>CM016625.1:43121827-43721827 GCA_005393395.2 Gossypium australe | reverse complement strand
AGACATATGGTATCCGCAGAGGGTATCCAAGTAGATCCAAAGAAATTTGAAGCGATTTTTGAATGGAAACAACCCAAAAATGTTTCCAAAATTTGTAGTTTTCCAGGTTTGGCTAGGTATTATTATAAATTTGTTGAATGTTTTTCCTTAATAGACGCAACCCTTAACCAAGTTGTTGAGAAAAGATGTTCCTTTAAGTGGACGGATGAACAACAACCTAGCTTCAAAAAACTTAAAGCAGTGTTAATGCAAGCTCCTATATTAATTCAGCTCAAATCGGGGAAAGAATATGTGGCGTACAGTGTTGCATCCTATACCGACCCTGGTTGTGTGTTGATGCAATGTGGTAAAGTAGTGGCTTATACGTCAAGGAAGTTGAAGCAGCATGAGTGCAACTACCCGACTTGTAATTTAGAGTTGGTTGTAGTAGTTTTTGCACTAAAAATTTGTAGGCACTACTTGTATAGTGAGAAGTGCAACATATATTAATCATAAGAGTTTTAAAGACTTTCTCACCCAAAAATAATTGAAACTTAGACAAAAAAGGTGGTTAGAGCTATTAAAAGATTATGATTATGTACTTGAATACTACCTTGAGAAAGCCAATGTTTTAGCAGACGCCCTAAGGAGAAAGCAAATGGCTGATTTAAAGGCGATGTTTACTAGGTTAAGTTTAGCGGATGATAGGGGCTTGCTAGCAGAACTACAAGTGAAACTCACCCTAGCCAATGAAATCAAAGCTAAACAACATTTAAGTGTATCCTTGTTACCTCGAATTAAGTAGGTGGAGGAGGGAAAAATCGAAGATTTTAGCTTTAGTGATGATGGCATCTTGTGCTTTCAAGGGAGGTTTTGAATGTCGAATGACAATGAATTAAGACAAACCATAACTTGGGAGGCGCATGCTAGCCCTTATGCCATGCATCCCAAAGGAAACAATATGTATCGAGATGTGAAGGAACTGTACTGATGGCCAAGACTGAATCGTAATGTAACTGAATTTGTTGTTAAGTGCTTAACTTGTCAGCAAGTGAAACTTGAACACTAGTTCCTTTCTAGATTGTTGTAAACTATTAAGATGCTGCAGTGGAAGTGGGAGTAAATAATGATAGACTTTGTTAGTGGGTTGCCCTTAACATCCACTAAGAAAGATTCAATTTGGGTTATAGTAGACCGATTAACGAAGTCAGCACACTTCTTAAGTTATACATTTCGGAGATTAGGAGGTTGAGCTGGGTGCCTATATTAATTATTTTAGATCAAGATCCCCATTTTACATCTCGATTCTGGAATAAGTTACAATAGTCATTGGGAACTCATTTGGATTTTAGCACTGGCTTCCATCTACAAACTAACGTGCAATCTGAACGGGTGATACAAATATTGGAAGATATGTTAAGATGTTGTATTATCAAATTTTGAGGCAGTTGAGAACAACATTTTCCCTTAGCAAAATTTTCTTACAACAACAACTTTCAATCAAGCATCCAAATGACACATTACAAGGCCCTATATGGTCGTAAGTGTCAAACACCTTTGTGTTGGACTGAACTAGGTGAAATGAAAGTTTTAGGTCCTAAGTTAGTCCAAGAATCTAAAGGGAAGATAAGGCTAATACAAGATAGACTAAAGGTAGCTTTTGATAGACAAAAGTCATATGCAAATTTAAAAAGAAAAAATATTGAATACAATGTCGACGATTAAGTCTTCTTGAAGGTGTTCCCTTGGTGAAAGGTGTTAAGGTTCGGTCGAAAGGGTAAGTTAAGTTCGAGAATTATAGGACCCTGCTGAATCCGTAAGAGAGTCTGTCCAGTTTCTTATAAACTCAAATTACCACCTGAACTGGATCAAATCCACGATGTTTTCTATGTTGTCATGTTGAGGCAATACCGTTCCGACCCTTTCCATATTGTTCCAATAGAAGAGATTTAGGTATGACCAAATTTATCCTTTGAGGAACCTATATAAATTCTAGACCATGATATAAAGGTTTTGGGAAGGAAACAAATCCTTATTGTCAAGGTCTTATGGCAGAACCATGGAGTCAAGGAGGCCACATAGGAAACAGAAGATACATTTCACCAACAATATCCTCATCTGTTTGAACCAGGTAAATTTCGAGGACGAAATTTTTTTAAGGAGGGGAGAACTATAACACTCCAAAATATATAGAGTCAGAAGTATTAATCAACCAAAAAAATAAGTCTTAGTCTTTATGGTTAAAAGCTTAGTATACTACCTAGAGAACCAAGGTTCAAGCCACACTCTTCACATTTTCTTTTCTTTTTTTTCAGCAACCTACAATCAAAACTAAACTAGGATATATATTAAATAGTGTAAAAATATGCCGAGTGTGGGCAATAGCTTAAATGGTAAAGCCTTTGCATTCCTTCCTTTTCTTCCAAGGTTCAAGCCACGCGAAATTCATCCTTTATTTCCATTTTTTTTCATTTTTCGACAAAAAGGGTATTTTACCATGCAACCCCCTCAAATTTTAGAACCCTAGGTATTTAATATATTTTCCTAATTTCACATGGATTTTTATTTCCTCTTCAACCCTAAATAGAAATTTTCTTCTTTTCTCTTTAAAACATTTTTTTTCTTTTACCTATGTTTTCTTTCCATAATAATCTTACATTCATTATTGAAAAATTGTTCTTGATGACCTCAAATTTAATCAATTCTTGATTTAACTCGTTTTTCCAATAATTGTTGATTCACCATCAATCATCTTCGAAATCTTATCGAAAGATCGGTAAGTACTTTCATTCCAATTAGTATAACCCATAAATTCTAAGATTACATCGTGTCTTGTTAATCTTCCAAACTCGATCACAAATCTTTTGTAATCTTTGCCGAAAATCTTGACAATCTTGGATATTCTTGAAAACTATAATTGATTCTTGTGTAAATGTCATTTGAAAGACCCGATTTAGGTATCCCGGACCGGATTTAAATGAGAGGGACGTCGCTCGATCTTCCAATAACAGGTGTCTGTCCTTTTAGGAGAAAATCAAGGAAAATCGAGCCAAGAAGACCACACGATCAGCCACACGGGTGTGTATACCAAACAGCCCCAAAACACGATCGTGTTCCCCTAAAAACCTAAAAATTTTGCTTCTCACACAGCTTGAACCTCTCCACACGGCCTGCCACACGGCCGTGTCTCCCCTATGGGTTGATATATCGAACACCACACGACCACAGTCTCTCACACAACCTAATCACACAACCGTGTACTCCCTCTACACAGTCCAGGGCTTCCCACGCAGTCGTATGTCCCCTGCTTCTCAAAAAATATAGTTTTGCCTAGAATTTTATGATTTATGCAAATTAGTCATTGAATGGTTCTTGAACTATTTTTAGTGATTTATTTTATACAACTGAGTCTCTAATTTTAGGATTAATGCTAGAGTCCATGATTTATTGATTAGATTAATACTATACAAGCATGCCATGTGATTTATACGTGCCTTCTATGACTGAATTATCGATAAATTATTACTTTTACTCGTATTATCAAATTACTGATTACATGAATCACATGCTTATTGTATTGTTGAACTGAATACATGATAACCATGTTTACTGTTACTGTTGATATAAACACATGTTAAACATGTTTACTGTTACTGTATTGTATGATGCTCGCGTTTCATACTGCATTACATGGGGCGGGACGCTTTGAAAGGAGGAAGTACTGGCAGTTCTAACTGCAAACACTGGTGGTTTATCCACACAGTACTGACAACTATTATCTAGAAACTCGTTGTGCATTCATAACCGCTGGCAGCATATTAACCTGTAAACACTAATGGTTTATCCACGACTTTTACTGGCAGCTATTATCTGCAAACCCGTTGTGCATTCACAACTACTGGCAGCGTATTAACCTACACCACTTTTAGTTCAACCACAAACTAGAGTGTCTAGGATATAAGGAATTTGGGGAATTCCTTCTGTGGAGTTTAGTGGTGAGGTAGGACCTATTTATGCTGTTAAACTAATATCACTAATTATATTGCATCATCACGCATTAACATGCTTGAATGAACTGTTAATTTCTATTATGCTATATGGTTACTAAAGTATTTAAAATTGTTATTACATATGCTTGAATTATTGTTTGGCACCAATTTACTTGTGATGGAAGTCACACTAAGCATTATAGCTCACTCCCTTTTAATTTTCATTCTTACAGATAACCTGACAGGTTAGGGCTTGGTCTCAGAATCCAGAAGGTCTCTACTTAATTTCTAATTACAAAATTATTTTAGGTTTATTATATAATTTATTATATTATTTAAGGATTGTAATATTTTATTAAATACAATGGCATGAGACTTAGGGTTTTGATTTTATTTTGCATGACACTTAGTTTTTTTAGGGTAATAAAAGATGATTTAGTTTTTTTAGGGTAATAAAAGATGATTATTAATAAGCTATGCATGAACCTCGATTTTTATCTAAAACAAACATTTATCATTTTTTCGCTGCTATATCTTAATTAAGGTTTTGAGTATTAATAAAAGGATATTTAACTAAGTTTTCTACTAAATTAAACAAATTATTTTAAAATGACTGTTTTCAAAACCGCGGCTGCTCACTGATTCACTTCGATGGCTAATGTAATCTTCCAAATTTGGGTCTATCGTCTAGGCCAGATTGAGGAGCTTACAACTAAATCAAAATTTTATCATTTGGGGAGTAAAATTTTACCATGTACTACTAACTTAAAAATTCATAAATTTTAAAGGACCAAAAATGAAAATTTTCATTTTTAGGGGTCAAGACCCCTACTGATCCTCCTAGTGCCAATCCTGAATCAAGTTTGATCTTTGTCTCTTTTTTTTGTGTTTTTGAATTGTTTTATTTAAAGAGACAAAAATAATATTATTATAATAATATTTATTATTTTTAAAAATAATTTATATTTAATTAGTCTTTAATTTACTCATAACATTAACTCAAGCAAAACATTACGCTAATAATCTCTCTCTATACATGTATATATATATATATATATATATATATATATATTGCTTACCTTTTTAACATGTAGAAAAAAAATTTTCTTTTAATTATTTTAGGGTAAATTACTATTATATCTCCCAAGAAACTCTTAACCCTTCTTTAAAAACAAATTAAAGACATCTAATCCTGATTAGATTCGCAACATATTTATTGTATCAATTATAATGTGTATTATATTTATATAAATTCAAATATATTAATATTTTATATATTATATTACCTATCTATATTATATAATATGAATGATTAAATTAATATCACAAATCAATTCAACATCAATTTCATTTGTGGAATAAAAAATTTTCACTATCAATATATCAAATAACTATCTTTAATATAATGTTGTTGTTATCTTTTATTATTTTATATGAAATGTTTAAATAAAATAATTAAATATCAAATGCTTAAAGATTGAACTTAGAATTGATTAAGTTTTAATCATAAGTACTTTATCTGTCATGCCCCGAAATATAGAGGGTTAATTGTAATAGATAGATAAGAAATGAGCTAAAGGCTCCATGGTTAAGTGTTACTCTTCTATCTTAGAAGTCCTAGGTTCAAGCTACCTTCCCTCCATTTCTTTTCCTTTAATTTTCAATAACTTAGGGAAAAAGCCTCACCTAAATATATACAGTTAGGAATAAAGACTAAATAAGAAATAGGCTTTAGGCCTAATAGTTAAGAGTTAGCTTTTCCCCTTATAATCTTAAGTTCAAGCCACTACTTCCCCAAATGCATCCTTTTTTAATTTCGGCCAAGTATTGGGGATAATTACCCTTGTCACCCCTAGGGTTTACAAACCCTATCTATTTAGTCTTTCCTTTTCCTATTGTGATTAGGATTACCCCTTTTCGCAATTTTAGTAAAATTCCTCTTCATCCTATATTTCTTTTTTCTTTTTTTTTATCTTTTCTTGTCCTCTTCTTTTCTCTCATATTTGCATCATATTTTCATTCTAATTGTTGATAAATATTTCTCAAATCTAGTCATTATCCATTCAATCGTTCTTTCTAATGGTTTTGTAATTGTCATCAATAGCATCCTTACTTTTGCCAAGAATTGGTAAGTACATCTCGTTTTCAATGTTTAGCTATCGAATTTCCTTAATATTTTTATCTGACGCTAATTTTTCTTTCGATTAACTATTAATTCATGTGTAAATGTCATTTGAAGGATCGAATTTAAGTGAATCGGATCAAAATTGAGCATTAGGAACGTTTATCAAATCTCCAATGAAAGGTGTGTGTTCTTTACCAAGTGAATCGAGGCAAACCATGTGAAGGTTTTGGGCCACACAATCTCCCACACGGGCATGTGGGCCACACGACCATGTGCTACTGTTACTTTAGGGTACTTCATTTTACATATGGCCAAGAACCTTCCACACGACTTGGTCTCTCCTATACGGTAATTTGAACGTTTACCACACGACCACAGTTTGTTACACGGTCGTGTAACCCTTCCACATGACCATGTGACCTCTATTTTTCAATTTTGCCCAAAAATTTGTGAATTGTTTTATTTAGTCCCTGTATAGTCCCCGTACTATTTTTAGAGTTTTATTTCACTCAAATGAATCCCTGGTAATATGTATATTGGAACCTATGATTTGAGTGACTAAATTATTATTGTTATATGCATAATATGTGAACAATACATGCATGTTTCCTCTTATTACTGATTGCATGTTTAGCATGCCTTTTGATTCTGTTAAACTGAATTCATGATAAGAACGACTTTTGCTATTGTATTGATATGTTATAAGCATGTATATTGCTACTGTATTGATATGTTATAAACATGACATATTGCATTGCATGGGGTAAGACGGTATGAACGAAGGAAGTGTGAGCAGTTTATCTGCAACGATAAGGGGTTTATCCACACCGATGAGTGGTTTATCCACAACGTACTAGCAGCTTGTCTACAAACTTTTTATCTGAAAACTTTGGGGGTTCATCTACTATTTTTACTACGAGTAGTTCATCCATACCGATGAGCAGTTTATTTACAACGATGACAGGTTCATCCACAACGATGAGTAGTTTAACCACAACATGGTGTAAGGATGGAGGAGTTTTGGGGAACTCCTATTGTGGTGTGTAGCGGAGTTGGGTAGGATCTATTTTGATATATTGAAATTACATTGTCATTCATGAGCATGTGCATACATAAGCTGTGAATGCTGAGATATTATTACATTGATGTGTTGATCTAAAGAACCGATACTCTAAATCACTATATAAGTGTGATTGTTTTGAGAATTGTTATTTTGTATGTGGCATCTACTGTTTGTACTAATTTTCTTGTGATTGGACTCACACAAAGCTTCATAGCTCACCCACTTAATTTTCCATCTTTTCAGATAACCCGCAAGGTTAGGGTACGGACTCGGCATCCGGAAGGTCTCAACTCGAATTGTCTTTTTATAAAATTATTTTAGATTACTATTTGAAATTTCTATTATTTAGATACTGTACTGTTTTATTTTTGAACTGTGACATAGGACTTAGGATTTTAGATTTATATTGCATGCATGACATTTAATTTGATTATGTGATGTTGAAATATGGATTTTAATTAATTATGCATGAAATTTCTGAAGAATACATATATTTATAAAAAAATAGAATTCAACTTTTTGCGAAACAGTTGTTAAGATCAACCGATTTTGAAACTAAATTGTAATCTTTTTGAAACATGCTAAGTTTTCTTCAAAAATTAAAACAAACGTTTTAAACAACTTATTTTAAACTCCGACAGTTCTGCTAGGCCATTTAGGTGGCCAATGTAATTTTCCGAATTCGGGCTTAACATTTAGGCCGGGTTGGAGAGGTTACATTACTGCTCTATACATGATTTAATTATTAAATATATTTTTATTATTTATTTCACCTACATTGTAGGTGTGACATAATTTAGTTAAGTTATATTTAAAACCCTTCACCTAGTCTTAACTAATATGGAGCGTTGATTAAAGTTCTTATCAAACACTCGTTTGGCAAGGGATCAAATTGTGTTACCCCATTCCCACCCTTAATATTGTGTGTATAAAAAAAAACTAATTCACTGATTTTGTATCACAAGTCAACCAGGCACAAATTTAGTTAGAAATAACAAAAAAGTTAATTTTTTACAAAATAATTTATATTATTTAAGGAATTTTTATTAATTTTTATATAAAATCAATAAAAAAACACACATATGTGATATTTGAACTTAGAACACTATAGCTTTAAAACTCAATTTTACTATTTCAACAAAAGCTTCATTTTTTATTCTTACATAAAATTTTAATAAATATTTTTTACATAACAAAATTTTCACCCACATAATAAGTATATCATAATTTTGTTACTTATAACACCCTGTATAAAATTAATATCATGAATTAACTACTAAAAAACCAAAAAGTTTAAAACAATAAATTTTATTATAACAGTGTTTATGTTTTTCAATTATATATATATATATATATATATATATATATATAAATCAAATTAGATGAATATATTTACATTAAGACATTTAAATTCAATTGTGTCCAAATTCAATCTTCTGAGTTAATTATATATTTTTATATAAATATTTTTTCACCTATAACGTATGACATAATTTTTATATATTATTATGTTGGTATCTTATAAATTACGAGGAAACTCAGTTAACTACCAATCCGGAGGCCATCAGCTTCACCACCTGTCCCACAACTCCACTTGGCTACCCATCTCATCACCTTATTTATATCTCATCAACCATTAACCTCCCTTCTTCACTTCTAAATCTATACCCCAAACCCACCCCAGCCATAGAGCTCCTCGACCGGGCGGGCGAGGTCCCCGTGGACCTCCTCGGGCCAGCTGAATCCATGTCCTATCCTGATCACGCGCCGCCACCTCCTCCTCCCTTGCCAGCAGCACTGCAACCACCGCTTCCGCTTTATAAGCAGCGATCCTGGTCACCCGACATCATCCGTAACGAAGCATGGCTTAGAAGAAAAGGAAAGAGCAAGAACCGGCGAAGCAAGAGTGTAACAGACGAAGACCTTGATGAACTCAGGGCTTGTATTGAGTTAGGATTTGGGTTTGATTCCCTAGAGATAGATCAACGCTTGTCGAATACTTTGCCAGCTCTTGGTCTTTACCAAGCAGTTAACAAGAACTACAACCACACCATCTCAAAGTATGCCTCGTCTCCTTCGGCTGCATCGGATTGTCATAGCATTTCATCCGCTATAGGTAGCCCCCACGCCATCTTTGGCCCTGGTAAGTAATAACTTGAAATTTAACTCAGATATGAGCCTGGTTTCGTTGGAATTTTTTTCTCTTCTGATTTTATTTATTTTTGTTGGTAAAGGTGATAAACCACAGATAGTGAAGACAAAGCTGAGGCAATGGGCGCAGGTGGTTGCTTGTTCCGTGAGGCAAAGTTCATGAGTATGTGATGGATGTTCGTTTCATGTTTAACTACTGAGAACGAGAGTTGTGTCTTCAATGTAACCGAACATAAAAAAAACAACAATCATTATGATGTTTGGTTAGAAATTTAAAAATGAAAGAAACCCAATTTTTACATTGTTTAAGGTATTTAGTTTCTGTTCTGTTGTAGCCCTGTACTAGCAGCTTTTCTTTTTCTTTTGTTTCTTTAATGGAGAACCTTCATCTTGACGAAATTGAGCTTAACTTTCATTCATGGGCAGACAAATTAATCATTAGCTTTGGTAAAAGTGGAGTAAAAAGGATTTTATGTTTATAATTTGCTTAAATGCATGACAGAATTAAACACTTAATTTGTTGAACATCAAAATGCGTACGGCACCTACCTTGTATTCTCTTTTTAGCTGTACCATTAATATCGCGGTTACGAGTTTCAGTCACATATGCTTTTGTTTGTTCAAACCCAACAAATTAAATTTGTACTATGGAATATTTTCAATCACTATGATCTTAACACACTTTAGATGTTAACTTGTGAGGGTATACCTGTAATGATGGAAACTCAAACATTGTATTTATCAAGATTTAATTGTGTTCCATCCTCCATTCGGACCTCATTCTTGAGACTCTCCTTTTCTAGTCTGCACAAGTACCGATTGTTTACAGTGTAGTTGGAGAGTGAAGTCACTCAAATGTTGTAACAGTAGATGAATATGAAATGGGAGTAGACAACGTCATGTGACCATGTCGGAGGCAATCCACTGTGCTCCAATGTGAACCAATAATGGTTAGCTGAGAAATCCATAATCATAATTTAAATCCATGATGGAGATGCTAACAAACAACCGACATTCTCGAACCAAGTCAAACCACAGTGTTGCCTTGCAGGTCAACTATCCCGGGACTCATTTATGAAACCAAAGTACATAGAAAATGACGGCTGAAGGTGAAAAGATGATTGAATGTAAAAGTATTAGAGAGGTTTTTATATTAAAAATTATATTACATTTTTTTTATTTATTCAAAAAAATAGATAAAATAGTTTCTAAATATTAGATAAAAGAGTAAATTAATCTTTCTGTTAGAAATTTCATCCATTTTTACTGTTAAAAACTGGTCTTGTACGTCAAAATGAGGCACACATGATCATGTGTAACTTTCTGCTTGTCCTGTCAGCTAAACCAGTTTTTAACAACAAAAATAAATTATTTTTTATAGAAAGTGTAGGGCCCAATTTTAGCTCGGGCCCAAAATAAACCAAAGTCTAAAAAAAATTAAAAAAACAGTCTAGATTATTGAAATTACAGCAGGCCCAGAATGCAAACCCAAATACAAGCCCAATACAAACAGACCTAACCTAAGCCCACTAAGCCAGAAATAAAAAAAAAAAAAACACAAGCAGAAACCCTAGCAGCAACCCCACGGCACCGCCAGCAGCCCCCACGCACTCCTTGTCGTGCGTGCCTCCACATCCGCCACGCCCGTGTGAAGAGCCCTTCTCCATCACGTACCTACAAAATAGGGACATCAGTTGTAAAAAACGTTATAAAAGCCAAATCGAAACAATGTAAAAAGGGTACAATTTTGAGAGAAAAAAAGCAATACAGAGACATATTTTACACGGAATACACACAGATCATAAAGCAGCAAGGGTTTTCTTTTATTTATTTTTTTTCTTTTTTCTTTTCATTTTCCGCATACTGTTTTTTTATTTTTTATTTTTTTTGAAACTCATATATAATATGTGCATATAAAAATAAAAATAAAAGTTTACCTTTTCGAGCTCTGGCCGCCGTGTACGGCGGCGCCGGAGCTCTCTCCGGAGCCTCGCTGGAACCTAGCCGGAAATTGCCTGGAGGGGGAGGGGAGAGCTCCTCGCTGTTTTATTTCTGAAATGAAAGAGAATGAAAAATTTTTAAAAAGTTTTCAACTTATATACTACCCCTAATGGCGTCGTTTAGGGCTGAATTTAATGGCCCAAAACGACGTCGTTTTGTCCAGGATCCACGCGCAGTTGACCCGACTCGAAGGGATTCGTGCGTTTTGTTTAAAAATGGGCTATTGACAGCCCTGGTCCTTCCGCTTTCTCAGTCTAGTTCAATTAGGTTTTTCTGGTTTTAATTTGGGCCCAAAAGTTTCACAATTGTTTCATTTTGGTCCCTATCGGGATGCAGCGTTTTGGGGAAAGGGAATAATTTCCCAATTAGTCCCCCTATTCTCACGCGTGTTACAGAGGGGGCCCCGACTTTTTTTTTTCTTTTTAAACTTGGTTCTTTAATTTTATTTCTCTTTTAATTTAGTCCTATGTAGTAATTTTTGCAACTACTATTATTATTTAATATTTTTATTTTTACTATTATTATCATTTAATACTTTTATTATTATTATAAATATTGTTAGTATGGTTATTATGTAATATTATCTTTGTTACCGTTCTTATTAACTATATTTATTATTATTTTTATTGATTCTATTTCTTTTATTACTATTACTATTATTATTAACCTACAATAATTATTTTTATAAATACAATATAAATTTCTACCTTTCACATTATTATTGTTAGTAAGTATATTAATGTATTATTGTCTTTTCTTGTTGTTATTATTATGATCTCTATTACTTTTTCCCTTATTATTATTTTCTTTCATTATTATCATTATATTTATTATTATTGTTTTATGTTTTTTTAACATATTATTATTAATATAGTATTGTTATTTTCTTATTATTATTATTATTATTATTATTATTATTATTATTATTATTATTATATTTTCTAAAAAACTTTTCTACTTATTTTTTTTATATGCCTACTCGATATTTTAAATTAAGCCTTTACTAATATTTTTTTTGGGTTACTTTATTTATTGGTCCTTCTATTATTTTTGCTCATTCCATTTTATTTTATTATTGTTCTCATTATTATTGTCTTATTATATATTCCATTTATTTATTTACGTCTTTGTATGCCTGCAAGGTTATGTTGCTCGTTATTATTATTGTGTCTACATTATCACCATTCGCTAAGTATAACCATTTTTACGTTTTAACCGATTTTCTACTTTAAAGATTACATTGGCTTTATCTTTTATTTTTTCCACTTTTTTACCCAAACTCATAAAAAACGTTTTACAAATGTAATATTTTGTGTTTGGAAGTTCAGGAAATCGTGCCCTAACGCGCTGGGTTTCGATTTTTCGTTCGTCCAAATAACTAAATATCCTTTTATGATTTTGACTGTGTTTTCTTAACTTCAAAAATAAGACAATATTTCATGTTTGGAAATTCGAGGAATCATGCCCTAACGTGCTAGGTTTCGATTTTTTCATTTGGCCAAATAACGGAATACCCTTTTAAAATTGCAATGCATGAATTTTGGAAATTATGAAATGATCTTGATGTCAAGGGTTTGAAACATCGTATCCTAACGTGCTGGATGTGATATTTTATTCTTTCAGAAAAAGAGAATTTTGATATCCAATTCGAATTATCCAAACATTTTTTAAAGGATTTGTATTTTAAAATCTCTTCCAATTTTCGATATTAGGACATTAATCAATCAATAAGGTACCAATTTTGGGCGTTGCGAGGCTGCTAATCCTTCCTTGTGCGTAACTGACTCCCGAACCTATTTTCTTAAGATTCGTAGACCAAAATGTTTTATAAGGTGACCCAATCACACTTCAAAAAAGATTGGTGGCGACTCCATTTTCATTTTTAAAGTCGACCCCGTTTTCCAAACAAAAAAATGGTTTCGACAGAAAGGACCACTTTGCTCTTTGATCTAACGTACATAGACTAATTTGCTCATTTTTTTAGTAAAGTGGGTAAAATGCAATCTAACTTATAGTATAAGGGCCTCCATATTATTTTTACTAAGAGCAGACCAATTTTTAATAAATGAATTTTTTAATAAAAAGACCAGTCTGCTCTTAGTAAAAGTACCATGAAGGCCCTTTACATCAACATAAAGTATTGATATCGACGCATGCAGAACAGGATCGCAAGTTTGTCCTAGTCGCAGATTTGGCCTAGGACTCAAGACGAATGAAGGAAAACTTAAAGTTTGACACAACCTAAAACATAAACAAATCCAAGTCAGATCTAAGAATTAAAAAAATGTCGTATTTAAAACAAATAATTAAGATAGAAAAAGAACAAGGAATCCAAATTAAATATTAGAAACAGTTAAACAAGAACAAAATATAATAACAAAGAAACAAAACAAGATAGATGGAAAAGATGGAAAGTGACGTGTAGAAGTCCTAAGAAGCCTTGGAAACCAGATGAATCCACAACCCCCTTCAAACGACTATAATTTCCCATCCAAGAAAAAAAACTTGGCAAGAAAAAACTTGAAGATGACCCTCACAACATGAAAACATTGTTAAAACTCTTTGTCGAAAACATTTTTTTGAAAAAGTCGACTTTTTGTTTGAAAACGAAAAAATGGGAGTCGCCACCAATCTTTTTTATGAGGTGTGATCGGATCACCTCGCAATTTGATCGTTTTAATAAACGGTTTGATTTATTAAAACAATGTTTTTCGGTCCACAAAAATCCAGAAAATAGGTTCGGGAGTCGGTTACACACGAGGAAGGATTAGCACCCCCCATGACGCCCAAAATTGGTACCTAGTTGATTACTCGATGTTTTAGTGTCGAAAATTAAAATTTTAATGAGATTTTAAAATACGATCTTTTGCTAAAATATTACTTAATTGAATTTTTACAAAAAATGGGTATATTTCACGTTAACCGAGAAAAAGGATTACGTCCCGTAAGTTAGGACACAATGCCTTAAACCTTCAAAACGAGAATAAAGACCAAAAAATTTATTAATTTTAAAAGATATTTGATTATCTTGGTTTTTAGAAAGAAATTATATTCCGTAAGTTAGAACACGATTTTTCTAATTCCAAAATAATGAAAATTAATCTCGGTTTAAAAATCTCTTTTTTATATGCATTGTGCGAAAACAAATAACATTTGAAATATCGTATAATTAATTTTTTCGAGTATGGTAAAAAAGGCTGAAAGGATAAAAAATTATGTTTAGCAAATAATAATAATGCAACGTAAATTCGTAGTGATAATGGCATAACATGCTTAATAAAATACCAAAGATATCATAGTAATAATAAATCACGGTACTAATATGCATAACAGAAATATAATAAATGCGATAATATAAATAAAAATAATAAGAGAAAAAAATAATCAATAAGATAAATAAATAACAAGCTAAAAAAAGTAAATAAACAAATAAAATTAATAAAAATTGAAAATAAGCAAATAAATAAGAGAATAAAAAATATTAAATAATAATAATAATAATAATAATAATAATCTAAATTTTTGAAAGTATATAAAAAGATATATATAAATGAATAAATAAATAAATAATAAAATGACAATAATAGAAGTAATGATAAAAAAAACAAGTCTATTTAGAAAAAATAATAATAATAATAATAATAATAATAATAATAATAAGAAGTAAATAAACAAAAAAATAAATTAAATATTAAATTAATCAGTTTAATAATACAATAATAATATTAACAAAAAAAGACTAAATTGAAATTAAAACGGAATTTTGGGTAAAAATCGGGAATAAAAATAGGGTGAAGGACCGAGTTGTAACGTGCGAATAACAAAGAGGGGTCAAATGGGAAATATTCCCTGTCCTCCAAAACGCGCAGTTCCAATATGGACTAAAATGAAACAGGCGCAAAAATTACGGAGTAAAATTGAAAAGAAAAAAAGAATAAAGAGGACTAAATTAAGCAACCTAAAAATGCGGAAGGACCAAAAGGGTAAATAACCCTTTTTAAACAAAAACACGCTGATCCTCCAGGATTGGGTCAGGTAGCGTGCGGGTCGGCCCCAAAACGACGTTGTTTTGGCGCCTGGAGCTATGGCCCAAAACGGCGCCGTTTTACATGTCCATATAAATCAAGTTTTTTTTCAAAAATTTTATTTTAACCTATTTTTTAAAAAAAATTCAAAAAGTTTTTTTTCTCTCTCTGCAACAGGCCTTGGTCGGTCGATGGCGACGGCGCCACCGTCTACGGCGGTCTGAAAGCCAAAAATCTCAAATTTTTCATTTTTCAACCTAGATTTTAGATCTAGGAGGCAAATGCCTAAAAAAAGAAAAAAAAAAAGAGAAAAGGTTCAGCCTTGGCCCCCTTTTTGCAGGTCTCGACATTGGAGAATAGATCCGACCGCCGTGGAGGGTGCCTCAACACAGGTAAAAAGATTTTTACTTTATTTTTGTTTATCCTCGAAAAAAAAGAGAATCACCTATTTGATTTGCTGTTTGTTTTGATTTCTTTATGAATTTTTGTTTTTGATTTCATTCACAATGTAAAAAAAGTTTACAATTTTTTAGGATTTTATAGCCCAAATGTAGTACATTATACATTGTTTATTATTGTTGGCTGTCACTTTTGCTATTGATTTTTGCAGGTGGCAGTGGCAATGGCAGGCTAGGCAGACCTAGGTGCGGCGCACCTAGGGTTTAATTTTTTGTTTTTGTTTCTGTTGGGTTTGTAATGGGCTAGGGTTTAGGTTAATTGGGCTTTGCTGGACTGTTTAATTTTTTGTTTTTGGTTTTATTTCCTTATGGGCCTGGGCTAAAATTGGCCTGCTACAGCTGCCCCTCTTTACTCATTGTCGTGTAACGGCAATAGAGCAAAGACTTTTGGAAAGGTCAATTTTGCCTGGTCTTGCTGAGCTTCGACTTCTTTTGGTGCTTATCTTCTTCAAATAGCCTCATTTCAACCCATTACATCTTTAAAGGTATAGTAATTGTTGCTTCGATCCACTCCACTGCAACCTCAGGGAAATAAAACTTGTAGCTTCAATCTGCTCCGCTATAACTCTAGGGAGGTGAGATTTGTGTCTTCAATCTGCTCCACTGCAACTTCAGGGAGATAAGATTTGTTTAATTTTAACCTGCTCCGCTGCAACTTCAAGGAAATAAGATTTGTTTATTTTTAACCTGCTTCACTGCAACTTCAAAGAGATAAGGTTTGTGGCTTTAATCTGCTCCATTGCAACTTAAGAGAGATAAGATTTGTAGCCTATCTTCAATCTGCTCCACTGCAATTTCAGGGAGATAAGATTTGTTTATTTGTAACCTGCTCCACTGCAACTTCAGGGAGATAAGGTTTGTCATAATGACTTCAATCCATCCCACTGCAACTTCAGGGGTATGGGATTCGTAACTTCATTGATCTGTTACACCATTCTCTAGATAACATGACCTGTAAAATTCATTTCATGGGCCTATTTATGCCAAGTGATTAGGATGTCATGATCAAAATGAATCAAATGCTCCTAACTAGATGTGTATCAATGATATTTGCATGAATGCAGAATGTCATTTTTTGAGAATGATCCCTTTGTAATGCTTAGGTTGTCATCGCTTGTTTCTCATCGAGGTTCTGTCACTGACGTGTTACCATGCATTCTTGTTTAGCTGGTATCTTTGGTAGAAAATCTGAAGAAATAATCACAATTTAGACTATTCTTTCTCAAATGTTTCCAACTCTTAGGTTTGGTTAGTTCTAACTAGTGGTCCTGTTTCAGGTCCCTGTACTATTTAGAAGCTTTTCAGAGCAATATGTAAAACTTCTTTTACGTGAATATTATGAGTCCATTAATCGTTATTTCAATGAAAAAAATGCTTGAAAAAGATTGTAACAATGGACAAGACTGAAATTTATCAAAAGCAAAGCTCGAAATGAATGGAATTAATCAAAATATTAAATTTTGCTAAAGTACAAAGCGGGTAAGATAAAAGTCGGTGCCCTAGATATTGCAGCATGAGCTTCTCTGCACAAAACTTCTTGAGGACCATTGTGAGCTCAATTATGTGTTTAGAGGATTTAGAGTACTGTGTCGATGCCCCAAGATGTAACGTTCTTCTTTCTGAGGAGACCCGACCATTACATGTTCAATCTTCAATCCAAATATGAGCTACCTCTTTCTAGGTTTTCAACTCAAATCCCTTTGGTCTCAAGGCGCCCTTTGCGGGTTTTCGCCTTGGCCTCTCCTTTTTATTTTTAGGTGAAATATTTCTTGACCAAATCTGAATTCACTGGATTTGGCAGGTTCTTACCATCCATCTCGGTCAATATCAATGCTCCTCCAGAAAAGGTCTTCTTTACCATATAAGGTCTTTCCCAATTTGGCATCCACTTTCCTCTGAAGTCCTTTTGTATAGGAAGGATCTTTTTCAATACTAGGTCTCCTTCGTGGAATTATCTGGGGCGAACCTTTTTGTTGTATGCTTGCATCATTCGTTTTTGGTACATCTGACTATGACGGATGGCTTTCAACCTTTTCTCTTTAATCATGTTTAGCTGATCATATCGGGATTGGATCCATTCTGCTTCATCCAACTTTAATTCTGAAAAAACCCGGAGAGAAGGAATCTCAACTTCAATGGTCAAAACTGTAACACCCCTTACCCATATTCAACGCCGGAATAGGGTACGAGGCATTACCAAAACACATACACTTGTAAACGTATTAAACTGAGTCATAAAATTTCATCCAAATTATACAAAATGAACTGCTAAATATTAAAGGCCAACATTTTAGGCCAAACCAACATATACAAATGTCTAAGTCCCCTATACATGCCATAAACTTAAGAGGTTTGTATTCACTTTTACCCCACGATGATAGCTTGATAGTGTGATTACATCTCCGACGATCTCCAACTCGAGTTAGCATACAACCCTATAAGATATGGGAAATGAAGGGAAGTAAGCTACAAAGCTCAGTAAATAAGTATGTAAATAATAAGTGATTTATTAACAGGCTTTTATAAATCTTCACAATATGTTCTCAAGATAATACAATCATAATTACACATAGTTCCACTTTTTATTCATGTTCATCTCAAGCTGTCTACTCGAGTCATAGTCACTAAATTATTTATATCTTGAGCTACGGAACTCCAAATTAAGATCCACTAATTTTCCCTGAAACTAGACCCACATATCTTACTACCATAAAATTTTCAGAATTTTTGGTTTACCCAATTAGTTCAGTTTATTCTTCAAAGTCTCCCATGTTCTGCTGTCCAACAGTTCTGGCCATTCTTCGCTAAAATTTAAATCTTTTCGTACAGAATTCAAATTATGTTCTAGTTTGTTTCTTATAAAAATAGACTCAATAAGGAATCTAACCATATAAATTATGTTCCAAAATTATTTTTTTACAATTTTCAATGATTTTTCCAAGTCAGAATAGGGGATCTCAAAATCACTCTGAACCAGTCTCACAAAAATCTAAATATCTCAAAATATACATATCCTTTGCTTTCTATGTTTCTTTTATATGAAAATATACTCAATAAGATTTAAATAAATGTCTCATCCAACATATAATTCAATTTCTACTATTTATGGTGATTTTTCAAAATCACGTAACTGCTGCTGTTTCAATCTATTTTACTGAAAATTTTACTCTCCCATGCTTTCTTTATATTACTTCCATATATGCACACATAACACCAATCATGTTCAATACTAGCCATACAAATGAATAATCATCACCAATATTTACGAGTACTCATAATGGCACTCACACCATATTAGCCTTACCACAATTTCAATCATGTATCACATATCAAACACATTATGCACATATACACATAGTCACACGCACCCTTGCTCACACGTACATTTGCCACATTTCTCAATTGACCACATTCACTCTTACACTTATTCATAACATGATCGTACCAATCACCATTAGTAATTTATCTCGTTGAACCCCTTCGAGAAACACCCGATACTCGGTGGTCTCAGCACATAGCTCCACCTACACATAACTCGGCTTTCTTGTACACATGGTGAAGGTCTCTTATCATCCATGTGACTTAGCCATTCCATCTCGTAGCTTTCTTATCTACATGGTGTCCAACACTAGGAACCACTCATGTGACCTAGCTACTCATAACCCGTAACTTTCTTGTACACATGGTATACACACAGTATTACACATGTGACCTAGTTACATATGAAATTATTATCCCGTAGCTTTCTTGCACACTTGGTGAAAGTCCCTTATCATCCATGTGGCCTAGTTACATATCAAATTTTGCCATCTCGTAGCTTTCTTGTGCACACGGTGAAGGTCCCTTATCACTCGTGTGACCTAGCTACATATTGCCCGTATCTCTCGATTTTTCGAAAGTTCAATCGAGAATTTCACATTCCATACATTTTCATATTATAGTTATCACCTAATGATTTCCATAATATCTAGCAAAATAATTATTGAACAAGTAAAATAAATGCATTATTTACATATCAACTTTCCATTTCACATAATAACCATAGTCATAGAAAACACCTTTAAGCACAACATTTCGACCCATTTTCCATGTCACCTATGTCACATTTTATCATAAACATTATTATTAAATCAATTCACCAACATAATATACAAAACATGTAATTCAGCAAAATCAATTTAATACCACAATTTAGGTTTCAAACATACACTACGACATTATTGCATTATTATTTACACACCAACTTACCTTGGATCCAGAAACGACAATTTACCAACTTTCTCGATTTTCGATTTTCCTCTCGTTCTAGGTCTAAATCTAATTTTCAGGGTCTAAAACAACACATTTCACTTATTTAATTAATGTACTACTCAAAACAGTCCCTAACTCAAGCTTTTGCAAAATTATAATTTTGCCCCTAAACTTTTACTTATTTACACTTTTGCCCCAATACTCGAAAATTAAACTTCAGCCATTATTCTTATGTTTTATAACATGCTGATAATTTTTTCCTTCTATGGAAATATCAAATTCTTACTCTAACATACACTTATGGACATTAGGTATTTTTACCGATTATGTCGTTTTACTCGTTTTCACTTAAAATCGCTTAGTAAAAGTTGTTTAACATAATTTCAAGCTTCATATTCTACCATAAAACATCAAAATACACACTTTTCACCTATGGGTAATTTTCCAAAGATGAACCCTAGCATGAATTATTGGTAGCATAAGCTAAATCGAGCTACCGGGACTCCAAAACCGTAAATAACTTGAAAAACGGGGCTTGGAAAGTTAAGAAAACCCTAGCCATGTCTTCCCTTGGTAAATTTCATCCATATGAAGAAGATGGACAAATTTGACATTTTAATTTTGTTTTTAATTCATTTAATTTACAAAAGAACTAAAATGCCCTTACAAAAAAATATCTTATTTAACATATACCATATCCATTTTTGTCCAACAATTTAACCAATGGGCTAATTACCATTTAAGAACCTCTACTTTAAAATTTCATAGCAATTTGACACCTCTGACTTCTAGAACTCAAGTTTTGAACTTTTTACAATATAGTCCTTTTAACTAAATTGAGTGGCCAAACGTCAAAATTTTCGAACAAAATTTTCACAAATTGTTCCGTGAAATTGTAGACCATAAAAATATAATAAAAATAAATTTTCTTACGTCGGATTTGTGGTCCCGAAACCACTATTCCGACTAGGCCCTAATTCGAGATGTTACAAAAACCGCCTTCATTTCATAAACCAATGAGAAAGGCGTTTCCCCGGTGGAGGTCCTGACAGTAGTTCGATAGGCATAGAGGGAAAATGGTAACTTCTCATGCCAATCTTTATAAGTCTCAGTCATTTTCCCCATGATCTTCTTAATGTTTTTATTGGCTGCCTCGACTACACCGTTCATTTTCGGGCGATACGGTGACGAATTGTGGTGTTTGATCTTGAACTGACTGCATACTTCTGATATTGTGCTGTTGTTCAAATTCAATGCATTGTCAGATATGATCCTTTCTGGCATTCCATATCGACATATGATTTCCTTCTTCAGGAATTTGTTAACTGTCGACTTTGTAACATTAGCATATGAAGCGTCTTCTACCCACTTGGTGAAGTAGTCGATGACCACAAAGATGAATCAATGCCCATTTAAAGCTTTTGGCGAGATCGACCCAATGACATCCATGCCCCACATAGAGAAAGACCATGGAGAAGTCATAACATGTAGAGGCGAAGGAGGTACATTAATTTTATCTCCATAAATTTGGCACTCATGGCATTTCTTGGCATAATTGATACAGTCTCCTTCCATGGTGGACCAATAATACCCGAATCTCATGATTTGTCTGGCCATTGCGAAACCATTAGCATGTGTTTCGCAGACACCCTCATGGACTTCTTCCAAGATTTTCTTAGCCTCAACAGCGTCCACACATATTAGTAGCACTTGATCCTTTCTTCTTTTATATAGGATCTCCCCATCCAAGACATAGTCACTGGCCAGTCTTCTCAACGTCCTTTTATCATTCTCAGTTGCTTGGTCAGGGTATTCACGATTCTTCACATATTGTAGTATATCGTGGTACCAAGGATGATCATCATTTTCTTCTTCTTCGATGTTGTAACAATGAGCCAGAGCCTCATAAATACTCATTTGGATCGGTTTCACATCATGTTGTTTGTTCACCTTGACCATGAAAGCTAAAGTTGCTAGGGCGTTAGCCATCTAATTTTTTTCTCGCGGAAGGTAGCAGAAGGTGATATCATCAAAATCTTTAATTAATTCAAGGACCAACCTTCGATAATCGATCAACTTGGGATCTCTTGTCTCCCATTCACCTTTAAGTTGATAGATCACTAGCGCAGAATCCCTATATACCTCCAGTACTTTGATCTCGCATTCTATGGCTGCACAGGTACCCATGATGCATGCTTCGTATTCCGCCATGTTATTTGTGCAATCAAAATCCAATTTACTAGTAAAGGGATAATGACCTCCATTTGGGGATACTAGGACTGCCCCGATTCTGTTACCCACAGTGTTTGATGCTCTGTCGAAGTTTAGTTTCTAAGAATGGCCTTCTTGAGAGTCTTCTTCAGTGGTGGCAACATACATTAGATCTTCGTTTGGAAAGTCAAAATTCAAAGGCTCGTAATCCTCTAGAGCTCTACTGGCTAGAAAATTTACTATTGGACTCACTTTTACAGCTTTCTGATTCACATAGACTTTATCAAATTCAGAAAGCAGAATTTGCTATCACGTCATCCTTCCATTCAAAGCAGTCGACTCCATCATGTACTTTAGAGGGTCTAGTTTCGAGATGAGCCAAGTTGTGTGGTACAACATGTACTGTCTCAATCTTCAGGTTGTCTAGATTAAGGCGCAACACAACTTCTCAATTGGCGAGTATCTCGTCTCACACTCAGTGAACTTCTTACTGAGGTAGTATATTGCCCTTTCTTTCCTTCTTGACTCATCGTGTTGGCCAAGCACACATCCCATAGAATTTTCAAATACTGCCAAATACAGTATCAGTGGCTTATCTGAACTAGGTGGAGTTAGCACTAGGGCATTAAGCATGTATTATTTAACCTTGTCAAAAATTTTCTGGCATTCGTCATCCCATACATCTGGATTATGTTTCTTGAGAAGACGGAATATGTGGTCGCATTTCTCGGTTAGTTATGAAATGAACCGAGCAATGTAATTTAACCTCCCTAAGAAACCTCGAACTTCTCTTTGAGTACGCCGCGGAGGTAGCTCCTATATAGCCTTGACTTTATACGGGTCAATCTCAATCCCCTTTTCGCTAACCACGAATCCTAACAGTTTCCCTGACCTGGCCTAGAAGGTATATTTTGCTAGATTGAGCTTTAGCTGGAATTTCCTCAACCTCAAGAATAATTTCCTCAAGACTTACACATGCTCCTCTACTATTCAGGATTTGGCAATCATATCATCGACATAAACTTCAATTTCATTGTGCATCATATCATGGAACAAGGTTACCATGGCTCTATGATATGTCGTTCCCGCATTTTTCAATCCAAATGCCATCACCTTATAGAAAAATGTCCCCCACATGTTTACGAATGTGGTCTTTTCCATTCTTCAGGATGCATATTTATCTGGTTGTAACCGGAAAAGCCATCCATAAATGAGAACAATGAATAACCTGCCCTGTTGTCCACTAAGGTGTCGATGGGAGGCAACGAGAAATTATCTTTCGGGCAAGCCTTATTTAAATCCCTGTAGCTACTGAGTATTTAACCACTTGTAGGAAACCAGCGTCAAATTGCTTCTTGACCTTTTCTTTTATTTTTAACAGGACGTCGGGCCTCATCCTTCGAAGTTTCTGCTGAACTGGGTTACACTCTTCTCTTATGAGGAGCTGGTGTACCATGATATCAGTACTTAGATCAGGCATGTCTTGATACGACCATGCGAAAACATCTTTGAATTCTTGGAGTAACTCAATAAGGTCTCGCTTTGTCTCTACGGTAATGCAAGCTCCGATCTTCAATTCTTTCTTTTCTTGTCCGCATCCCAAATTTATAATTTCTACTGACTCTTTGTGAGGTAGGATCTGTTTCTCCTCTTGTTCTACCATTCTTAACAAATCAGGAGATAAGTTACAATCTCTGTCATTTTTAAAGTCCTGAGGTTCCTCTAGACACATATCTCGCTCAAAATGAGATTTTGGGTCAGTAGCAGCGTCGCTCATGTCATTGACATCTGAAGACCTGTTGTAGGCACGAAGGAAGACCCAAAGAACAAATGAATCTAAGAATAATTATTTGTGTAGTATGAGTATGAATGAAATGAAGGAATAAAAGAATATTTGCTCAAAACGAGACACAAAGATGCATTTTATTGAAATAGAAATATTGGACATAAGCTTATTTCACAAAAGGGTTCTTATTGCTCCTAGGCTTAGAGCAATAAGCGTGTTTTGAACATCACTTTGAATTAGCTCTAAAAGCTACAGGAATCTCTTTCGCAGTCCAATTCTTCAGAACACTTCTAGGTACATAAGGGCGAATGCTTGACAAATTTTCTCCCCTAATTTATTCTTTGGATATGGCGTTGATGTTCAGATTTCCCAACATTTCTTCAGCGGTTTCTTTCTTGACATCTTCCGTTCAGGGTGAATAGTTCCTCCTGACACGAAAGTTCTGGATATATAGGGAAAAGTCATCGGTTCCTAATTGACCTATTCCCAATTCAATCACGCTCTTCTCATTTCTTGCTTCTTCTCTATCTCTTTCTTCTTTTGTCTCGCATCTGGCTTGTATCCCAAGCCAAAGCGGTCTCGTTTGTCCATTAGCATAGGTGCCTCGACCCTTCCTTGTAGGCATTTTCCAAGTCCTCTCCCAGGCAAGACTCCTTTCCCAACCGTCAATTGTAGGCTCATCCTTGTAGTTTTGGATATTTTGGGCATCGAGATCTTGTTCCCTTCGACAATGAAGGTTGCATTCCCAAATTCCAGAGATTGAAAGGAACATTCTATCGCTTCATCGTCTGCCCCTATGTACGGTGCTACTAGTTACGGATGCAATAATATCTTCTTCCAAGTTTATCGTTACCAGTCGACCCTCTGTTACCAACTTTAGCTTTTGGTGCAGTGATGACGGCACTGCCCCAACTGAGTGAATCCAAGGCCTCTCTAACAAGCAATTGTAAAAAGGTTTGATGTCGATCACTAAGAAGTCTACCTCATACGTGTTTGGACCAAGCAAAAGGGGTATCTCAATCATTTCCATCACCCTTCTTTCGGTACCATCAAATGCTCTCACTATGTTTTGACACGTTTTCATATGAGAGCTATCCACAGGCAACCTATTCAATGTGGATAGGGGCAAGACATTTAGTGTAGATCCATTATCAATTAACACCCCTGGTAATGTATATCCTTTGCAGTGGGTGGTAATGTGCAGAGCCTTTGTAGATCCCATGCACCCTAGCGGTATTTCATCATCATTAAAGAAGATGAAGTTGCCGGCACTTATATTGTTAACTAGGTGGTCCAACTTGTTTATAGAGATATCGTTAGTGACATAAGTTTCGTTTAGCACTTTCATCAATGTGCTACGATGTGTCTCTAAACTTAAGAGTAAAGCTAGCACTGATATGCGAGCTGGTTGTTTGTGTAGTTGTTCTACGATGCTATACTCGTTATGCTTTAAGAATTTCAAGAATTCTTTAGCCTCTTTCTTAGTTACCGGCTCATTAACAGTCGATTCAAGTCTGGCTGTCTTTTCTTTCTTTTGTTCAACCGCCAAGGCTTTTCCTTTTACAGGCTCAGCTCCTGCATTTGATGGATCATAGCGCCTTTCACTGCAAGTGTAGAAACCCACATCTTGACCTTTTTTTAAAGCGGTAATTGGTTTTTCTTCAAATGTAGTGAAAGGATTATGACCCTTGGTGAATTTGTACTCCGACTTCATTGTCACTCGAAGGATTATGACCCTTGGTGCAATTTGTACTCCGACATCATTGCTTCTTGGTCATGAAATAATAACCACTGGGTGGTTGACCTTATGGACCTTCTCCGTCGATCTTTCCTCTGAGGCGCATATATGTCCTTCTGAGCTCTTAATTTCTTCATAAAATTCAATTTCCTTGTTATCCATCAGATTTTGTACAAAGGTCCTGAACTCAATACACTATTGGATTTCATGACCCTGTTTAGCATGAAACTCACAATAGTTCCTCATTCCTTCGAGTCTCTTCTCTGAATCTTATTTGATTAATCCTCCTTTTACCAACTTTTTCCAAACTCATCCCAGTGGGGTTTTTACGTCTGCCACGTCAATTTTGGTTCTTTTACCTCCCCTCTCAATTATCGCATTTACCCCTTTATCAGAATGACTAGGTAACGGATTTCCTGCCACATTAGGTCCTGATGGGTCATCAAAATTTACAATTCCCATCTTAATGAACCTTTCAATTAACTTTTTAAAAGCAGTACAGTTCTCGATTGAGCGTCCTGTGATTCTCGTGTGATACTCGCATTGAGCATTCGCGTCATACCATTTGGGGAATGAAGGTTGCATAGGTTTCAAGTAGAAAGGGGATACCACATATGCATCAAACAGACTCTTATACAGCTCCTTATATGTCATGGGGATGGGTGTGAACTGGAGCCTTTCCGTATTTGGCCTTGGGTTGGATTCTTGCCTTGGGGGGCCCTAATGGCTAGTGGTTACTGTTGTAACATCCCGAATTAGGGCCTAGTCGGAACAGTGGTTTCGAGACCATAAATTCGACGTAAGAAATTTTATTTTTATTATATTTTTATGGTCTACAATTTCACGAAACAATTTCGTGAAAATTTCGTTCGAAAATTTTGACGTTTGGCCACTCAATTTAGTCAAAAGGACTAAATTGTAAAAAGTGCAAAACTTGAGTTCTAGAAGTTAGAGGTGTCAAATTGCTATGAAATTTTAAAGTAGAGGTTCTTAAATGGTAATTATCCCATTGGTTAAATTGTTGGACAAAAATGGATATGGTATATGTTAGATAAGATATTTTTTTTGTAAGGGCATTTTGGTCCTTTTGTAAATTAAATGAATTAAAAACAAAATTAAAATGCCAAATTTGTCCATCTTCTCCATATGGATGAAATTTACCAAGATAAGACATGGCTAGGGTTTTCTCAACTTTCCAAGCTCATGGTAAGTCCGTTCTAGCCCTGTTTTTCAAATTATTTAAGGTTTTGGAGTCCCGGCATTCGATTTAGCTTATGCTACCAATAATTCATGCTAGGGTTCATCTTTGGAAAATTACCCATAGGTGAAAAGTGTTTATTTTGATGTTTTATGGTAGAATATGAAGCTTGAAATTATGTTAAACAACTTTTACTAAGCGATTTTAAGTGAAAACGAGTAAAACGACATAATCGGTAAAAATACCTAATCTTCAAAAGTGTATGTTAGAGTAAGAATTTGATGTTGCCATAGAAGGGAAAAATGATCAGCATGTTATAAAACATAAGAATAAGGGCTGAAGTTTAATTTTGAGTATTGGGGCAAAAGTGTAAATATGTAAAAGTTTAGGGGCAAAATTGTAATTTTGTAAAAGTTGAGTTAAGGACTGTTTTGAATAGTACATTAAATAAATAAGTGAAATATGTTGTTATAGATCAAGGAAAATGAGGTTTGGAACTAGAACGAGAAATTGACGAATAAGTCATTTTCACCGATTTTGCTTTCGAGGTAAGTTTGTATGTAAATAATACATTGGTTTTGTTTATGTTTTAATATTTTGTTATATTATATGAGATATGGTTGAATATGGAGTAATTATTTGATGTAAATTATGAATTGTGATTGAGTTTGGATGAATTGGTAAAATGTTGAAAAGTGAGAATTCCCGGTTGAACCTTCGGAATAGAAAAGATACGAATGAGGTAGATAGGTCACATGTGTGGTACTAAGTGTAGGCCACTATGTGTACAAGAGAGCTACGAGATGGTTTTAGGTCACGTGTGTAGTACTAAGTGCAGGCTACTATGCGTACCCGATAGCTTCAATCACATGTGTGGTACTAAGTGCAGGTCACTATGTGTAAGTGATGGTTTTGGTCACATGTGTAGTACTAAGTGCAAGCTACTATGTGCACCAGATAGCTTCAGCTACAAGGGTGGTACTATGTGCAGGCCACCGTGTATCTGTTATTATTCCGATGAGTTCAACGGGAAATTGACTAAGTGAAAATATATGTGATCATGTAACAACTAAGTGTAATTGAATATGATTATGTGATGAATAAGTGCAGGTATATGTCTGTAAACTTATGAGCAATGTGCTCAATATGTGATCAAACTTTGGTAAGATTGATATAGAGTAAGTGTTCCAATGAAAGTTACTATAAAAAAAACATGAAAGAGTGAAATTTAGAAATAAAACACTTTTAGACAGCAGCAGTTATGTGTCTTTGAAAAATCACAAAAAATGGTGGAAATTGAATTAGAAGTCTAATAAGATATGAAATTAAAGCTTATTGAGTCTATTTTTGCATAAAAGAAACGGTGTATGAAAGAGAATTTCATATTATGATATATTTGAATTTTGGTGAGACAGAGCCAGAATCATTTCGGAATCCCTTGTTCCGAATTTGGAAATTCATTAAAAATTTTAAAAACGTAATCATGGGATAAAATTTATATTCTTGAATCTCTTAATGAGTCTAGTTTCAAGAGAAACAAACGGTAACGTCATTAGAGTTCTGTACAACAAGATAATTAATTTTTAGTGAAGAGGGGTCAGAACTGTCGGACAGCAAAACAGGGGAGATTTTGAAGAATAAAATATACTAATTGGCTAAACCAAAAATTATGAAAATTTTATGGTAACAAGATACATGAGTCTAGTTTCAAATAAAATTTATGGATCTTAATTTGGATTTTCGTAGCTCTAGATAAAAATAATTTAGTGACTATGACTCGAATAGACATCTTGCTTCGAACTTGAATAAATAGTGAATTTGAATGTAGATATGATTGCGTTATTTTGTAAACATGTTAAATCCATTTCTTATTATTTACATACTTACTTACTAAGCTTTTTAGCTTACTTCCCTTCGTTTCCCATATCTTATAGGGTTGTATGCTAACTCGAGTTGGAGATTGCCGGAGATGTAATCACACTATCAAGCTATTATCGTGGGGTAAAAGTGAATACAAACCTCTTAAGTTTATGGCATGTATAGGGACTTAGTCATTTGTATATGTCATAATTGGTTTGGCCTAAAGTGTTGGCCTTTAATATTTAGTAGTTCATTTTGTATAATTTGGATGAAATTTTATGACTCAGTTTAATACGTTTACAAGTGTATGTGTTTTGGTAATGCCTCGTACCCTATTCCGGTGTTGAATACGGGTAAGGGGTGTTACAGATGTCTTTGGTAGGCCTACAGTGATTGGTTTTGAATAACCCTTATTGTACATGCTTGCATTGTTCACCTAGTTTTTCTCCTTCCTCGGGGCCGATCTTTTGGAGTTTTCCCCTGCGTCTATCTTACCACTTCTCACTGCATTTTCAATCATTTCACCAGACATTACTATATCCGAGAAGCTCTTAGTAGCACTTCCCAACATATGGTTGATGAACGGGGCTTTTAAAGTGTTGATGAAAAGTATTATGGTTTCTTTCTCCAGAAGAGGTGGCTAGACTTGCGTTGCCACCTCTCTCCATCTTTGGGCATATTACCTGAAGCTCTCATTTTGTTTCTTCTCCATGTTCTGCAGCGTGATTCTGTCGGGTGTCATGTCCGTCACATGACTATATTGCTTCATAAAAGCTTATGCCAGGTCTTTCTATGAATTGATTTTGGCACGACTCAGTTGGTTGTACCATTTAGCTGCTGACCCGATTAGACTGTCCTGAAAGCAGTGGATTAACAAATGATCATTATTGACGTATCCTATCATCCTTCAACAGAACATAGTGATATGAGCTTCTGGACAACTAGTTCCATTATACTTTTCAAACTCTGGAGTTTTAAACTTCGGAGGGAGCACTAAATCTGGGACCAAACTCAGGTCCTTAACATCAATTCCGCAATGATAATCAGCGTTTTCCATTGTTCTAAATTTTTCTTCTAACCATCTGCACATACTTCGAGTTGCTTTGGCAATTCCACTCTTGCTTTTTCCATTTCTGCCATATCATCTAGATCAGGGACAACGAGATTGGTTGGATTATCCCCCAGATTAGAGCCTGAGCTTGTTTGGTAGTTCATTGGCGCCGAGGTACCGACTTGATACTGTTGAGGTCAGATTGTAACGGGTACCCTTCGTGGGTACACATCTAGTTGTGCCTGGACGTTTATCAGGGTAAAACCCAGGGGGTAAGTGGGGTTCTCATTATTATCCCCTGAGTTGACCACAGTGCTCTTCCCTTTTTCGAGTCCTCTGGCCATTAACTACGTCAATTGGTTTATCATACTTCTTTGGGATTCCATTATCCGATCTCTCATCTCTTGTTGTCCTTTCGCTAACTATTCTTGCAGTTAAGCTTGCAACTAGTCTTGCATCTCTTTTTGAAACTGTTTTAGCCTTTCCAACCTTTGGTTCACTACTTTGGCTTTGCCCCGAGTACCGTAACGATATTCAATTGGTATAGTCTTGTTAGGTTCCAGGTTAACTGTCATAATTTTGATTAATTAGGATCCGTTTGTGAAATTTAATGCATGTGATGCAATACAATGCAAATGAATGAAATGAATGCAAAAAGGCGTTGATTCTGATTCAATTCTATTAGATCAACTTTACTAAAAAATAAATCCCTTTACATAAAACGTATTACATATACGGCTTTGCCCTAATACTCAAAGCCTTGACTTTCCTAAGAAGCCAAGCTAACTCTCAACCCCGATCTGATTCTTATTCATATTTCAAGCTTAGCACATCAGCTTAAACTGCTAGGGTTTGAAAATGATCAGCCACCTCTCGTATTTGAGCCACGGCTTCTCCCATGATATGATCTCTATCTCTAATCTGACCTTGAGAACGGTGTAGTTGTTATTTCTAATATTCGTTGTTTGCTTCAAGGAGTTCAACTTGGAGTTCACAATTTTGTAACGCGGTCTCGAACTCTTCTGTTTTTTCTTTCAGCTCTTCAATCTTATTTAGGCTCACTTTCAATTCAATTACGGAGTTGCGACTACGGTGCTGATGAAGTGACTTCTCCAGTTTTGCTACCCGGGCTTTTAATTTGATCTTTTCATTTCGATTTTTTGACAAACTCCTTTCTAGAGCCTCTTCTCGAACCTGAGCATCTTGGAATTTTTTCTCCCATCGATCGGCTCTAATCCTTTCTTCTTTAATCTCTTGTCGCCATTGCCCTGACGTTTTCCCAATCCAATGGTTTTCATTGATAAACATAACTTCTTATAATCCGTTTTCAGACTGTCCAGGTCCTCTTCAGCCTTATTCTTTCCCTTTCTTAATTTCTCGGCCTCTAGCTTTTGAACATCAACATCTAATCCTAACTACATTTTCTTCCTCCTCCAATTGTTCTATCTTCTTTCCTAGCTCCGAATTCCTCTTTTCAAAATCTTGCTTTATGATTTCTAGCTCAGACGAGACTACTTGTAGGTGTTCCTCCATTGATCGAGTGTCTTCTGGACTTAGAGTAGGGATGTTGTCATTGACTCTTTTACCCCCACCACCAACTATATTCGGGGGTTGTCATTGGATTTGTAGCAAATATTTTCATTCTACGGGTTTGGTTCCAAGCGTTTGATATTTCACGAACCTTCTTGTAATTATCACCCTTGTACGAAAACTCACACTGAGCCAACCCTTGCGTCACTGGTATGAACTGCCTCGATCTATACTATCTCAATATGAGTAAATGAGCATATCCAACAGCCCCCTAAATTCCAAGTAGAAGAACCTAGTCAAAGTCTCCACACCGGTACAGAATCTCATCGGGGATCATCCAAGGGGCTCTCCATTCTACGTCTTCGTCTTGGAAATTCTGGAGAATCGCCATCCATTTTTCTTCCGAAATGTCGTCTCACCTCGGCGTAGCCACAAATTTCTTCAATGGAGAGTAATTCTCAGAGAATACCCGATAAGAGACCTTTTCTTAATACGGGCCGTGACCCATTGGTCACTCATCCCCGTGATGTTTATTAGCCTCTTTAAGAAAGTCGGGACATTGGCGACTCTAGAATAGACTTTGTCGGCTTGAATCTTCGGACAACGAAGCAAGGTTGTGCACTCCTCCACAGTGGGCACCAAATCTACCTTCCCAAAAGTGAAACAACTATATGCAAGGTTCCAATATTGGGCCAGAGCTTTGAACAAGTGCTTATCCACTTTGACATGGAGTAGATAAGGCAAATCACCATAGTTACAGTAAAATAACTGCTTGGTTCCGTCGTCCCATTGGTCCCACACCTCTTTCAACTCTTGGAGATTATTTTGAGTCACACTGATGCGAGTGAAATCCCACAATTCTGACACATACCCCTCCATCAGACTATCACCCTTTTCTTGTTGCGTTTTCTCAGACCATATTCGGACGACCGCATTATCTTCCACTTTATCAAGGAATCCCTTTTCCATGTTAAGCTCTCTATTTAGTAACCGAACGTGAATCAACACCTTTTTTATGATGAAAAATGTCATGCAATCACAGTCAAAGCAAAGCAAAACAAAACAAGTCAGTATATTTCATATAAAGCTAGAATTCAAAACAAGCAAGAAATAATAAATAAAACACCTATTCGGGTGATCACTAGGTTTCGGTATGGTTCTACCTAGGGTAGGCTGCTAGAGGTCGTTATATGCGGTTCGGTTCTAAAGTAAGGGTACCAGAACCAACAGATTCCTCGATCCTCACCCATTATAGACTCCTACGGACCGAGTTCGGTTCAGGGGAATACATTTCCCTATGGCTATACGGAGATGAAGATCTCACGAAGACATAGGTACGGATGTATCCCGAAAGCGATCCACTATCCTATACGAAGGTGAAAACCTCACTAAGGAATAGTTTCTCACTCCCACTTAAGAAGGGCATGATCGAATGATTATGCAATGCAATATGCGAAAATATACCAAAAAAACTCAAATCAAAAAGCAAACACAAACAAAAATGATGAAGACTGTAACGATGACGGATGAAATGAAACCAAAGGATCGTAAATTTAAACCAAATCATCAATTTTTGACAAAAAGACAAAAAGAAATCAACTCGCGACTTAACTCTCTTATTTGTTCCCCAATGGAGTCGCCAAGCTGTCGAAACCATTTTTTTTCAAAAAGTCGACTTTTTGTTTGAAAACGAAAAAATGGGAGTCGCCACCAATCTTTTTTATGAGGTGTGATCAAATCACCTCATAATTTGATCGTTTTAATAAACGGTTTGATTTATTAAAACAATGTTTTTCGGTCCACAAAAATCCAGAAAATAGGTTCGGGAGTCGATTACGCACGAGGAAGGATTAGCACCCCCGTGACGCTCAAAATTGGTACCTAGTTGATTACTCGATGTTTTAGTGTCAAAAATTGAAAATTTGATGAGATTTTAAAATACGATCTTTTGCTAAAATATTACTTAATTTAATTTTTACAAAAAAAAGGTATATTTCACGTTAACCGAGGAAAAGGATTACGTCCCGTAAGTTAGGACACAATGCCTTAAATCCTCGAAACGAGAATAAACACCAAAAAATTTATTAATTTTAAAAGATATTTTATTATCTTAGTTTTTAGAAAGAAATCATATTTTATAAGTTAGAACACGATTTTTCTAATTCCAAAATAATGAAAATTAATCTCGGTTTAAAAATATCTTTTTTATATGCATTGTGCGAAAACAAATAACATTTGAAATATCGTATAATTAATTTATTTGAGTATTGTAAAAAAGGCTGAAAGGATAAAAAAATCATGTTTAACAAATAATAATAATGCAACGTAAATTCGTAGTGATAATGGCATAACATGCTTAATAAAATACGAAAGATATGATAGTAATAATAAATCACGGTACTAATACGCATAATAGAAATATAATAAATGCGATAATATAAATAACAATAATAAGAGAAAAAAATAATAAATAAGATAAATAAATAAAAAACAAGCTAAAAAAGTAAATAAACAAATAAAAAGTTTAAATAAAAATTGAAGATAAGCAAATAAATAAGAGAATAAAAAATATTAAATAAAAAATGATAATAATAATAATAATAATAATAATAATAATAATAATAATAATAATAATAATAATAATCTAAATTTTTTAAAGTATATAAAAAGATATATATAAATGAATAAATAAATAATAAAATGACAATAATAGAAGTAATGATAAAAAAAATAAAACAAGTCTATTTAGAAAATAATAATAATAAGTAAATAAACAAAAAATATATATGTTAAATATTAAATTAATCAGTTTAATAATACAATAATAATATTAACAAAAAAAAAGACTAGATTGAAATTAAAACGGAATTTTGGGTAAAAATCGGGAATAAAAATAGGGTGAAGGACCGAGTTGTAATGCGCAAATAACAAAGAGGGATCAAATGGGAAATATTCCCTGTCCTCCAAAACGCGCAGTTCCAATATGGACTAAAATGAGACAGGCGCAAAAATTACGGAGTAAAATTGAAAAGAAAAAAAAAGGAACAAATAGGACTAAATTAAACAACCCAAAAATGCGAAAGGACCAAAAGGATAAATAATCCTTTTTAAACAAAAACACGCAGATCCTCCAGGATTGGTAGGGTCACGCGCGGGTCGGCCCCAAAACGACGTTGTTTTGGCGCCTGGAGCTATGGCCCAAAACGGCGCCGTTTTACATGTCTATATAAATCAAGTTTTTTTTCAAAAATTTCATTTTAACCTGTTTTCAAAAAAAAAATTCAAAAGGTTTTTTTTTCTCTCTACAACAGGCCTTAGCCAGTCTTTGCTCCGGCTAACCACCGCCGGTCGCTGGCGACGGTGCCGCCGTCTACAGCGGCCGGAAAGCCAAAAATCTCAAATTTTTCATTTTCAACCTAGATTTTAGATCTATGAGGCAAATGCCTAAAAAAATAAAAAAATAAAAAAAGAGAAAAGGTTCGGCCTTGGCCCCCTTTCTGCAGGTCTCGACGCTGGAGAAGAGATCCGACTGCCGTGGAGGGTGCCTCAACACAGGTAAAAAGATTTGTACTTTATTTTTGTTTATCCTTGAAAAAAAAAAGAGAATCACCTATTTGATTTACTGTTTGTTTTGATTTCTCTATGAACTTTTGTTTTTTATTTCATTCACTATGTAAAAAAAGTTTACAATTTTTTAGGCTTTTATAGCCCGAATGCAATACATTATACATTGTTTATTATTGTTGGCTATCACTTCTGCTATTGATTTTTGCAAGTGGCGGTGGCATGGGCGGTGTGACAGTGGCGGTGGCAGGCTAGGCAGACCTAGGTGTGGCACACCTAGGGTTTAATTTTTTGTTTTTGTTTCTGTTGGGTTTGTAATGGGCTAGGGTTTAGGTTAATTGGGCTGTGCTGGACTGTTTAATTTTTTGTTTTTGGTTTTATTTCCTTATGGGTCAGGGCTAAAATTGGCCTGCTACACTCTTCTAAAAGAAAACTCAAGAAAAATTCTTGAAAAACAAAACTCAAAGAGAATTTTATTAACTCAAAGAGAGAAGTTGTTGAATGAATTGATTTTGTACAATGACTAGGTCTTTATATAAGCTAGGTAAGTACATCCGAATAAAACTCTCAAGTCTATTGAAACTCTAATTAATCTAAACAAGAATCAATTTTAAACTAAATTTTCTTGTTGACATAAAACTCTTAAAAAAATCCAAATTTCATAATAAATAAATAATAAAATAATAAAACTTAATAGATACAATGTTGGTTAATATATAATAAAAACTTAAGCCCAAATTTAATATAATAAATTAAACCCAATATGATTTAAACTCAAATTAAAAGCCCGAAACTCGTAACTTCCGCAATAATTCCGTCCAGAAATTTAGCTTGCGCAGTCTTCATTAAAACAGTCATAACTTGAGCTCCCGAACTCAAAATCGAGTGATTTACAATGCATTTCAAAGATAAGAGATAGATTTTCAAACACTATGTAGACACTTGAAATGTCTAAATCCTATCCAAAAAGTCGTTGCAAGTTGACTAAGTTTCCAAACTTAAAAATTACAGCTTCAATGAATATAATTTAATAAATTTCATCACATCCGTGCATGTATCAAGTATACTTGACACACTACATATCACTGTTTGGTTATTTCGTTAGTCACGCTAGTTTTTAACAATACAAATAGAAGAAATTTTTAACATAAATGGTCAATTTACTCTTTAAACTAATATACATAGATTAATTTACCAATTTCTTAATACAAGAAAAACTACAACAAAATAGGCCTATCACGACGCTTTTTTTTTTTTTTACTTTTGACGGAGAGAAAAAGGTTGGCATAGGTCATCCCAACGCTTCTAAAAATGTCGCCTATAGTGCAATTGGCATAGGTTTTGCGACGCTTTTGAAAAAACATCAACATAATTCAACATAAGCCAACCTTTATTGAAAGGTTGGCAAAAACCTAATCAATGCCAACATTTACAAAAGGTTAGTATAGACTCATCTAAGGCAACTTTAAAAAAGTTGGGATAGACCCGTCTAAGACAACCTTAAAAAGGTTGGGATAAATCTTGTCTAAGGCAACTTTTAAAAAAGGTTAGAATAAACTCGTCTATGTCAACCATAAAAAAGTTGAGATAAACATATCTAAGGTAATTTTTTTTATTTTTTATTATTTCAACATTAATATATTTTCATAAACATTTACAGTAAATAATGATAGAAATGGTGCTTTAAATACAAGTAAAAAATAAAAAATAAAAATAAAAAGGTTGAATATATTTTTTTCAAATACACATTCGAAGACTACAATCTTTTGAATCTCTTGAAATCATAAGACTCTCTTAGTTAAAAAGGCAATTAAACATATTTAATAGCATATATAGGAAGAAAGTAAATATATTAACATATATAGGAAGCAAGTTAATATATTAACCCAATGTACAGAAGTAAACAAATGAGTTTGAAAATTCTTGCAAGTGAAGATAACCCATGAATCATTCCAAATTTCTTGTTCATGGCTGCAAGCTTTGGATTAGTCTTTGCAGCTTCCTGATTCTTCGACCATCCAATTTCTGGCATAATGTTTGCTTCTTTCTCCACTTTGTGCCTTTGCTTCATCATCTGCAATATCATACATAATCATATCACAAAGGCATTGTATTTATCCAACTTCAATTGAGCAAATCAACAAGAAAGCCAAGCTAAAATAACAAAAGCTATATCCAAAACTGTAGCAATTAATTGACTTATTTCAAAGGTTCCTAATAAAATGTAAAACACAAATCAGAAAATGGTTAACGCTGTCAACTCTTGTGCATCGCATCATTTAACATAAGCATCCACTCCACTGAATTTTATACTACCATTCTCAAAAATTTATAAGCCCTAAACATTTTAGACTTGAAACTACATGAAATAAAAATTCTTTTTCATTTGCCAACCAGCTGAACCCTAGAAATGAAATTGAATTTCACACATTTATATTAATTAACATGACATCTCAGAATTCAAATTTCTATGATGAATAGGAACTAGATAAACCCAATGATTCTTCTTTTTTCACTAGATGTGAAACCCTTGTGCTTGGAACTTTACTTAAAGATTGAAAGATCCAAAATCTTGTGTTTTATTCAGAGTGATTGAGCAACATTTTTGAATTCAGTTAAGCAATATTGAAGTACCTTTTGGCGATTTTGAAGGGATTGTCTTTTGTGTTGCAGTACTTCAATGGCGGCAGGAGAAACAAACATGTACATGAATTTCTCATCATTTACAGCAAAGAGATCCAACCCAAGTTCCACCACCAGCTTGTCTGGGCCAGAGATTTAAATTGCGGTTGCGGTCGCGTTTTCGGTCGCGTTGCGTTTATCGCAGTTGCGGATATAACGGATGCTATTGCGGTCACTGCGGTTATCGCGGTCGTAAAATTTTTTAAAATTCGCACAACTCTAATAAAAATATATAACTTCATTTTAAATTAATATTTTTAGTTGTAAGATGGTTTGAGTTACTTTTAAAAATTGATTGTTGAATTAGGTATAAAGAATAAGCAGCATATAGTAAAATTTCTAAACACCAAACAAAGGCTCTGTTTGTTTGATGGAAAATGTTTTCCGGAAATCATTTTCCATATTTTCTGGCGTTTGATTGATGGAAAATGTTTTCCTTAGGGAAAACATTTTACAAACACGGGTAAAATGCCTTCTTTGTTCCCGTAAAAAGTTTTACCAAATTTTTTTCGGTAAGACATTTTCCAAGCTTCCCCCTTCATCCAGGTACGTTTTCTTCCTCCTTTCTTCCCTTCTTCATTCCTTCTTCTTCTTTCTTTCTCAGCCTATTTCTCTCTTTCTCAGACTTTTTCGGCTTCCTTCTCCTTCCTTCTCCTTTCTTCGCTGATCATTCAGCTTCCGACCACCATTCCGACACTCCCGCTTCCTCTTCTCCTTGTAGCGTTCCGAAAGGCGCTGGCCACGGCGCGACGAGCAATAATAATAACAGCAATAGCAATAGTGTTAGCAATAGTGGGGCCGTGGTTGATTCGTTAGCGACGGGGATTAGTGGATTGAATTTTGAGGAGACGGTTGGGGATGAGGATGGCGGTTATGAGTATGGGAAAGGGGATTTCGCGGAACACGCTTGTCGATATTGTGGAGTTTCTAATCCGGCTTGTGTGGTTCGCTGTAATGTTCCTTCGTGTAAGAAATGGTTTTGTAATTCAAGAGGGAATACGTCGGGATCGCATATTGTTAATCATCTTGTGAGTTCTTTTTTTCCCCTTTTATTCATTGGCATATATTGTTTGAGAACTAGTGTGCTGATTAAGTTTTAATGAACATATATTTTTTCCCCTTAAGTGGGAATGGTGCCTTTCTTTTAGGGTGTTTGCTTTGGATTTTGTTGAGTATTTGTTACTGGTATCAAGTTAATAGATGCACTTTAAAGTTTAAACTAGGTAATTCTGCAACAAATTTTGATTCAATCACAAAATGCAAGATTCTTGGTCAGAAGTTATGTTTCAGTTACTTGGATACATGAAATTATGGCATCAGGCCTTTATTCTATACCATGAGACAAGACCTTTTTCTTGTTGGAATTGCAACATGATTACGATTATGCTTTGCTTTAGGAATAGTTTTTTAATACATTCACACATGCTGAGGACCACCATTCATTGTTGCTACTGTTAAGCAGGCCCATGCTGTAATCGTTTTTTTCTTTAGCTTGGACTGGTTTTTCTGTATGCCGTCCTTGTTTGTTCTTTTTCCTCTTCCAGTATACCTTTCATTTGTGAACCCACAAAACCTGGCAACTTTTTGTTGCTTGCTTGACTAAGTTTCGAAAATGTACTTTGCTACTCAAGCTTGCCAAGGCAAGCAATTTCATATAGCCATCGTGTTATTCAATTTGTAAAAGTTCCCTTTAGTTGTGTACCTTCCATAGCTTGTTGTACATATATTTGCATACAAATTGCTTTTAGTAAATATATATGTTATTAACTGATAAATTGAAGTATGAAGATGCTTATCAGGTTCCCAATTTGCAAAGATTGCATCATTTTTTCTGTGCTTTACTATCGTGGAAAGACAAGAAGTTTCTTGTTATAATGTAGTTTACTAATTAAGTTGGTGCATTTGCAGTATCAAAATGTTTTTGCTCGACTTATCAAGCTTGAAGCTGATTATGACAAAGTACGTATATTGTGTTCACACTTCTTATCTCCATCTAAGTGCCCTTAATTCAATTGTCTATGCAATATCCTTTTTTTCTTCTGAAAATATACTCATGTCTAATTGAAAATTTTGTTTTCTGCAGATGATGAAAGAATCTCAAAGCAAGGAAGGAGAAGATTTTGTCCCTTTCCCCTTCTGTTCAGTCAGCACTCAAGGTAACGTGTTACCCCTTGTGTGTTGATCATATTCTTCCTTTTTATTATATGTATATTTCATATAGATTTATTTCATGTTTATTTCAGGCTAATAAGGCACTCATCGTAGGGGATTCCTATTTATTTAGCAGCAGCTTTGTGAAGGTAGGACTTTTGAGTTGATTTGTGTAAGTATTTCAAATTAGTTAAAAGAAATTAATCTTTACAAGCACGCCTAATATCAAAAAGTATCTATATCTGCCTACCACGTAAGTCTACCATTATTTATTCCCAACAAGTAGTTTCTGAGTGGGACTGGCATATTTGGTCAGATTGATGCAATTTGCCACCTATGATTTCAATTGAAAAGCGATGTAATGAGGAGTCAGAGATGTTAGTTTTGGTAATTAATAGTTTTAGCTGTGGTGTCTTGCATGGCAGCTGAATCTTGATAGCAGTCCAGCTGATTTGTTGTAAATTTGTGGTGGAAGAAGAAAATAGTTTTATCATTTGAATCTGACGATAGAAAAATGTCTTTTTCCGAGGGTTCATAAGTAATGGGATGCTGACTTGTTCACTTAGTCTTCAAGCTTAACTTCTCTATTGTGCACCTTAACTTAACTAATATTTCTTCTCTCTTTATCAATCTTGTCTCGTTGGCAGTCTTTCTTAAATATGCAGCTTTATGAGAAGGCATTAGATTTGTTTAAAGATGACCAGTCAACTTCTGTAAGTTCTTCTTATAGTTGTTTATTTGGAAGAAATTACTTTGACAGGGCTTATTTTGAGTTTTTTCTGTTTTATAGTTTACTTTGCACAGGCACTTGCTTAGAACTGTTGCCACTTCAATAGCTGATATGCTTTTCCATAACCTGATAGGACTTAAGTACAAGTTTCCATAACCTGATTTTATTTCTTTTGTTACCAGGTCTGTAAAATGCATTGAGATTAACAAAGAATCTAAGCCATCATTTGAGAAGACAGTTGACCACTTACCAAAGTCTATTGAGGGCAGCATTAGCTGGCACAATGCTGACACTTCCATTGTTAGTATCAAGCTCTTGCAACTTTATGGTCTTCCATGTCATTTAGGATTCACAAATGATTTGTTATCCATATAATGATGTTTATATGCCTTGAGCTTCCTTGGAAGTTTGGTATGCAATGTGACTCTTGAATAATTCCAAACTAACTGTATGAATAATTCACTGAATTTGCAGGATCCTCTTTCTTGGCTTGTGGGATCAGATGTGATTGTCATTGATCCTCCTCGGAAGGGATTAGATACAACTTTGATTGATGCATTATGGACCATATCTTCACATAAAGTTAAACCATCTTTGAAAGGGTAGGATGATTCTGTATATTTCTAGCCATCTATAGAGGATATGATGGCCGTTCTATCTTAAACACTTCTCAATTGTTATTTGGAATTTGCAGCCCAACGGTTTTCAACATGTAGGGAGGAAAGATTTCATTGTAATTTTTGTTGTTAAAAAAATAGATTTTATTAATTGAAATCAAATATTAGTGATTTATTTTTTTATCACATATACATATATACTTTAATTCATTTAAAATAATTTGAATTAGTATTAAAAAATTGAATTGATAGAAGACTACGAGGAGGATATTGATATATTTAATAATTTGAATTAGTATTAAAAAATAGTTTTATCATTTATTTATAAAAAATCATTGCAATATATGTAAAAATAATTTAAAATATAAAAATTTATTAATATGTATATGAAATTTATTAATATATGTAAAAACAGCTTTTACGGAAATATTTTCAGGAAAACTGCCAAACAGCAGAAAATATTTTACACAGATTTATCCAAAACCAGAAAATATTTTCTGTAAATCATTTTCCAGAAAAGTAAATCATTTTCCAGAAATCATTTTCCGGAAAACATTTTACTGTCAAACAAACGGAGCCAAAAATTAAAATAGAAACCAAATTTAACAAAAATAAAATATAAATCCACAAGCCTAAAAAAATTTGAAAAAAAATGGATGGTGGTAGGAAAAGATAAAGCATTAGGGTTAGGCAGCCTAACTTAGGCCATTAGATTCATTTCACCTCTGCCTTTCAACTCTCAACTCAAGTCTACCGTCAGGCAACAATAAATGAAAAAAAAAAAACAAAAACATTGGAAACCCAAAACACCCCAAATTTTTTTCAAAACCCATTCAAATCTCAAAGCATCCTTCCAATTCCAAACCTTTCCAGTTTCCCCTTCTCCCTAGCAGCCTAACTATTTCTCATCAGTCATCCCCCTAATCTAGTTTGCAGATTCCAAACTTGTTTGTTATCTCATCAGTCATCCCTAACCTAAAGAATATATGTTTGCAATTTCTGACATTTTACAACAAAAAGAAGCAAGAATTCAAGACAAAAAATTTCAAGGCTGATCTACAACTGCATGTACTTCTTAGCAGCATTTGATCGATACCCATAGTTCTATTCTGTTAAAGGAGTCATCGCCATGTCGAGATATATGAATGGGAAAAGTTCCTCTCAAGAAGGGAAAACCCCGATAGTGCCGAAGCCTGAAATGTTGGATTTTGATTTCCCTGAGGATGCACTCTACTCCCAGCATGTTGGGGTATGATACCACTTTAGCTCTCCTTTTTAATAGTAATTTCCTTGTAATTCTGTTACTTAGGGTAGCATAAAGATTTCTCCCCTCTTCATTTTATTGAAACTCAGAACTTAAGAAAATTTAATTGTATTTTTAGTTTTTACTGTAACAGAAAAATAACGGGAATAGCGGCCCATTATTACCGCAATAGGCCGTTATTCGTAAAATTGCGGCCGCAATCGGCCGTTATTGGTGTAATTCCGCTTCACACCGCTATTTTCAGCAATAGCGATTTCGGACGGTGCCGCTACCTCTATACAACGACCGCTATTCCACTACCCGTCCGCTATTTGAATCCCTGGTCTGGGGTATACCATATAAAAAGTAAAGAATTAACTAAGTTTATTAGCTCCAACCTGAAGTGAAATGTTAATAAACTAAGACATGATTTTCCATGCAATTACATGCACATAAAACCACATTTCAAGCAACACGATAAGCACAAACATAAAACCAAAACGGAAAAACTTTCCTATACCCTTACTGGCCAAACTAAAGCACAATCATACTTTCAACTAACTTACAAGTAAAATTTCAACATTAAGATAATAATTGGACCACAGATAAGGTAAATGAGACAATTTAACTAAATAAACATATATAAGGCATAGGAAAGGGTTGATAAACCTCACGTTACCAACATAAATAGAGCGGGAATCCACTTCCTCCTTTTCAGCTTGACTTGTGGAAGCACTTGAGGAATCTTCATAGATATCCAGGAAAAAAAGGTAAAAACAAATCAGTTTGCTAGACATAAACAATTCATAATGGTTGAGAATGGTTGAGCACGACAGTGAGCAGAGAAAGGGCTTGGCCCCTAGAATCTGTAACGTTCATGGCTATCGGCTTCCCCCACGAGATATTTGATCGATTTTTGGGTCGGAATTGTAAGAAAAGGGATAGAGTTAGGGTTTTGAGGGATAAGGGCTTAGGAAGTGGAGAAAAGAGAAGAGGAAGGAGACGAATGAAAAAAAAGGGAAGGAAGAGAAAAGAAAGAACAAGGAAAAACTCTATGGTTTAAGGATGACTATTTATTTAAACCTAAATTAAGCTAGATTATACATAGATGAGAGAAAAATTATTTATAAAAAATTGTTTATTGAATGTAATATAGTTGAAATGGTTATAAATCCTGAATTTGATTCTTGGTTGCTCAGTTATTTTTAATTCTTTATTTAAAGATTTTATAGAAAAATATTGTAATAATATTTATTATCATTAAAAAGATTTTTAATTTTTTTCAATTAAATAATAATTTTTATTTTAAGTAATTAATATGAAGCAATATTATTTAATCTTTTAATAAAATTAAATTTTTAATTAGAATTATAATAGTAAAATTTTAAACCATATTTAAAGCGTGAAAGAAATTAATAATAGAAGCTGAACTTTATTTTTTGATTGTTTTTATCTTTTAGTTTAACTAAAATGCCTAAATATTTTATGCTAATACATTTATTTTATGGGAAAAATATTTAATACATTATTAGAGAAATTTTGTAACTTAATAATTATAATTGTTATATATAGATATTGTAAAATATTAAAATAAAATTAAAAAAAAAAACAAAAGAATTACTGTTCAACATCGCATCAAAATTTAAAGGTAATGGAAAAAATAGATTTATTTTTGCCATGTGGGATGAGACTGCTATTGTAACCCTATATTTCAATATTTAGATTAAATTTGATTACAAGTCCTTATACTTTTTTATAGATTTGGAATTTAGTTTTTTCACGTTTCATATTTCAAAATAATGTTTCAATGTTTTATCTCGTTAAATTTCTTCCGTTAAACTCATTGGTTTGATAGTTTGAAATATGCAAACACTCACTTTGATAGTCATGCAATAAAAAAAATAATGTTGTAATGATACTGAATTTAATATGATAATTTTAATAGTGTTAATAGTTAGACTTGTATTTTTTAAATTTGGAAAGTAGATGGATCGAATTCCTTAAAATAAAAGTAGACAATGGTTGAAGAGTGCAGGGACCTGAAGTATATTTTAACTATAATAATGTGATGATGTATCTTTTAAAGATATAGGATGATGAATAAAGGGAAAAAATAATAGAAATCTAGGAAAATCTAAAACAACATAGTTTAAAAAGGTTGGGATAAATCACAAATGTAACACAAAAAAGGTTGGATTAGATAAAATATTTGCTAACACATAAAAAAATGTTAGGATAGGTTATATTTTCCAAACTCTTTTTAAAAAGTCAGGATATAATCAAATTTTGCCAACACCCAAAAAGTTACTTAAAGATACAAATTTAAACAACTCCAAAAAGGGTCGGCATAGTCCAAAAAGAGTTCTCTTAAGCTTTTCATATGGCAACACTTTTATATAGTTGGGAAAGGTATAACAAATGTCGGCATAGTGTTGGGCAAAATCAACTCTTTTTTAAACGTTGCCTTAGGCATGCATATCCCGACCCTTACACAAAAGTTGACCAAAGCGTATATAGACAAGTCTATCTCGACACTTAGGAAAGTGTCGGCTCAAAAGTGTCGCGATTGGTCTATTTTATTGTAGTGAAATAAAGTACAATCTAACTCTTAATGTAAGAACCTGCTTGATGCTTTTACCATATATATAAAGTTAACAAACAAACAAGATTGAAACTAATTTGTTAGATTATAAACTAATAATAAATATACACAAGAAATTGTTGTTGCTAATTAATCATGTTTGACTAAATGTTATAAAGTTGGAATTGATGAAAGAATGTGTACACAAGAACTTTGGGGCGTATCCGAAGGCAATAGTGAGGGTCGACTTAGGACATAAAGTTAGGGTTTGATGTAGCGTCCAGTTGGGAGATTATAGGCAGAATGAGTAGTCCTGTCTTTGTTCCTAAGCGAGTACATAATCATCATTTAAATTCGGGTATTTTACCCATCTAACCCAAAAAAGATTAATATTTACAAAAATGACCCTGGTCCAAAAACATTCAACCAAATGACCTGAAATGAACAGTAAATTTGGGTTATGGGAACTCAATGGCCGGCACCCCCTTGTATTTTGACCCCATGATTGCCTGATGATTGTGTCAAGCTTTAAAAAAAATTGATTTTGGGACACCAATGACCAGCATCAGGGTATTTTTTTAAATTGTATCATACTGGTATACTCAAATACCAGTATTTGAAAAAAAAATTGGGTTCTAGCCATCTAATGGTCTGCACCAAAGTACAATAAAAAAATGTTTTGAGTTCTGGCCAATAGATGGTCGGCACCAACACCTTTTTCGGATTCTGAGAATTTTTTTTGATTTCAGACACTGATGGTCGGCACCACCTTTTTCGAGTCCCGAATTCTTTTTTTGTTTTGAGACACTTATGGCTGGCATAAACTTTATTAGATTAAAAAATAATTTTTTTGGGACATTGATGTCTTGCACCAACCTTATCAGATTTTAAAAAAAAAAATATTTTGGTTCTGGGACACTGATGGCCGGCACCAACTTTATTATATATATTTATAGCAGTTTTGTCTTCCATTTGAGTTTTTGTTTCCTTTTTTTCTTTGGTTTATTAGTTGAAATCTAGATTAAAAATATCAGTTTTTCTTTGTTGAGAAGAAAGCAAAAATTTTTGAAGATGAGTTCCTAGATTTTGTTTGTTTATATTCATTTCGATAGAGAAATGATAAATACAACTGAAGAAGGTTGTGTCTTTCAAAGTCAGAAAAAAATTGGAATGAGATTCAACAAGCGTGTTTCGGTGACGAATTTAAAATGAAAGATCAATACAAAGACAGCTACCTGTTGCGGGAAGCAAATGTCGAAACTGTTTTACAAATTTTCAATTTCAACAGATCCACTCAAGTTCTCAAGAATGGAGCTTGAAGATGATGATGATCTAGGGACAATGATAGCAATTTAATGCCCCCTAATATGGATAATCCCAACCCTGTTGAGTTGTTCGAGGAGATAGCTGAATTGGATCCCACTTAAGTTGTAATTCCAGCAAGTCAGCGTTTTGGATTTGGTTTTGATCTTAACGTCTATTGGGAAGATCAGTCGAGTTGTGGAGGGTCAATGCCAACACTTGAAAATCCAAACACCGGTAGATGTTCGTATAACATCCCAAACTCGTGTACTTGTCTAGATATCTATCCAGAGGTGTTGTCCATCATAGAAGATGGTGATGAAGGGTCCGATAATGAAGATCAACCCTACCATGATCCTAACGATGATTTTAGTGGCCTCGATTTGGATGGCATCATTGAAGACATAGACGATAAGGGTCTGGTAGAGCGTGAAAATGTAAAACCCCATTCTGCCGGGAACACGGGCCCCGATATAGTTATAATGAATAATACATGGTTGTAACATCCTGGTATTAGGGGCTTTGCATTTTATGTCTCTATGTGTTTGGCATGATTTGTTTGTTAATTTGGTATGTTTGGGGGTCCCGGGAAGGCTCGGGGTTAAGCTTGAGCCTTGGTAAAAATTTTTGTTTTTAGGCACTTTAGGGGAGAGCTAGCTGAGGTAGGCCTTAAGGGTAATTACTTGTGTTTGTTAACACAAGAAGAGGTGTGGTAAAGTGGCAAGGAGACGCCACTTAAGGTGCAGGGAAGTGGCGTCACAAGGGAGCAGCAGTAGGGAAGAGGTTCGAATCCCATAAGCCTCACTTTGAAGCTTTATTTTTGGCACCTGGATGGGGGAAAAGTGGATTCGGCCAGGACTCTGAAGGAGTGGGAGAAGAATGAGTCAAACATTTTGAATGGGTGGCCATGAGGAGTTTGTGGGGTTTGAACGGGTCAACAAGGTTTGAATGGTTGAAGGGGAGTGAAAGTAAGAAGAAATCGTGGGTTGGTGTTGGTGAAGTGGTGGCCAAAAGTGGGGGGTCTCTTGAAAGGGGGTTACAGTCAACAAAGGGGGATGTTGGTGAGAGCACAATCGGTTTTGACTTGTTTGGTGAGTGTGCCGAATTTGTGTAGAAACTTTGGTTTTGTTTTTTGAGCTGCCTAGTTGATGTGTGCCGAAACTTCCTAAGAGCATCTAAGGTCTTCTTTCATTTTCTTTTTTGTTTGGTTTTCTCAACTTTTCTCATCTTTTCTCCCTTGATTTCAAACCTCCCTATTTGTGCACTTTTTCTTTCTTAAAAGTTACCAAAACACCTTTGGCCGAACTTTTCTTCACCATTCACCCTTCACATTTGAATTCGTTTCCTTTTTACTATTTTCTTCACAAGCCGAATCCCTTGAAGTCACCTCCCTTACCGAATCATCTTCATCTTCTTTGCTCTTCTTTTAAACACCATAACACAACCTAGTTTAACTCTCACCTCCTCTCTTACAAGCCGAAACCTTGCATCTGTCCTATTAACACTCTATTGTTTTTTTCTCTTAGCCAAATAGTTCCTGTTATCCCAAGCGAATCAGTTTCACTCTGCTTCTGGATTGTTGAAGGTAAGATCTTCCTTTCTCTTTGGTTAAAAGCCGAATCTTCTTCCTCTTCTTTCGGCTTTCTTCTCTTTTCTTTTCTGTTCTCCATATCCTTCTCCGCTAACCGAACCTTTGGTGCTTTGCCAACTTGAATCGATGCTGCCCGTGTAGCTTAAGGTGTGAAGGGGCTACTCATTGCTACCTAATCTATATTGGTTATTCTTCATCAATATCGCAAGCCGAGTGTTTGTAGTCCAAAGTCGAAGGGTTGTTGTTTGCCGAATCGAATCACTCCATTTGGGTTCTTGAGTCAAATGAAGGAGGGGGTGGACTCGTAGTTCCTGCCCTAGGTTCAAACGGCGTGCAGTGTCAGCCGTTCGGGTTTTTCCACCGGGTTGTGGGCCGACTTCGAATCTGAATAGGCAGATTGCGATTGTTTCTTCTAGTGAAAATATCGACGATATTGAGAGTCTAGTCATTCGTGTTTACAGGTGTGTAATTCCCACACCTTTTTCTTGTTTTTTATAAGAAGTATATGTGTTGTTTAAAAGCCGAAAACTTGGTAATGGCTATAAAGTTACCCTTGGAGGGTAAAATCGAAACACCAGGTTAGTTATTCTCCGATTATGCCTTATAAATATTATCGTTAGCATGAATATATTTGTGCTTTAAATATTCTATGTATGCTGTTTTATGATACATTCACTTCACCATGATTGCATGTGCATGGGATTGGGGAAAAGATAATGATGTAAAGGGGCAGTGTATATCGGTGACTTTATCACACTATTCCAATGGCTCGGTGCCATAAGTGTATATCGGTGACTTGGTCACATTGATTCGGTGGCGAGGCCACATTATATCGACTTTGAGCAGCATGACTGACAGCATGACTGCCAAAGAGGAGTGTACCGGATAGAGGATTGATTGTAGAAATCCCCACAGATGTGTTGAGGTTGATATACGGAGCGGAGTGTAGAGGATGGAACATTAGGATGGGGTGGGTTTATCATATTGACTATCTGTTATGCTATAGTGTTTGGGCTTTGGCCGAATGAAATATGGGGGCTTAGGCCCAGTTATGGTTTATGTGAGGCAATTGCACACTGAGTCTTCATGACTCATTATTTCTGCTTAAACTTTTGCAGGTAATTCTTAGTTCAGTGGATTTGGGCCAGAGTGGACTTCGAGGTGGCCATGCACGGTTATGATTAAATTAAACTTTACTTTATTTTGAATTTTCTTTGATTTCGGGGATTTTATTATGTAATAAGGCCACTAGTACTTTGGTTAATTTTTGGTTTAAACTTTAAACACTTAAATTTATAAGTTAATCGGAAAGATGTTTTCTTAATAAAATGCAAATGAATTTTTTTCTCACAACTTACTCAACGAATTTACAAATGAAACTAGACAACAATCTCAAGATAACTTAATGCAACATCAAGTGTTTTCAAACGTCACCTAAAAGCAGGTTTTGGGCTAATCACAACATTTATAAAATGATCACTGAGTTTTCAGATGCACTACCGAACTTGAAGTTTTCAAAAGAGATTTTAAAATTTTTCAGATGAATGCGAAGTTTCATAAAAGATTTTTATGTGACATACCAGATCCGGTCATGGTGTTTGGGCCAGGTTTGGGGTGTTACAATGGTCCTTTATGACCAACGTGGATCCTGATGCGGCTTTTGCATGCGAGTTCATGGAATATACAAACATAGTGTTGGTTTACCTACTTGATGAAGAATTTGATGGTGAAGAGTTGTTCGTAGGACAACAATTCGATAACAAGAAAGACTGTTTACATGCAATAAAACAATACAGCTTGAAGTTAGGTGTGGACTATAAAGTAACAAAGTCGATGCAGTCTTTGTACGTCAGAGAATATTGAAAAGCCTCAAGTGGGTGTAACTGGTGTGTTTGAACCGCATTAATGCAACGAACTCAAATGTGGACAATAAAGAAAATAGAAGGTCCACACACATGCACGTCCACTCGTATGTTGAAAGACCATAGAAAGTTAGATGCAAAAACCATATACAACTGCATAATCCCTTTGGTGAAAGAGTCACCCACCATTCAGGTGTCATTCCTTATTGCGAACATGCAAGCTCGATTCAAGTACAAAGTGTCGTACCAGAAGGCATAGTGGGCGAAGCAAATGGCGATGCGGGAGTTGTATGGTGACTGGGATGCGTCATACAACAAGCTTCAAGGGTGGATAGCCGTGATGCGGGAATATATGCTGCGGACAATGACTGATTTGCAAACACTGTCTTATAAAGGCCCAGACAACGAGATACAACCAAGGAAACGAGTTTTTCATCGATTGTTTTAGACGTTTGAGTCGTATGTTAGGGCCTTCCCTAATTGCAAGTCGATAGTGCAGGTGGACGAAACTTGGTTGTACGATAAATACACGCACATACTCTTGATTGTTGTTGCATAAGACGACAACCGAAATGTACTTTTGATCGCTTTCGCCATCATAGAGCGTGAGTGCTTCGAGTCCTGGGAATTTTTCCTAAGAAATTTGCGAAGGCACGTTGTCAAACAAGACAACATTTGCCTTATATCGACAAATCGAAGGGACTACTTTCTGCAATAAGGCGATCGGGGGTTTCATGGAGGTCTATTTATTGCATTCGGTATATCGCGGCAAACTTTTACAGAGATTATAAGAATAAATAATGGAAAAAAGAACTCGTGAATATGGGTAAAAAATATTGTTTGTATTTATTTCAAAAATTCCTTTTCAAATTTTATCTGTCTGTAATTTTTTAAAATGCTTATTCCAAATTGCATATGCAGCGCATAAGTTAGAACCGCGGAGATTCAGGCTAAGGTTCGCAAGCCTTGAATCTCAGATGTCATCTTTACCAACAGATCTTCGGACATGGTTGGGTAGCATGGAGAACTGGCAATGGACTCAAAGTTACGATGAGGGTTTCAGTATGGCTAGATGATGACCAACCTCGTAGAGGCGGTTAACTCCGTCTTGAGGCACACATGTTATCTACCAATTTTTGCTGTTTTCTCGGCAACATTCTATATGTTGGTCACATTGATGCCTAGGATAGGGCTGAGACAAGCTAAGCAAATCGAGACTGGGCACGTATACGTTGAAGTCGTCCAAAAGGCCATGGCGGTAAACAGTCAAAGGGCACAAACGATGAATGCAAAATTGTATTCGCGCGGCTTAGAGACTTTTCGGGTTCAAGAGTACATCGGCCGTCGCTCGGGTCTTCCGCCTAGGTTGTACGTAGTTGATTTGCAAAACAGGCGTTGCGAGTGCGGGATATTTCAGAATTTTTGATATCCGTGTGCGTATGTTCATGCAGCGTGTGCGAGAGCAAACTTAAATGTTGAACAATTCATAAACGAGATCTACACATTGCAACGTACATTGTGTATATGGGGAAACGAATTTCCTATAATCCCTGATGTCTCGAACTGGAAAGTTCCACCGCCTACTTTCGAGATGCTGCCTGACCGTAGTCTCCGTAGACATCCTAAAGGTCGAACACAATCGACGAGAATTCGAAATGACATGGATGTTAGGGAGATGGGCAAACCCAAACTATGAACGGCGTGTCGAACATCCGGCCACAACTAATCAACTTGCACACATCGTGTCTATGTTTCCGGTCAATCGTCTCGTAATGCCGGACTGAAAGATGACGAATGATTTATCATTGAACGCATGTTCTTGTAAAAACGTTGTAAAAGTATACAAATTATACAAATGACATACTTTATTTAAATTATACAATTGATTAAATATATTAATTCACACATATCTTTTTTTTAAAATAATATACAAATTATAATAAAATATACATACATATTTAAAAAATTGAAAGTTCACCTTTAAAAAAGAAATTGAAATGAACAATATATTTAAAGAAATAAAATAAATTGAAATGAAAATATAAAGATAAAGAAAGATATATAAGTAAAATTATATTTAAAAAGAAATTGAAATGAAATGAAACTAAAATTGGAAATGAAATGAAATTAAAATGAAATTATATTTAAAAAAGATATATAAGTAAAATTTAAAAAAGGAATTGAAACTTGTATTGAAAAGAAATTCAAATTGAAAAGAAATTGAAATGAAAATATAAAGATAAAGAAAGATATATAAGTAAAATTATATTTAAAAAGAAATTGAAATGAAATGAAATTAAAATCGGAATGAAATGAAATTCAAATTGAATAGAAATTGAAATGAAAATATAATTAAAAAAGGAAAAAAAAAACTTTGATTTGAAATGACAGTAAGCCAAAACCGGCCTTTGAATGGCCGACACCAAGGCTGTCAAATCAAGCCTAATGGTCTTTGAATGGTCGGCACCAAGGACAAGGCCTAAGGCTTATCAGCAGCCCGCATATCAAGGCCTGTTTTGGCTGAAGTGATTTTTTAATGAAGTTTAAAAAGAAATCAAATGAAATTCAAGTAAAATGAGATCGAAATGAAAAAAAAAACTGAAATGAAATTCAAATAAAATGAGAAAAAATTGAAATTTAAAAAGAAATTGAAATGAAAATAAAATTGACATGACAAAATGAATTTTTAATAAAAAAGATGAAATGAAATTCAAATTGAAATGAGAAAAAAAACGAAATTTAAATTAAGTTTTAATTAAAAAAGAAAAAAAAGTGAAATCAAATCAAATCAAATGAGAAAAAAAAATGAACTTCAAATGAAATCTAAAAAGAAATTGAAATGAAAAAAAATCGACATGAGAAAATGGCTTTTTTAATTAAAATATAAAAAAATGAAATAAAATTCAAATTGAAATTGAAATGAAATTCAAATAACATGAGAACAAAAATTAAATTCAAATGAAATTTAAAAAGAAATTGAAATTGCAAAATAAAATTGACATGAGAAATGAAGTTTTAATTAAAAAAAGTGAACTGAAATTAAAATTGAGATGAAATTCAAATGACATGAGAAAACTGAAATTAAAATTGAAATGAAATTCAAATGACATGAGAAAACAATGAAATTCAAATGAAATTTGAAATGAATATGAAATGAAAAGAAAAATTAAATTGAAATGAAAAAAAAAAGGTGACAAGACATGCCATGACAAGCCCACGCCTATGTCAAGCCTGCATTAGACCTGTAAAAAAGGCCACCCAATGGTCGGCACTAGTAGGCTACGACCTAGGTGTCAGACGACTAAACAATGGCCGACACTAGCAAGCTAGGCCTATTCCGACATGACCGAAGGGTTAGAGCCAAAATTGATTCTTTTTTCTTTTATTTTCCCTTTTTAACACTGCTCAGCCACTACAGTCCCCTACTATAAATGGCATGCTACAACCCAAATCTCGATCACCACGGCCAATAACTATCATTCACCACTGATCACTGTCGCCGCTCACTGCCGATCACCTCCAATCACCGTCATTCATCGCTGATCACTCGATGGATCCTAATCCTAATTTTCTTTTAAATGATGACAACCACATTACTAAAAATGTGAATAAGGTAAACGAGAAAATAAATGACCCGTTTAATTTGAATTCCTATTATCAAATTTTTTTAAACTTGAAATATAACATTTTATATTTACTATAAACGCAAGATCAGTATCAGATTGTGAGACCCCAATTGCATGATCTCGAATATTTTCCCGATCGAAGGGTTTTGCCATATTTGAATGTCGCGAGTTTTAGGGTAGCTGCGTACATTCAGATATCTGAGCTATGGGCCAATTTAATATCGCGGGACTCATACCATCATGGGTTACTAAACAACAACATCTGTTCGTGTCAAATGTTCCGTTGATTCATTTCCATATGGTGGAGTGGCACGATGGGGGTCGGGTATTGAGACAATTCGGTTGTGTGCAACCTATCTTGAACCCTCCCATCGACATCAAATAAGTCCACGGAATGGACAAAAAGGGTTCAGGTCGGGACGTAATAAATTGGGTGGAAAAACATGAACAGTACATCTTTCTGCGGAATGATCGACATTTGATGCGCCCTCCCTTGTATGTCTTAAAGGGAGGGTTCTCTCCTACATGCGAATACGCAAAATGATATATGGCAAATAGGAAGCCTTTTATATTCCAAGGTCATTATATGCTGCTCCTAGAAGACGCGCAACTGAAATCTTCCCGATGGCAATGGACGAACGCACGACCGCGCCATAATCGAGTTCCGCCATTTGGGAACACCAATACTGATTTTGCCTCTAACCCCAATCCCGAGCCCCAATATGAAGCATCTGGCTCGTCATCATACCACCCGGAGCTCGAGCCCCAATTTCCTCCATCGTTCGAGGATATATTTGGTGACGAACTCGAGCCTCAATATTCAACACACTCCGGATCGTCCTCATACCATCCGGAACTCAATCGGCAAGCACGTACACCTACTACTAAGGATATTTTTCCATCGGCACCTTCGATCACGCAATACCCTTTAACTCCCGATTATGGTGTATACAATTATACTACTTTCCTAAGTACACCGGACGGGGCATCGGAGGCCAGACCGAGCAACTACGAAACGCCTCAGCAAGGTGCACGACATTGTCGATGGACGGGACATCAGAGGCCAGGGATGTCGTCGGGATCACGACAATTTTGATTTTTATCTGTAAATATTTACTTTATTTTGTAATTATTCTGTTTTTCAATATAAATTTAATTTTTCTAAAATGATTATTTGTTTGGATACACAAAAATATAAAATTCAAACAACAAATAATACGAACTAACTAAATTTACAGATACAAAAAAATACAAACATTCTAAAAAATTAATACACGAAAATATAAAATTCGAACAACAAATAATACAGACTAAATTTGATTTACAAATACAAAAATAATAAAAAAATTCTGAATAGCAGTTTCTTCACAATTAGTCGTCTTCTGCTTGAATCAGGTCTACGTTGCATCAGTACCCCACCTATATGTTGCGAAATAAACGCTCTTGCAGCATAGATAATGTTCATCTACGTTGGACATCTCGGTTAGTCATCTATGGCGCAGAAAGTCATCCAACCCTTAATGGCATAACGTTTACGGTTGACATGACAGTATATAATTCAATTTTATTAAAATATGACAGTATATAATTCAATCCCGAAATTTGGTTGTACACTACAAAACACTCCCATCTGCAATCCACTACAAAAAAACTCATTTAATGATACACTACAAAACACTCTCATTTTGACGACTCTCTCAACAAATTTTTTCTCATCCAATGACAATATCAGAACCCAAACCAGCCCCTATATATAGAGTAAGAGGGGTTCTGGCCATCTGATTCCCAAAATTAAGAGAAATAATTTTTAAATACTTGGTGTTGGCCATCAGTGTCTCGAAACAAAAAAAAAAAAATTCTGGACTAAAAAAAGGTGGTGTCAACCACCAGTGTCCCAAATTTTTTTTTTCTCAGGACTTGAAAAAGGTGTTGGTGCAGGTCATTAGATGGCTAGAACCCAAATTTTTTTATCAAATACTGGTATTTGAGTATACTAGTATGATGCGGTTTAAAAAAAATACATTGATGCCAGCCATTGATGTTCCAAAATCAAAAAAAATATTTTTTAAAGTCTGACACAATCATTAAGCAATCATGGAGTCAAAATATAAGGGGGTGCCGGCCATTAGATTCTTATATCCTAAATTTATTGTTTATTTCAGATCATTTGAGTGAATAAATTTTAAATCAAGATCATTTTATAAATATTAATTTTTTTAAGATTAGATGGGTAAAATAGCCTTTAAATCGAGGTTAAGAAACAACAGTCGACATTCAACGATGACGTTGCGTGTGAACTAGCAAAGTCAAAATATATAGAAATTGACAGCTGAAGCTGAAATGTGAAAGCAGCAAACGCTTGGTCAGCTGATGACGGCTAGAAAGGTAAGTTTACGATTAAGGGATCTTGTGGGCTGTAAACTCAAATATATATAAGTTTTAATAAATTCCATAAATTACAAGTTAATAATAAAATTTTTAACAAATTCTTTTTTATAATTCTTCATAATTTTTTATTCTCATAAATTAGTGTAATTGATCGCTCCCCTCAAATAATTTTTGGAATAAAAAATATATTAACTTTGCATATTAAAATTTTTTATTGACAAACCAAATTTTGATACTTTTAAAATTATTAATATTTGGTCTAAAAATATTATATGTAAGGATAAATTTAAAAAATTGAAAAATTAAATAAATAAAACAATTGTAATTTTTGGAATTATCTTATGTTTTGATGATCCTTATAATTTTTTATAAACACTCCCTCAATTTTTTTTAATTCCTCCTAAAATTTGATACTCCATGTTTTTTAGTTTTCCCTTCATATTCTTTTGTATGCCTTCAGAGTTATTGGTATTCGTATTAAGAATAATTTTTTACATATTAAGAAAATTTATTAGGATTCTGTTTGTGAAACAAAATTTATTAATTTTGCATAGTAATATTTAGTACTAAAAGTATTATTTATGAGAATAAATTTAAAAAAATGGAAAATTAAATAAATAAAGTAAATTTTATAAGATCAAACAATATTTTGTAGTCCCTGTAATTTTTGGTAATCTCATAATCTTTTCTTTTTTTTTTCCTCGTACTTTTTATACTTTGTTAGAATTTTTGTACTCCATAATTTTTTATACTTCCTCATAATTTTTTTATACTTTTTCAGAATTTTTGACATGCTTACAAAATTATATTTTGGCATAAGAAATCAAATTTTAGTGTAAAATATTATTTTTGCATAATAAGAAATTTTGCTATTCATCGTAATTTCTTATACTCCCTCATATTTTTTGGTATACCTTTAGCATTTTTGTTATGTTTTCAAAATTATGTTTTGACATAAAAAATAAATTTTTGAAATAAAAAAATTATTACTTTTGCATACTAAAAAGTTTTGTTATTCCCTCGTATCTTTTTTATATTCCCTTATAATTTATAATACTTCTTAATTCTCATATTTCCTCGTGACTTTTGGTATTCCCTCATGGTTTTTGGAATACCCGTTTAAAATTTTTAGTATGTTTTCAAAATTATGTTCTAGAATGAGAAATTAATTTTTGGTATAAAAAAATATTATTTTTGCATAATAAGAAGTTTTGTCGGATGAATCAATATTTTATATTCAAATTTATTTTTGCAGGATAAATTTACAAAATTAAGATTTTCTTTTAATTATAGGATTTATTAATTTGATCTCTATGATTACGGAGAGAGAGGGAGTTAGGATGAAACTGATGTCTATGAGGGGAAAATTTCTGCATTTAGCTAGAAAACTTGTCAACTATTATTCTTTTCTAGTTTTTCAGCTAAATTTTATTTTTAATTTAATTGTATAGTGGGTTGATTCATTCTTGAAAAAATTAGTAGGGTTTTTAACAATATAGTTAACTTATCACTGCATTACTGATCCAAAAAGCTTTTGACTTACTTCATGAATTGAAAGGTTTGGAGTGGACGGCCTTAATTGTTCAACCTCATCTATTGCATTATTTCCAAAATCAAATTTGAATTCCACTACATCACTGAAATACGTCTTACTCCTTCCAGAATTTGAGAAAATAGATTTTGTATTCATGTAACAGGCGATGGTGCGCTGTCAAGCTCAACCTGAGCCACCACGCTTTGTTCTCTGACTTCTCTCCTAGCCGCGTGGTGTGAAGAAGATGACGCAAGCGATAAGCTCTTTGATCCAGGTGTCATTGCAGTAATAAATGTGTCTCAGTTTCTGGTGCCTCAATCCTGCGTGTGATGTACTCACAGCTGTCATATCATATATTATTATATTTAAGCCTCGCTTTGCTTCCCCTCCTCTTGGCTGGCTGAGAGAAGCAAACAGGAATACAAATGTGGGTACAATTCGATTCCGAGAACACCCATTACGTCATGGATAATTACAACAGAAACCAATCAAGAGCCTTAACTTTGACCCGGGAGCAGGAGTATGATATCATGGTGTCCACCCTGTTGCAGGTAATCAACGGAGGCCAACCTGCCACGTCAACCAATGGGTTTTGTTTCAACAGCCTTTTCCCGCCAATCCAACCAGCCAGGGTGCCACTGCCAACGACAACAAACAGGAAGCGTTACAGGGGAGTACGGCAAAGGCCATGGGGGAAATGGGCTGCGGAGATCCGAGACCCGAAACGGGCGGCTCGGGTTTGGCTAGGGACGTTTGACACGGCGGAAGCTGCCGCCAGGGCTTATGACAGGGCCGCTATTAGATTCCGAGGAGTTAAAGCCAAGATCAATTTCCCATTATCGGATTACGAAATGCAAGGGGAAGAAGAGAAGCAGAGTGGAGAAGAAGGAGAGAGTAGTAACGACAATGAAAATGGATGGAAAATATTTTCAGAGGAAGAGTTTAGAGAGCTAATGATGGTGGATTCATAATGTGAATCCACAGCTAGCTGCTTGCTGGATTTAATTAATTACCATATACCAATGTTTGTTCGCCGTTTCCTTTCTCATCTTGTAGTAGAGAGCTGCTACGTTTTAAGCCCTTTTTTTTCCTTACTAAGTAGTGCAATAGTTAAAGGTTCAACACATATTCCTATTTGTTTGCTAACTCATTAAAGAACACATGTTCTAGATTTCTTCGAATAAAATGTATTGTTTCTTGAACAAGTGGGACGGTAACTTGCAAGAATGCCACGTTTAAAGGTGGGTGGGATTTGCTTCCTGAGCTTTCAAATGTTAGGTATCCAATTGGACTTTTCAAATTACGAATTATATTCAATTAAAAGCTTTTACATAATAATTATTTATCTCTCACATTCTTTGAAAAGAGTTATTTTAGTCGTCCATTTAATATATTGTCTCTTTTAGTTTTTGGGCATACATCATTGTCAAATTATCTTAAAATAGATAAAAAGAGTTAACGTTTGTTAACTTTGCTGATGTAGCATATACATGAATCACAATATGTACTCCATATTAGTAATTAATTAATTTTTAAATATTAAAAAATATTTCTTTATATGTTTTATAATTTTTTTAAATTTTAAAATTTTTAAAAAAATAATTAATTGTTAATATGGTATTCACATGGAAATTCATTTGTATGCCATATCAGTAAAGTTAAAAAAATACTAACTTTTCTATCTTTTTGGGGTGATTTGACAAACGACGCAAGTTTAATATCTAAAAAAAGCAAAATATTAAATGGATAATTAAACTTTTTTTTTGTAAGTAGGAGGGCTAAATAAGTCATTATGTTTATAACTTTTTATTAGGATTAATATATTTGCTCATGAACTAGAGCTAGGCCACTTGTACTTAAATGGTAGATGAATTTTTAAGACCTAACTGGTACCTAAGCTTCAATTCCATCATAGACTTCGGTACCTCAACAACAACATCGTTAAAATACATTAACATAACATAGATGACCAATAACATGGTGACATGTGACAACCCCATCTTTTGACACGTGGCAATATTTTTTAAAAAATATAGAATATATAAAAATTATAAAAATTTAAAAAAAATTGTAATTTTTACACATAAGGAATGAACATGAGAAAATGTTTAATTATAGACATTTGATTCATTCTAGACATTTAAAAGTAATTTTATACATTTTTAATTTTTAATAAAATATTATATTTTTACATTATTATGATGGCTAATTTTGGAGTGGCATTATTAGTGGCCACTACTTACTGTGACAACTCAAGTGTGAATATATCAAAGAATATTGTGATGCACTTGAGGACTAAGCACATCAACATTAGGCACCACTTATTCTTGAACTTATGGAGAATGGCACGATTGAATTGCAGTGTGTAAATACTAAAGATCAACTTGTTGACTTGTTTACAAAGGCCCTGAATTCAACAGGGTTCAAAGTAGTGAGAAATTCAGTGGGAGTATACCAAGTTTAACACTTGGAAATCATCGTAGAAGGCATCCTAACATTGATATTTGATGTTGTTTTTGTGATTTGAAATCTCGATTTTATAGTTGGTTCATTTACACACACAATTGTTTTTTGGAGGGAAAGTTTATTAGTGGAGATTTTCTTTCCTTATCTTAGAGGGAAATTTAATAGGGGCGGTACTTCAAGAGAACTATTGTATATATACTTAATTTGAGTTGTATCTTTGCTCAACCATTTCTTGTTGATTTTTTAGTAACCTAGTTTCATTAAAGTTTTTGCTAATTCAGCAGCTCTTGCTTCTAAGTTTCTTTCTTGATCTTTGGTAATCTTGTTTCTTCTACTCCATGACTTGTGTAAAGATTTCTCCCTATGAAGAATAAGAGAAAGCTCAACAAGTCAGTGAGTTGTCACACGAACCAAAGACTTTTATTGTTACATCAGTGCCACAACCAATTGACATTGCTGCAAGCAATGGTGCTTTGAATCCATCTGATAAGGAAGTTCAATCAACCATTCATATTTTTGGTGATGATTAGGTCAATAAGGTTATTGAAACCATTAATAAAAAATTTCAAGGGGAAAGCAAAAAAAGGTTCGATTACTCTAACATTGAAGTGAATACTTTTAGCGTTGTGAAGGCAGTTGCTGAGATTAGTTATCTTTTAGCCAACCCTTCACTTCCTGAGTATGAGTCATTGCCCTTTGATCGAAATGAGTCTCTCATCCTTGATTCCTCATTCGTTCCTATCAATGTATCTGATGCTGATGTTGATTAATGAGAGGTGAATACGAGTCCCTCTTATTTAGTTGGTGAATATTACAAATATTTCTGAACCAACTCCTACAATTGCTAATATTTCCACTATGGTTGATGCTGAGAAAACTATTGTGCCTATTAAGGCTAAGGAGGAAGATGTAGTGATCACATGAGTGACTATAGGACCTGAAATTATTTTTGCACAAGTTGGGCATAAAAAGACACGCTCTATGATTACCAAGGAGATTGAACAAATTCATAAGTCTACAAAGGGAAAAAAAGTGTAAGACAAAAGGAAACATCCTCTATTCCTTTTTTCCCCTAAAAGAAGATACAATATGGTGAAACAGAGCCAAATGATGATGTTCCTTTAAAGAAACTATATCTTGGAGGCATGGCTCGCACCAAGAGGCCAAACATTCCCATTATCCAAAATCAAAGAAGACAATAGAGAAGAAATTTACTACGCTAGTGGGCTCTCAAACCAAGGCGAAAGAAGACCTTCATAAGAAAAATGACCAAACCTTTCTTTTAATTGTCTACACTAACAAGTATTTACTATTTTTAAAGAAGAAGTTTATTAAGGAACCAAACATTGATGACTGGAGCTTTGGATATAGAGGAATTGATGTAATCCTTGAGAAGAATGACCTTCTATAATTTGTTAATTTTGTACAACCTTATGTGAAGGAGGTTTTTGAATTCTATGCAAATCTTCTAAACACTGTAAATGAACCAAGCAACAAATTGTTCCACAAAGCATATGTCAAGGGTAAGTGGTACAATTTCAGTCCAACACCCTGCTCTACAAATTTTGAATTAGATGAGTCCTTACATTCATGGCCAAAAGACTATCACCAATGAAGTTCATCTCACTTATCCTCAAGTAACTGAACTACAAGTATCGACCCTAGAACCCACATTTGTTGGACTCTTTGCGATTGACACTTGAAAGTGGTTTCTAAACAGCCAAAGTAATACAATTACCAAGAAGATGGAAACACTACTAAAGAATACATGTGGTGTTTTTTAGTTCGATTTAGGGGAGATTATTTTTCAAGAAATCATCAAGATCCTAAACAAGTGTAACCCAACCTATGTCTTCCCTTACTTTATTTTAATTTTCAAAATATTTTTAAAAAGAATTCTTAACTTGTCAACGCCACTGAAAAATATGAACAGAAGCTTGCAAAACTGAAATTTTCTTACAAGTGGCTAGAGGGAAGCATTTAGAGGTCAATCTAGGAATCATTTCTATTAATGAAGTTTAACCTTAAGAAGTAGTGTTTCTCTAGTTGGCACTGAGCTTGGCACTCATGGGCATTTATCATGTAACACCTCTCACCCGTATTCAATGCCGGAATAGGGTTATGGAGCATTACTGAATATATTGTACAATTACACATACATTTTCAAATTTCATATAATCATCAATCAACAACATTCATATGTCCCTAATACGAGCCTACGAGGCCCAAAACATGCATTCGGGGTGGTTCGAGAGTAAACTGAAAACTTTAGAAACTTTTAAAACACTTAGAAAATTTTCCCAGAAACAGGGAACACACGCCAGTGTGGCTCGGCCGTGTGTCTCACACGGCCAAAGGCATGCTCGTGTCACAGGCCATGTGGACATTCAAAATGGGATCACATTGCCGTGTCCCAGCTCGTGTCCGACCCCGTGTAACTCTCTGACTTGGGTCACACAGCCAACATACACACGCCCGTGTGGCCACCCGCGTGCCCTAAAAATGGTCACACACGCCCGTGTACCAGGCCATGTGCTAGGCCGTGCCAAACCTGTAAGGTATACTGACTTATACCACATGACCAAGTCACACGCCCGTGTGTGAGGTTGTGTGGAGCAACTGACTTGATTTCTATTTCAACACCAGGGGACACACAATCGTGTAACATAACCGTGTATCACACATGGCTGAGACACACGCCCGTGTGGACAAAAATAGGCTATTTACCAAGCCATTTTGCCATCCAATTTGCATGTACCTACCTCAACTCAATTACACCAAAACATAACATATATAGGCATTCAAACTAAAGAATTCAAGCCTAATTCATGCTAATTCTTTACCACCACTCACAACACACACAAGTCATAAAAATAGACCATTCCATTTATACCAAAATCATATATACAATTCAACTATTTAAACAATTCAAAAATGCATCATTATGCTCAAACTCACAAGCATATATCTTCCCTAATATCAATCATTTAACATCCACCATACCTATAATTCATAAGCATCATATATCCATCAATAGAAGCTCACAACATAAGCCATACACACACATATACACATAACCAAACCAAACAAATTAAGCCAATTCTCATGGCTATATACAAAACCAAACTCATATTATTTACAAGCCATTTCAAATGACTAAATTCATTAGCAACACATACACCAAAATGACCAAAGTCCCTATACATGCCATATACTCAAAATACTTAAGTTCAAAGGTACCAAGTGATAGTTGGATAATGTGATGAAGTCTCCGACAGTTCCCAAATCCGAGCTAGCTTTGGAATCACTATAAAACACGGAAAATAAACAAAGTTAGCTATAAAGCTTAGTAAGCTCATATGATTAATAGGTATAATTTGCTAATTCATTCACTATTTAAAGAACATAAGTAAATATAAGTAATACATTCAATTTAACAATTTGCACATTGCCATAATTCTATGTATCATATATATATTCATTGTCATAACCATTTTTTTTAAAACGAAAATCGACTTAGTTTTGAAAACGAAAATAAAACGAGAGTCACCACCGATCTTTATTTGGTGTGATCGGATCACCTTTGTTTTAATAAAATGTTTTGATTTACTAAAACAGTGTTTTTGGTCTACGAAATTTGAGAAAACAAGTTCGGGAGTCGGTTACGTGCGAGGAAGGGTTAGCACTCTTGTCACGCCCAAAATTGGTACCAAATTGATTAATTAATGTCTCAATGTCAAAAGTTGAAAATTTTAAAAAGAATTTAAAAAATCGATCTCTTTTGGAAATATTTGAGTTTTCTCGAATTGAATATCAAGATTTTCTCGTTCCGAAGGGACAAAATATCACATCCAATACTTTAGGACACAATAATTTAAATCCTCAAATCCAAAATCATCTCATAATTCCTGAGACTTATGCATTAAAAATATTAAAAGGATATTCCATTATTTGGCCAAGCGAAAAACCGAAACCCAGCACGTAGAGCACGATCTCTCGGGTTTCCAAACATAGAATATTGCCTTATTTTGAAATTATTATCTCAAAATAACGAAATGTCACATCCAGTAAGTTAGGACACAACATATCGAATTCTCGAGAATAGGCTTTTATTTGTTAGAACTTCTTGCGATTTAAAAGGATATTCCGTTATTTAGACTAAACGAGAAAAATCGAAACCCAGTAAGTTAGGGCACAATTTTCTTGAATTTCTAAAACGTGAAATATTACCTTATTTTGAAAAATTTCGGTTTTCAAATAATAACTTTCGGTTTTATTTAAAGTAAAACACGACGATCTAAGTTGGAAAAAATGTGTTAGGGTTTAATCACGATATGAAAACACACAGTGACAATATGACAATGAGTATTGATCAATAATGCGTGAACACAACATTATAAGCGGATGACAATGATATGAAAGTACGAATAAATGAACCATAATATATACAATGACAATAATCAAAGAAAATGAAACAAAAACATATATGAAACAATTTACAATAAATAATAGTTTAAAAATGAATAAGTTATAAAAACAATTCAAAATAAATGATAAAAAAATCGAATAAATAGTATACAAAAGCTTAAAATATAATAATAATAATAAAACATACTAAATTAAATAATAATAATAATAAATGACATATAAAACCCCCTTTTTTCAAAAGAAATATATATATATATATATATATATAAGATTTAAATGACAATATACGAGAGTTTAAAATAGTATAAGAAGATATTAAATAAATAATATGTAAAACGATTTAAGACTAGTGATATATAAAGAAAGAAAACTTAAAATAAAAAATAAAGATTTTGTTTTTTTTTAATGAATAAATTAAATAGATTAAGGATAAGCTTAAAATTGAAATGAAATTCGGGGGCCTAAACTGTGAATAAATGAAAAAGATTACTGAGACCACAATAGAATGAGCTTAAGGCAAGAGGGACTGATTGGGTAAATATCCCCCAGCCCTCATGCGCATCTATAAGTCAAGGACCTAGCTGAAAACACAACAAAATTAATGGTGAAATCCGTAAAGAAGGAAAAATAACAAAATGTGCCCGATTGAATGGAGCTGCAATGGGGAGGGATCCATTGCGAAAATATCCCCTTTTAGGGAAATGCGCAGTAACCCTCATATCAAACGGCGTCGTTTAACTGAATATACATATGGCCATTTTATGCTTTTTTTTATTTGAGTCTTTATTCTTCAAAAATGAAATGGCAGATTCTCCCCCCCCACTTTCATTTTCTCTTTTTCTGGTAGGGTTTCCTGCATCCATCTCGCGCCGCCGATTAGACTTCCTCAGCCCCCTTCCGAACCCGATGGCGACGACAGAATGAGTTCTCCGACGACGCGTCTGTGGGTTTAGGTACGACCCTTCTTTTGTTTTTGTTATTTCATTATTTAAAAAGATTCGAAATAAAAGAAAAATAAATAAATAACAGTAGATAATAATGGAAAATAATAAGAAATCAACCTCTCAAGTTTTGTTCTTTTTGATTGCTGATAATGCGTAAAAAAAGGAAGGAAGAAGAAATTACAAGGGGTTCTTTTCGATTTATATAACCTAGTTAAAGATTCTTTTTTGCTATTGTTTCGTTTTTTGTCGTTTTTCTTTTGTTCTCTGGTTGTTTGCAGGTCCCGAGCGGAGGCATGCAAGGCGTGGAGATGTCAGAGGCGTGCGGGTGTTGACAGAGGCGGAGGTGCTGGTGGCTGATGTTGATCGAGGCATGGGGAAGGGCGCTGGTGGAGTGTCCAGTGGGGCAACAGCGGCGCCAAGTACTAGGGTTTCTCCTCTGCTAAATTTTTTTTTTAAGGTTTTTGGGCCATTGGGCCGCTATAAAATTGGGTTAGGGACTGATTCAATTTAGGTTAAGTTTTGTTTTGTTTGGGTCTTGGTAATTGGGCTTGTTAGACCGGGCAAAGTTGGGCTATGACATTCATCAAATTTCACTTACTTTTCATATGAACTTATCAATTATCACTTACTTGTCAAACTTATCACGAGTACCTGAACTGATCCGTATCATTGCTTACAACCTCGTACCATATTCTTTTCTTATTGAACCATTCAGAATAATATTGGATACTCAAGAATCTCGCACCAAAGTGCCATATACATAGCTAAAGCTATCTTAATCTCATATCACATATATGCTCACTCTTGAGCTATCAACGGGCCTGCTCACATGAGCTGTCGGTCAAGAACTAGCTACACGGTGCTGCTCACACAAACTGTCAAGTAACCGCAACACATGCCGGTATACTCAGCCACCGATAGGACGTACAGAACCAACACTCGAATCACATAATCACAATAACCCCTAATGACATGTCACTAGTATCCTATCTATTCCTAAGGTTCAACCGGGATTCTCACTTTGTCAATGCTTTTTCGATAGATTCCACAATGTCATAATATCACAATTATAATATTTAAGCATATAAACACATACAGCATTAAGCTTATTAATCATACAAACTTACCTCAATCGTAAAATCGACGAAATGGATCTACTGGTCAATTACTTTGTTTTTCCCCCGATCCAGATTAGAACTTTGTTTTTCTTAATCTATATAATGTCAAATTTAGCTTATTCAATCATCACTCTATTTAATTTAATCCACATTTCACATTATGATAAAATTACACTTTTGCCCCTAATATTTCAATTTTTTTACAAATTAGTCCTTATATTATAAAAACACAATTTCATGCAATTCCACCTAAACCCATGCTAGCTGAATTACAAATAGGTCCCTAGCAGCCCATATTTTCCATTTATTTCACATTTTAACCACAAAGTTTCCACATTTCACAATTTAATCCCCAATTTGCATTTTCACTAAAAATCACTTAACAAAACTTGTATCACTATCATGAAACATTCATAATCTATCATCAATCATCAAAGCTCATACATATTCATCAATGGCAACATCCTAAACCTTTAACAGTTTTGCAAATTAGTCCCTGGGCTAGCTAGATTAAGCTACAACGATCTCAAAAACATAGAAATTATTAAAAATGGGACAAAATTCACTCACCTATTGAGCTAGAAAGCTTGGCCGATTATAAAGCCCTAACAATGGCTATTCTTCTTTGTGAAAATCGACTAAGGAAGATGACAACCACAAATATTTGGTTTTTTTATATTTATTTTATCTTTATTTACTAATTTATTTATTTAACCTTTAAAACATTTATTAATTACACCAAATGCCATGCCACTATCATCCACTATGTTATAATTGGGCCAATATCCACAAAAGGACCTTTAATTTAAAGTTCTATAACTATTAGACACTTCTAGCTAATATAACTCAAGTTTTATGCTTTAGCGAGTTAGTTATTTTTATCAAATTAAACACTCAAACGATAAAATTTCTGAACGAAACTTTCAGACAATCATATTATCATGCTGTAGACATTAAAATATTAATAAAATAATTATTTCAACTTCGAATTTGTGGTCTTGAAACCACTATTCCGATTTGACTAAAAACGGGCTATTACAACTCTCCTCCCTTAGGGATTTTCATCCCCAAAAATCTTACCAGAAAAGAGGTTAGGGTATTTTTTTCTCATAGCTTCCTCGGGTTCCTACGTAGCCTCTTCGACACTGTGCCGTTGCCACAAAACGTTCACCAAAGCTATGTGTTTATTTCTCAATTCTTTATCCTCTCTAGCAAAAATTTTGATCGGTTTTTCGTTATATGTCATATCAGGTTGAATCTCAATCTCTGCAGGAGAAATTACGTGTGATGGATCTGATCTATATCTTCACAACATCGACACATTAAATACATTGTGAATCTTTTCTAACTCTAACGGTAAAGCTAGCCGATAAGCCACTGGCCCTATTCGTTCAATAACCTCATACAGTCCGATGAATCGTAGACTCAATTTACCTTTGCGACCAAAACGAAGTGTTTTCTTCCACGGAGCTACTTTCAGAAATACTCTGTCTTCGATCTGAAATTCAATGTCTTTATGTTTTAAATCCGTGTACGATTTCTGTCAATTTGAAGCTGCTTTCAAACTGTCGCGAATTACTTTCACTTTTTCTTCAGTCTCTCTAATCAAATCAATCTCGTGAATCTTTTTCTCACTCAGCTCGGTCCAATATAATGGAGTTCGACATTTGCGACCATACAAAGCTTCGTACGGTGCCATCGTTATGCTCGATTGAAAGCTGTTATTATACTCGAATTCAACCAATGACAAATATTTTTCCCAATTGCCTTCAAATTCTAAAACACAACAACGAAGCATATCTTCGAGAATTTGAATTACTCTCTCGAACTGACCATCAGTTTGCGAATAAAATGCGGTGCTAAAATTCAACTTCGTACCTAGAGCTTCTTGTAATTTCTTCCAAAATCACGACGTAAACCTCGGATCTCTATCCGAAATAATTGAAACTGGCACCCCATGCAATCTAACGGTTTCAGAAATATACAGCTCAACCAATTTATCAAGCGAATAATCTGTACGTATCGGAATGAAATGTGCTGATTTTGTCAGTCGATCAACGATAACCCAAATAGCATCTTTCTTTTTCGAAGACAGGGGCAAACTCGATACGAAATCCATTGTAACTCTATACCATTTCTACTCTGGTATCATCACAGGCTGTAGTAATCCTAAAGGTACTTGATGTTCAACTTTAACTTGTTGACAAACTAAACATCTCGACACGAATTCTGAAATGTCTCGTTTCATGCCCGACCACCAATACAACTGTTTCAAATCATTGTACATTTTAGTACTACTCAGGTGAACAGATAAACAACCACTGTGTGCTTCATATAGAATTTTCTGAATGAACTCAGAATTCTTTGGTACGCAAATTCTATCTTGGAACATTAAATAATCATTGGATCCGATCTGATAGTCTGAATCACTAGTCTACTCACATTGCATTCTTTTGGCTTGCAATTCATTATCATAATTTTGAGCTTCGCAAATTTGCTGGAGAAATACTAGTTTAGCTTTCAACCCTGCTAGAATCGAACCATCATCAGATAAGGTTAGTTGAGTATTCATCACTCTCAAAGCAAATAAAGATTTTCTACTCAGTGCATCCGCAACTACATTCGCTTTTCCCAGATGATAATCAATCACTAACTCATAGTCTTTTAGCAACTCTAGCCATCTTCGTTGTCATAAATTCAAATCTTTCTGGGTCATTATATACTTCAAGCTCTTGTGATCGGTAAAGATATGGCATTTTTCATCGTATAAATGATGTCGCCAAATTTTTAATGCAACAACAATAGCAGCCAATTCCAAACCGTGCATCAGATAGTTCTTTTCATGCGATTTCAACTGTCTAAAGGCATAAGCTATAGCTTTACCCTCTTCGATCAAAACGCAACCCAAACCATTCAATGGTGCGTCGCTAAAAATCACAAATTCTTTACCTGACTCAGGTTGAACCAACACTGGTGCCTCAGTTAACAATGCTTTCAACTGTTCGAAACTCTATTGACATTTCTCGGACCACTCAAATTTCACATCTTTCTGTAGCAATCTTGTCATCGGTGTAGCAATCATTGAGAATCCTTTTACAAAACACAGATAATAGCCAGCTAAACCCAGAAAGCTTCTGACTTCGGATACATTTCTCGGTGGTTTCCAATCAACAACTGCAAAAATCTTACTCGGATAAACTCGTATGCCTTCAGCTGAAACAATATGTCCCAAAAATCTGACTTTTCGAAGCCAAAACTCACATTTGCTAAATTTAGCAAACAATTGCTTATCTCTCAAGGTTTGTAACACAATCCTCAAATGCTCGGCATGTTCAGACGCATCTCGTGAATAGATCAGAATGTCGTCAATAAACACAACAACAAATCTGTCTAACTACGATCTAAAGATCCGATTCATTAAATCCATAAAAACTGCAGGAGCATTAGTTAATCCAAAAGGCATAACAAGAAATTCATAATGCTCATACCTCATTCTAAACGCAGTTTTCGACACATCAGAATCTTTAACTCTAACTAATAATAACCAGATCTCAAATCAATCTTCGAGAACACTGTTGCCCCTTTGAATTGATCGAACAAATCATCGATTCTCGACAAAGGATACTTTTTCTTTATCATAACCTTGTTAAGGTGACGATAATAAATACATAGTCTCATTGATCTGTCTTTCTTCTTTACGAACAAAACTGGTGCACCCCAGAGCGAAAAACTAGGTCGTGCAAAACCTCTATCGGTTAACTCTTGCAATTGAGCTTTCAACTCTTTTAATTCTGTAAGGGCCATTCTGTATGGAGCTATCGATATCGGTGATGTTCCCGGTATTAATTCAATAGCAAACTCAACTTCTCTGATCGGTGGCAACCTCAGTAACTCTTCTGGAAACACATCTGGATACTCACAAACTACTGGTATTGATTCAATTTTCTATTCAAACACTTTTGTATCTAAAACATAAGCAAGGTAAGCTTCACAACCTTTTCTCACACATCTTTGAGCTGATAGAGACGAAATCACAACAGGCAATTCACTCGACTCATCTGAATCAATTTGAATGATTTCACTATTCAGATATTTCAATTCAATAGTCTTTCGTCTACAATCCACAACAGCATCATGCAACGCCAACCAATTCATACCCAAAATTACATCGAATTCATCAAACGGTAGTAGCATCGAATTAGCTGGAAAATAGTAGCCCCGAGTCATTAAAGGACAATTCTTGCAAACTTTATCAACTAGAACATATTTGCCTAAGGGGTTTGATACATTAATTATAAACTCAGTTGACTCAACAGGTAAACTCTTACTAGACACCAATTTCAAACAAATATATGAATGAGTCAATCCAGGATCAATCAAAGTAATCACATTAGTGTCATAAAAGAGAAAATGTACCGGTGATAACATCTGGTGATGACGCATCTTCGCGAGCGCGAATAGCGTAAGCTCTGGCAAGTGCTCTAGCCTCTGATCTCACTGTAGAATATCTCGTAGTACCACAATTACCACTTGTATTTCTAGTGTCTCGGGTTGGTCTCCCTCTAGCAGCTGTATTGCTTGGTCTTGCATTCTGAGATTTGTCTTTCCCATTTAACTCAGGAAGATCCCGGATAAAGTGATCTTGCGAGCCACATCTGAAACAAGTCAGGTCATTCATTCTACATTCACTAGGATGTCGTCTTCCACATCGTTGACACTCGGGTTTGTTGTTCCTCACGCTGCCAACACTCGATATTGATGTAGCTTGAGGTTTAGGACTTGCATATTACTTTCCACGATCTCTGTTTGGGTACCCGATAGAAGCATTCGAATGAGTATACAGATCTCGTAATTTCTTTGGCGAGGAGTGATAGGGTTTACTCATTGATCGCTTTCTCGAATCTCTAGCTTCAAAATCAACTTTTCTCTTTTCTTTGAAGAGTTCTTCGGCTTTGCAAGCTCTGCCAACTAGTACCATAAATTCTTTCAACTCTAAAATCCCGACTAACAGTTTGATGTCTTCGTTTAACCCATCCTCAAATCTTTTACACATAATTACTTCAGTTGAAACACATTCCCGAACATATTTACTGAGTCTCACGAACTATCGCTCATATTCAGTCACAGGCATACGACCCTGTTTCAATTTTAGAAACTCTTTTCATTTTTTATCAATGAACCGTTGACTGATAATTCTTTCTGAACTCATCTTGAAAGAAATCCCAGGTAACTCTTTCTCTCGGCACCACTAACACTAGGGTATTCCACCACTGATACGCTGTGTCCTTCAGAAGTGATATGGCACATTTTACAAACTTAGACGGTGTGCAAGAAAGTTCATCAAATACCCGAATAGTATTTTCAAGCCAAAACTCAGCTCTCTCATGATCGTAATCAACAGTAGGTCTGAACTCTTCGGCCTTGTATTTGCGAATCTTATCAACTAGAGGCTTATTCAGTCATAAAAGTTCCACACCTTGAAGAGCTACAGGAACAGGTTGAGAATTAGGTGGGGTGGAGTTTGTTGAGCAGTCGGATTTGTTCGTGTAACACTTCTTACCAGTATTCGACACCTGTACCGGGTACAATGTATTACCGTACTTAACTTGCTCACTCATACAATATCAATCCTAAGAACTTCATTCCAAATTAAAACTTTTCATTCGAGACCATAATGTCTTTGTTATAGGTTTACGAGACCTTAAACTTGCACCTAGAGTGATTCGGGACCAAATTGGAAACTTTTGAACACTTAGAAAAATTTGACATAAAACAGGGCCACACGCCCGTGTGAAGGGTGGGACATGCCTGTGTGGCATATCACATGCCTGTGTTCCACACCCGTGTGGATTTATTTTTCAATTTGAACCTACAGGGGTTTTCACATGGCCAGACACATGCCCGTGTCCCTGACCCATGTCCCTCACACGGCCACGACACGCCCTTGTGTGAAAACCTTAGCATTCTATTTATGATGTCATCATCCTAATATGGTCACACGGCCAAGGCACACACTGTGTCCTTAAACTGTGTGTCGAATTAAATTCCTAATTCCAGGTGCAGACTTTACACGGCTTGGGCACACACCCATATCCATGGTCGTGCCTCCCACACGGCTAAGACACATGGCCGTGTCTCTGCCCGTGTGTTTACTACTGAGCATATTGACTTGTAAACCTAGTATGCAAGAAGACACATGGCCAATCAACACGCCCATGGGGCTGACCGTGTGTCACACAAGGGCTAGACACACGCCTGTGTGTCTACCCGTGTGGACATTGGGAAGGCTATCTTCCAAGCAAAATGCCACCCTACATAGCAACCATACTTATACCAAGTCAATTCAACATATATTATGATCATAAGGCACTTTACGAACTCACAATCAAGACATCCACACAAGCATACACTTCATGAAATTCATCATCATTGAATATATAAACTTGTCAAGTATTGGCCAATTACCAAGGACCGTTTACAAGATGAATTGGACAACATTAATAGCCAACACTTTGGCTAATAAACATGACATAACAAAAAGACCAAGTCCTATACATGACATACTCAAAATAAATCTAACTTAATTATACCAAAGAGAAGTCGATAGTGTGATTCCGAACTCTGACGTCCCACGGTCCCTGAGTTATCTTGGCAATACTACAAAGAAAAGGGAAATAAGAGGGGTAAGCATAAAGCTTAGTATGTTTGCATGAAAATAAATAACAACATAAAGTTCATAATGTCACCCATCCATGGCATTGGATAAAAAGACAAAGTCTTAAGCACTTTGCCATAACTTACTCGTACTTGCTCTTATCGAATACATACCATGCCACATATCGGAAACATTTCTCGTGAATTACTTACGTATACCTGTATTCACTTAATCACATAGCTTTAGCACTAATCTCATTTCTATTTCAAGCTTAACTATTTACCCCATTGAATAACTTGGGGCACTCTAAGATACATGATCATCATCATTCACATGAATACAATGTCAATGCCACATCCCAGACGTGGTCTTACATGGGGTCACCTCTAGATGCCAATGCCATATCCCCGATATGGTCTTATACGGGATCTCATATCAATTGTCGATGCTATATTCCAGATATGGTCTTATACAATTTCCATATTAGATGTCGATGCCATATCCCAGATATGGTCTTATATAGGATCTCAATTCGGTGCCGAGGCCATGTCCCAGACATGGTCTTACACAGGACCTTATCCATCTCATGTCTTGATAATAGTATTCTCTTATTTATTATAGTCCAACTGGGATTTCGACATCACAATTTTCATCATTTTTCTCATTCAACACCATTACTCAATTTCATAGAAATATTATGCATCATCACAATATCAAACATTTTCAAACATACTAGCATGATGTTGAACTTATTACATACAAACTTACCTCGGTTTCAAAATAGGCTAAATTGTCGATCTAATCCGACATCTTGCCCTTTCCTCGGTCGAGGTTAATTCTTTGTTCTTCTTGATCTATAATAAAAATTTAGCTCATTTAGTTGTCACATTAATAAATACATTTCAATAATCACATTTTGGCAAAACTACCATTTTGCCCTTAAGCTTTCTCAAAATGACCATTTTACCCCTAGGTTCGGAAATCATTTCTAATCAAATTTCTTTCTTTTACAAGCCTAGATGAACCTTTATTACTCTTATGGAAACCATCAATACTCCTTATTTCACACATTTACCACATATTTACAACATTTACAAAAAAGTCCTTTTTGGTGTTTTCATGGTAACACCTTTCACAAGAGTTGTTTATCTAACAACTAAGACTCATTTTCTTCCATAAAAATGCACAAACAACATAACTGCTCTCATGGAAAAACTCTAAAATTTCAATCATTTTGCAAAATAGTCCCCTCTTTAGCTAGCTTAAGCCTTAGGAGTTCCAAAAGTACAATTATTATCAAGAAATGATCATCAAGACACTTGTAAGGAGAAGCGTTTGCTGAAATTTTTGAGTTTTCAAACCCCTATTTGCTGCTAATTTTTGGTGGAAGAGGATGAGTGAATAGAAGGATATCATCTTTTCTTTATTTTAATATTAAAACATCAATTAAGTCCACCTAATTTCAACAACTTTGACCAATTTGACATTGTTTGTCTCCTATGGCCGACCACCCTATCTCTAAGGGCTAAATTGAACATTAAAGGCCTCCAATTAATATTATATGGCTTTTAGACACCTTTAGCTTATAAAATAGAACTTTCGCACTTTATGCGATTTAGTCCTTTTCACGATTAAGCATGAAATCGCTAAAATTAAAGCACCAAAATTTTCATGCACCTATGTAATCATGCTATAACCCATAAAATAACATTAAAATAATTTTCTTTGACCTCGAATTAGTGGTTTCGAAACCACTATTCTGACTAGCCCCTAAATCGGGCTATTACAGTTCGAATAAATTCTGTAAACCACTCATTCATCATTTGGAAGAAGGCTTCTTTAGCCGCTCCTCCCTGGATACTCGATATGGGTCTCGACTCAGATTGCGCTACTCTGTGAACGGAGGCAGGCACATTACTTTCGACATCATCAGCTACAGCTCGGTTATGATCCATTACTATACGAAAACACAATTTAAATTGTCAGGAGGTATCACACTATCACAGGTTATATATGGCATGTATAGCTAAACTCTCACATATGCTATGTTAGTCCGAGAATCGACTAAATCATAACTTTGATACCAATAAATGTAACACCCCTCTCCCGTATTCAATGTCAAAATAGGGTTACGAAGCATTTTCGAACATATTATATAATTACACATAAATTTTCAAATTTCATATAATCATCAATCAACAACATTCATATCGTCCCTAATACGAGCCTATGAGGCCCAAAACATGCATTCGTGGTGGTTCAGGACTGAACCGATAACTTTAGAAACTTTTAGAAAACTTAGAAAATTTTCCTAAAAATAGGGAACACACGACCGTGTGGCCCGACTGTGTGTTTCACATGGCCAAAGACACACCCATGTCACAGGCCGTGTGGACGTTCGAAATGGGATCACGTGATTGTGTCCCAGCTTGTGTCTGATCCCGTGTAACTCTCTAACTTGGGTCACACGGCCAACACACATACGCCTGTGTGGCCAACCTTTGTGCCCTAAAAATGGCCACACACGCCCGTGTACCAGGCCTTGTACTAGGCCGTGCCAAACCTGTAGGGTATACTGACTTATACCACATGGCCAAGTCACACGCCCGTGTGTGAGGCCGTGTGGAGCAACTGACTTGATTTCTATTTCAACACCAGGGGACACACAGTTGTGTAACATAACCGTGTATCACACACGGCTAAGACACACGCCCGTGTCTCTGCCCGTGTGGACAAAAACAGACTATTTACCAAGTCATTTTGCCACCAAATTTGCATGTACCTACATCAACTCAATTGACACCAAAACATATAGGCATTCAAACTAACCAATTCAAGCCTAATTCATGATAATTCTTTACCACCATTCACAACACACACAAGTCACAAAAATAGACCATTCCATTTATACCGAAATCACATATACAATTCAACTATTTAAACAATTCAAAAATACATCATTATGCTCAAACTCACAAGCATATATTTTCCTTGATATCAATCATTTAACATCCACCATACCTATAATCCATAAGCATCATATATTTATCAATAGAAGCTCACAACATAAGCCATACACATATATATACACATAAACAAACCAAACAGATTAAGCCAATTCTCATGGCTATATACAAAACCAAAATCATATTACAAGCCATTTCAAATGACCAAAGTCCCTATACATGCCATATACTCAAAATACTTAAGTTCAAAGGTACCAAGTGATAGTTGGATAGTGTGATGAAGTCTCCGAAGATTCCCAAATTTGAGCTAGCTGTGAAATCACTATAAAACACGGAAAATAAACAAAGTAAGCTATAAAGCTTAGTAAGCTCATATGATTAATAAGTATAATTTGCCAATTCATTCACTATTTAAAGAACATAAGTAAATATAAGTAATACATTCAATCTAACAATTTGCACATTTCTATAATTCTATGTATCATATCTATATTCATCAACTTTCACTTACTTTTCATATGAACTTATCAATTATCACTTACATGTCAAACTTATCACGAGTACCTAAACGGATCTGTATCATTGCTTATATCCTCGTACCATCATCTTTTCCCGTTGAACCATTCGGAATAATATCAGATACTCGGGAACTCGTACCGAAATGCCACATACATAGCCAAAGCTATCTCAATTTCATATCACATATATGCTCACTCTCGAGCTATCAACGGGCCTGCTTACACTAGCTATCAGTCAAGACATAGCTACACAGTACTGCTCACACAAGCTGTCAAGTAACCGTAACACATGCCGGTATACTCAGCCACCAGTAGGACGTACATAACCAGCACCCGAATCACATAATCACAGTAACCCCTAATGACATGTCACTAGTATCTTATCTATTCCTAAGGTTCAACCGGGATTCTCACTTTGTCAATGCTTTTTACGCAATTTAGTCCTTTTTATCAAATTAAACATTCAAACGATAAAATTTCTGAACAAAATTTTCACACAATCATATTATCATGCTGTAGACACTAAAATATTAATAAGATAATTATTTTGACTTCAGATTTGTGGTCCCAAAACCACTATTCTGATTTGACTAAAAATGAGCTGTTACATATCAACTTTCAAGCATCTTCTGCTATAACATCTTGATGATGAAATAACTTCCTAAGAGAGGACCTTTGCTCAAATTAAGGCCAATGTTAGATAAGCCAAAGCTTTGAGGAATGATCTATTTGCGAAGCAACATCGGTAAGCTATTTAGCAAAACTATTGAATAAAAAAAGAGAGTAGGAAGTTGATCTGCCATAATCTGATATGGAAAATTAGGCTTTCTCAATATACTTAAGGAGTTTATTCTTGAGCAAAGTAGCGCCTTTTGCATAGTTTTTTCGTAATTTTTATATTTTAAGTTAATAAGTGAAAATGTCTCATTTTTACTCATTTGGTGACCCAATTTGGCCAATAGTGTCATTGGGGGGCCTAACATGTAGTTGAGTGGTGTAGGGACGTGTTGGAGGTTGAAAATGAGTGAAAATGGCACCAAAGGAAAGGGTATCGCAATATCCACACCTTGAAACTGCAATACCTCCAACAATATGGAAGATTAGAGACCACCCTTTAGTGGTATCGCGATATCCAATTTGGGTATCATGATATCCACCCTTTAAAGAAGAATATAAGGCTCGAAACTCCCTGAGGTTTCACGATATCTTCTTTTGGGCATCACGACACCGACATTGTGAGGGGGACAAAATTGGACAAAAAAGGTAGTCTTTGTCCACCCGAACCACCAATCACCCAAGGCTTGTGTAGGAGCAATTTTGGAAATAAAAAATAATTAGATTTCAACCTAAAACAACCAAATTTGGTTGAGGAGGAGAAAGACACATTAGCTTAGTTTTCTCTAGGCTTTCTCTTAGTTTTTCTGCACTTTTTCTAGGGTTTTCATTTTTTCTTCTTCTTTCTTAGTTTTAGAGTTTATTTCTCTACATTTACTTCTTGTTCTTGATGTTCTTAATGTTAGTTAAGTTAGTTATCACTGTAGCTTAGGTTTATTTACACTTTTAGTCCCTGTACATTGGTTGTAAGACATTTCTAGTTTTAGATTAATGTATTTCAGTTTCTTTTACTTTCAATCAATTAAAGTTGGTTCATTTTATGTTTATTGCTTTAGATTTTCTTGTTGAAGTTGTTAGTTTCATGTTCTTTATATTTTCTTGCATAAAAATCCAAACTTTTATATTTTTCTTAAGCTTTACTTTAATGGCATCTTTGCTTTTCATTTCCATGTCCGTTCTCTTTATTTTTAGCATGAGTAGATAAACCTAAAAGGGGGTTGGTTGATGGAGATGTGGGTAAGTTGATTTTTGGACAACTGACTAAATCGTAATAAATTGGACTAAATCAAATAGACCTAAAAATTTAGGAAGCCACGCCCCTAAGGGAATATCGAAGCAAGTGAGACCAAGAGGTAATCTTGTTGTGCACCAATTCATTATTCTCAGATTAACCGGTGAGATCGAGAGATAAATCAGAGTAATTAGTCAAATTTGGTAAAATTGAGATTGTATTGAGCTTTCGTGTTGAGATCGAGAGGTAAAACTTTGCAGTTTAGTCCTTGTCCGACCTTGGGATAGTATTGAGCTAAGCTCGTATATGACCCGAAAATGATTATATATCACATTAAACACGTGTAATACTCATATCTAAATCTATAAAGATCCAATTTGTGTATAATTGATTGTAGTTTCTCCGACAACGAATGTGACATCCTATAGCTCGGTCCTGACAATTAGGTCGAGTATGGGGTGTTACAGCTAAATTTGTTATTTTATCATTTTTTAATTGCCACGTCTCCTTCTTGTCCGAGATTTAACGACACTTAATGGAAATGGACAAAAAAATGAGTTAAGATCCACTCCATTGCTTTTTCATCAATTAATATTCAATACAATGATCATTACCATTCAAATGTTTAAGACCCATGTACGTCCCATCTATTAAATGGGAAAATCAACTTGTAAATGGTGATTAAACATGCATGGGATATTAATGGATGAAAAAGTAATAGAGGAGAGCCAAACCCCAAAAGAAAACAATCTCGATTAGTAGGGTGACCAAATTAAAAAAAATTATAATTGAGTAACTAAAAAAAATTAAATGAGCACTAATTGAGTGACATATGATATAGTTTACCCTAAAATATATTATAACATGGTTGATTTTTTTAACTTTATAAATATTGTTTCTTCTTCTTTTAATTGCATTGCCGATATTAAACCATGGAAGAATGACCTCATTCATTTATTGGAATTGCTTATGTAATCATAATTTTTCATTCTAGCAAATTAAACTTTTAGGTTTTCTTTAAATTTTAAGCTTTTAAGGTTTCTTTTTATTTCACATTAAACAAAATTCATAAAAAATGAAAATTAAGTTATAATATATTTTTATGAAATTTATCTTAACTTGAAAAAATTTTTCTTGAAAATATATAATAAATTAATAGTAAATAATTTACATATTATTAAAATTTTATATAAGCTATTAATACAAAAGATAGGAAAATTTTACACTTTAATAATATAATTAGTACTTAGTTCTAGATTATGAAAGTTTAATAGGATAGTATACAATTAAGTCTAAATATGTTTTAAAAGTCTTTATCAAAATAAAATCATTAATAAAAATGTTATATAAAATAATGTTCATTGATTGAAAACATAATAATCAGTTTCATAATAATTAATTTTAAAAAATGCATAAGCAACTAATAAAAATCAAAAATGATTTTTATATTTATAAATATTAAAATTTTCATATCATACATAATATCGTGATTATAAATTTGAGTTCTTCATGTTAATTCATGATTTACTCCACATGTTCAATAATTTTAAACTAAAAGTCTTAAATTAATAAAATATTTAGTAAATAATGAATATATTAATAATATATAGCACAAGACTTTGCTACTCAAACTAGATTATATACCCATCACCCAGTGAATGTTAATATTAGGGGGTCAAGCTAAAATTAGACATGCTACATAACAATCGATTTAAACATATAAACAATCGATTCAAAAGAAGAAGGAGAAGCAATATTCCAACATAACAATCAATTTAAACATATAAATAATTTATTCAAAAGAATAAGAAGTAGTATTCCACTATAACAATCGAATCAAAAGAAGCAGTATTCCACTATAACAATAGATTCAAAAGTAGTATTCCAATATGACAATTGATTTAAATATAAAAACAATCAATTCAAAAAAAAACAATATTTTTAGAAATTTGAAAAAATCTTAAACCTTGAAGGGGACCTACTTTTATTTTTGAAAGGATCATAATATACTTACAAAACGCTAAATTACAAAAATTTTAAAGCTTGAGATGAGCATGACTCCCAGGCCTCTACTGGACTTCACCATTGCCATCACCAATACATCGCAAGATTCATCATGACTTCATCATTAAAGTATTAAAATTTACATGAGCTATTAATAAGGTTTTATAGATTTACCAATATTATTATTCTTGTAAAATTATATCAACTTTACAACTAACTCGTAAATATTAAATTATTTATTTTTAAGTTTCTAATATTGCAAACATATTTATAATAAAAATTACTTGTTGATTCTGTAAATATAATAAAAAAATGTTGATAGTAAATTTTGTGTTTATAAAGATCAATCATCAATAATAATATTAATATTAAACCGCTGATAAATTTGAAGTATACAATTAATAACAAAAAGGTAAAGTATATATTTATCATTACGTGAGGTTTGATTTAACCATGTAACCATCATAATAATCAATTTAAACTACAAAGTTTAAAATATTTGAAGTTTTTAATTAGTTGCTAAACAAAATCTTTCAAATGTTACATGACTTTGCCATAATATTTAACATTCATATGACAATTTCTATTTAATATCATGATATTTTTAAAAAAAATTATTTTTTTAAAATTATACTCTTGGTCACTTTTTTTTAAAAAAAATTAGGGTAAATTATCTAGATGATCACTCTAAAATTACTTCATTCTTTACTTTTTGTTAAATATAGCATTGTCGTTAGTAAGTATTCTTGTTTTGGTCACGGTTCCCTTAAAATCCGAACGGAAAGTTGACTAGGATGCCACGTATTGGTAACTGTTATGCCAATTGTGTGAATATTTTTACAGGTCATTAAAGTAATTAAAAAAAACATTTAACATTAACTAAAAAAATTTACCATTTATAAAAGGACCCTTAATGGTAAAATCCCTAATTTTTTGTTTTGTTTTGTTTTCTTTCTATCGTGAATTCAAGGCAAAGAAGAAAGAAAAAAATGGTTGAAGCACATGCTAGCTCGATATGCTACTATAGAATTCTGGCAGCATTATGGACATCTTGGTCAAACAATAATCTCAGAAGAAGGTTCTTTGGGTGTCAAAACTATGGTGATCGGAGATATTGCCGCTTCTTTGCTTGGTTTGATAATCTGATGAGTCCTCGTGCACAAATTGTAGTAGTTGGGTTGTTAAGGAAAGTAAAAGCAATAGAGAGGGAAAGGAAGAAAGAATGAATAATGTGGGGTATTGGTATGATTGTTGCTGCATTTTTTGTTTGGGCATTGATAAATGAGATGATAAAGGGGGTTTAAAGTTTGATTTTGGGCTTAGGGATGATAGTGGGGGTTAGGGTTCAATGATTTTAGCTTTAAAGTGTTATTTGGGGTTTAGGGGTAGTAGTGATGGCTAAGGTTTAATTAATTTTGGTTTAGGTTTTAATTTAGGGTTTAAGGTTTAATTTAAGATTTAGGGTTTAAAATGATAATTAAGGTTTAAGGTTAAAGGATTTTGTAGAAGACTTAGATTATTGGTAGAAATGTGGTGCCCTAAACCCAGTCGGGATGGACCAACGCAAATCCGAAATGTCACATTAGCGATTTACGTGACTCTCCTTACCGACCTCCAAACACACCATAAAACCACCAATCACACCACGAAATGCATGCTTAAATTTCAAACATTTAGTTCAAATTAACATGCAAACCCAAAATGATGCTTCCGTAGCGCTATTCTGATCAAAACTACATCAAGGGTAAATATGCCATTTAACATGCATCACACAAAACATTCATAAATTCCCAACTTTACTATACATACAGATCATAAAATTTATTTTAAGACAATATTTGAAAGAAACGGTTCAAAATGACAAGCAAATCTCTTTTAATTTCGAAATGAAGGTTTAAATACTAAATCATAAAGTTTTCAAAATTTCTGAAATTTATTTTTATAAAATTAAAACAAATTTTCAAAGCATTTTGTTAACATTTTGGACTCTAATTGCATCACTAAAATGTAAGGACTAAATTGCAAAGATATGAAAATATGCCTTGGACAAGTCAGGCGCCACGTCGAGACGACGCGATGTAGCATGTTGAGACGAGCTCTGGAAGGGGTCTCTCATTAGGGTGACGTGACAAAGAACATCACAATGACAATTCCACGTCGAGACAATATCCAAATGATGTCGAGACGACGATTGCAATTTTAGTCCAAAATCTGCACTTTTCAAGTTTAAACACTACACACCTACCATTTTGTGTTTTCATGGCAGTTCCCCTATTCTAACATATCATATAACATACATAGATAATATAAATCATGCTCAACTACTCTAGATCATGCATTAACATACTTTGACATCTCAAGTAAATTGCTATCCTATGATGCAATCCTAAAGTCACAATTCAATTACTTAATATGTCAAATTTGCAGCTCATGCATTTCTAAGTGAAAAATAGGTATATTTCATACCAATATGACATTTAAAACTTGTCAAATGTTTAGCATACCATTTGAGTATATATAACAACATTTCACTAGTAGACATACATACCATTCATCATGCATCTTCAACAAACATGTCATGCATATTCAATCACTAAATCCAATCAAACAATCAATCACAAACTAGATATAAAATCCTTAAAAAGTCCATCACAACTAGTAATTAGTAAATTCTATAACCCTCAGTTTTGGTCTCATATTACCTTCCTTATTGAAGTAGAAAACAGAACACATATTCAAGATAATTTACCTTGCTTTGGATCACTTGGTAGCTCATTTCTCCTTCTTGTTTCAACTATATCTCTTCATAATTTACACAAGAGAGTTTGAGCTTTTTCAAGCTCAATGAGTGCTCAAGTATTGCCACAAGTAAACACAATATACATAGTTAAAAGAAAGCATACTATCTCAATCAATCACGGCAAGTTATCAAGCATATCTCATAGCACTCATACTTATGGTGGCCCAGAGACTTTAGCCTTGCCTTTCTTAGCGCACTTTCCCTTCCCTTTTGAGGAAGAAATGACTACTACATTTGCTTCTTCTTTTTAGACCAACTGATGGTTGTTCAACATCAACTCATAGGATTATAACTCCTTCATGAGTTGTGTAAGCGTAAGGTTTTTGTTGCCAAGGTTTTATGCGGCCCAAAAACCAGCAAAACCCTTTGACAAGCTTTTGAACACATCTTAATTTGAGTGTTTTGGTCCAAATTAGCCTCATTGTCCGTAGCCTCGACAAAGTATCCCATAAGAGTGATCATATGGTCTTTGACCGGAGTGTCGGGTTCTTTTTGGGCATTCATCAAGCTAGTTATGAAAGAAAGACCGTCGAGCCAAGATAGCTTGGCCTTCGAACATCTCTTCTAGCTTATCTAGAATCGCTTTAGCAGTCTTACATCTCTCTCGTTGCTTATACAGAGTACTAGTCACACTTGCCAGCATATAACAACGAGCTATCTCATCAGACTCTTCCCAACGTAATCTAGCCTCAACTTGAGTAGCTGATGGGTATTTTCCCATTTAAAAATTGGTCCTTGTTTCAATTAAAGCTTATTTTCTTAATTATTTTCAAATATGATCTTATTTTTTAAAAAATCTGTTTTGAATTAATTAATTCCAAATCACCTAATTTTAATTTCCTTACCTAATTATTTAATCCTGAATATTATTTTAATATTTTATTCTATTTTTAGGCACTTTTAACCTAATTCCAGTATCCAATTCTAACTCTCGATTCACTAACCCGAATCTACCAATCCTATTTTTGAGATGTGACATGAAATGTTAAAAAATTGAAAAAATTGTGTATCTTATTTTGGTCACTGTTTATTTTGATCAGTGATATGAAAAATTAATTGATTTTTATTATTGTATGATAATTATAAATTTTAGTTATCTCTTTTTTATTATTGTTAGTTTGTTTTGCACACTTGAAGGATGTTTATGAAATTTATAAATTGAAAAAGAAATATAGGAGGGAATAATATAAAAGCCAAAAGTAAGGAATCCCTATCATTCATATAAGAAAATTCCTTCTGAATCTTTGGACACTATGTCCCACTAACTTTCTGAGCTTCTTCTTGTTTTTTAGCTATCCTTTGCATAATTTTTGTCCCTATCGTCTCCATCAATGTCAGGATAGGCTTATCCCTAGCATCCAAAATAAACTGTGGAAACAAAACAACCAGAACTATTAGATTAAGCAATCAAGTTATTTGATATAATCACATATGAAACACTTTGATACCTTATTAAAACACTATGACGGGTTATATATTAAGTAACATATCAAATTTGGCTCTTGAGGATAAATGTGATTTTGACCCCTCTTTAGGGTTTTTCCCTTCCAACCATTGGTGTGCAGGGACTGACAAATTCTTCAAGTCAGCCATTGCTTGATCAAAACCTCTGGCATAAGTTGCTTTGGCAGCTTTCCATAGTGCATCTTTCAAAGCCTTTCCTTTGTGGTTGGCCTTGGTATATAAGTGTCTGAGACATGTTTTATGCTCTGCATTAGGGAACAATTCAGCTATGGACTCCACCAAACCCTATACAAAATATATAAGTTATTGATTGGGAAAACTTGCAAAACAAAATGTACAAATACAACTTGAAACTTGCCTTTTGTCTATCAGACATAAATATCTAATGATGGCTATTCTGAATCTCCAATCAGCTGCCAAAAGTGCAAGGAACCAGAACCAAGAAGACTGATTCTCATTCTCTACTGCTGCATAAGCAATGGGATAGATGCAATCATTTGTTTCATCTATCCCAACTGTAGACAGTAAATGTCCTCCATAATATCCTTTCAAGAAACAACCATCAAGGCTGATAATTGGCCTACACCTTGCATTAAACCCTTCCTTACATAGACCAAGACAAATATACATTCTCTAGGATAACCTCTCATTCAACTTACAAATGGTAGTGGTCCTAGGATTGTTGGCTCTAAGTTCACCAAGTTAGTCATATATAAACCCATATAGTCTATTATGATTACCCAGAACCATTTCAAGTTCCCTATTCTTTGCCCTAGCACATTTGGTATGGGTGACATGAATGAGGAAATCTCTCGTAACATCCTGTTGTAAACTACAAATGGAGTATGTAGGGTCGACTTGAAACTTCTCTAGATAGTGCACTGGTAATCGTTTTGCAATAATATTCCTATTCTTATTGTCTTTCAAACAAGAATGTTGATTATTCAAAGTCTTGATCTGCCATGTATGATTTGATGGGTAGTATTAATCTTAGAACCCCACAAGGCCCAACTATAACCTTGCCTACAAACAGCCTTCACCCTTTGCCTATCATTCTTCTCAAGCTTTACGTCATACCGGTTCAACCTATCATATTGCTTAATTGCTTCCATTAGAATCTCCTTATTAGCAAAGATCATCCCAACCTGAAACTCAAGATTCCTCATATTTGTGCTTCTGTTGAATTCAGGGAACCTATTGCCCTCTAAGTCAGAAGAATGCACACTGTCCAATGACTCGAGTTCCCACTTTCAGGGTCACTCTCAACCATCACACCATTAAACCCAAGACCCATTAGGTCTAATTCACTCCCTCAACAACATTTGCATTAAAAACATCCTCATCAGCATAACCTATGTCATTGTCACTATCACAAAAGTCAAACTCAAAATCTATTTCAGAAGCATTGTGTAACACCCCTTACCCGTATTTAGTGCCGGAATAAGGTATGAGGCATTACTAGTCTTATACGCAATCAATCAAACAATTCCGAGACTTGACTTTCCTCTCCAATATAAAACTTTTATTAACACCTCTTAAACAAGCCTACTAGGCCCAAATCATACATTAGGAATGATTCGGGATCAAATTGAGTTCCTTTGAAGCTTTCTGGAAGACCTTAGAAAATTTTCTTTAAACAGTCCACACGCCCGTGTTCCACATTTGTAACGCCCCGAATTTGGGCCTAGTAGAATTAGGCCTATTGGGCTTTAGGCTTTGGGTCTCAAAAAAATTTTAAGTGAGCGAGAAAATGACAATTGGCATGTAGGCTTTGAGGGTTAATGAATTTGGAGTGTCTAAGGGTGTTGGAGATGTCCTGGGATCAAGTAAGGGTATAGGAACAATGTTGGTTTTAGCCCCAAGGGAGCTGTGACTTCAGTTAGTAGGCCTTTTAAATAAATGAAGAAGAAAAATGATACAAAAGAGCTTGTGGTGTAGTGGCAAAGTGGAGCCACTTAGGGAGTAGGGAGGTGGCGTCATTAGCAAGCAAGGGAGTCCAAGGTTCGAGTAGTGGCATGGTATTTTATTGGGGTATTTATTTTGCTGTCAGGACAGCTAGAGTTTGTGTTGCAGTGGAAGTCTGATGGATGAGAGGTTTGAAATGGTCATGGAGAGATTGTAGGAGCTTATCTTGGAGAAAATTTAGGATGAGATTGAGGAGTTATCAGGGAGAAAAGTTAGGAGCTGAGAAGTGTGAAGAGTTGGTGCCGTTTTGGGAAGTGGGAAAGGAGGGTAAATGAGTACCGTTTTTGGATCTTTTAGGGGGTATTACGAATTTTCATTGTGGCTTTCGGCATTTGGAGAGTTTTGCAAATAGGTCAGTCTTTCTTTTCTTTACCAAATATCTTGTAGTTACTCTCACACAAGCACATTTGATCTTTTTCTTTTCTTCTTGTTACCTTTTCCAAACCCTCTAAAGCCGAATAATTCCACCTTCCCTTTGCCGAAATTCTTTTTGTGCCGTCACTATTTTTTCAACCTAGCCGATTCTTGGGTAAGTACTTTACTCTTTCAATTGATCTTGCTAGAACCAACTTCTCCTCTCCCTCACTCTCTCTAAATTGATTTTGGTAGGGGATTGATATCGAATCTCTGTTCTTCAGATCTCTGCCGAATTACTCTTTATGTGTTTTGGGATTTGGGTAAGTATTCTTCACTTTTGGTTTTGAAGGTTGGCCGAATGGTCGTATGTAATGTAAGGGTGACTTAAAATGGATATAAGTCACTTATGGTTCAGTTTTTAATAATTAAGATTGATGCAGATTTAGGAAGTACTCGTGATTAGTGATCGAGGAAAAGCTTTTAAGGCTTGGTGTTTCAAGTCAGGTTAAGGTGAGACTTCGGCTTTTGGTAAAGTATTCGATAAAGTATATGTGATTAATCATTGAGTGATATCATTTGTAGGATCGTGGCTAAGGAGATCGCAGCGCATTTTGTTATCAGGTGTGTACATACACTTTACACACACAATAGATTGGGAAATCCCGAAATCCCGAAAGTTTGGCTTCAGTAGTCTTGCAAGTGTGCGAACACTCGTATGAGGGAAATGGAATCGATAACAGAGACCCCATGAGCTATCTCATGGACTTGGGTCGTGTTGTGGCCAACTGGGCCAGAATGGGCAAAATGGGCCCGATGGGCTCAAAATAGGCGAATTTGATGATTTGGTAATAAGTGATGAACTAGTCATGCTGGTTACATGGCTTGGAATTGATTGGGCCTAATGGGCCATACGAATGAGATTGGGCCTGATGGGTCATATGAACGTATGTGAATTTGTTTGGGCTTTGTAAGGGGTCTTGGGCTTAGTATTTAGTAAATTGTTTAACCTTGCATAAAACTTTAATAATTAACTAATTGTGACCGTGGACAAGTCATAAGGTTAAGGTGTGGCAATGGGTATATGCATGTTTAGGATTGGATCTAGGGAGAGCTTGGTACTTAAGCTGTCTTAATGACTCACCTCCTCTTCTTTGGAATCCTACCTGGTGTATAGTGTCTGTTCACTTCAGCCAACGAGGACTTGATAAAGGGCCAAGGTAAGTAATAAGCCCATAACAATGAGAAGTGACTGAAATGCCCTTAAGGGCAAAAATGACTAAAATGCCCCTGTATTGAATGTAAGATTTATGGATGTTACATGTACATTTGCTGCATTCATATGATATTCTATTTAGGTTGCATGTGGGTGGGAATTATGGAACGGAGGAAGTATATGAGGATCGCATGGTTGCTTGACGACCGTAGATCCACCGATGGCTTTTTAAGCCCATTATATGATTAGCAGCTTTGCTGCAACATTAGGTAGTACCGCAACCGGGCTACCCTTGAAGTGTATCGGATGGGTGGGTCAATTTAGAAATCCCCACAGAAGTGTTTCTGTTGGACGGAGACAATGTGTACCAGATGGATTATTTGGGGAGGGTTTGCACATCATTGCATGTATGATGTTATTATGTTATTATTATTATTATATGTATGCTATTTGTTTGACGAGGGTCGTACACACTGAGTTTTCGAAAACTCACTCCCTCTTTTATTTTTCTCAGGTGATCCTCAGTAGGCGGTTTGACGAATGGAGGGACTTAGAGGTGGCCAACTAGCAAGCCGATTAGACCTGTTTTTCTTAATATCTAAATTCTAGATTTTAAGTTATTTATTTTAAGTTATTTTATTTCGGATTGTAATAAGGTTTTCCCTCTAGTTATTATTCCATTACTTCCACTATGCATTGAAATTTTGAAACAAAATCTGGGTTTATTTCCTTTAAGCATATTTCAAGTTTTTGAAAATAATTGTGTTTTAAGAACGAGCTTCCATTGTCAAAGGAAATTTTTTTTATATAGTAACAAGGAAATGTTTTTTTGGATACACCTCGTTTTGAAAGCAAACTGGATTTTTAACTTTTCTTTAGAAGGGTTTTCAATGAAAACAAGGTTTTCGCAAAAACACTTCAATGTGACATGCCAGATTCGGGCTAACATCTAGGCCGAGTTTGGGGTGTTACAACACCCGTGGTCGACACTAACTTGCATCACACGGCCTGTCACATGCCCGTGTGTCTAGCCCGTGGTCGACACTGACTTGCATCACACGGCCAATCACACGCCCGTGTCCTTTGACCATGTGGCAAATTAAATTCCAATTTCAGGTGCAGACTTCGCACGGCCTGGGCACAAGCCCATATCCATGGCCGTGCCTCTCACACGGCTGAGACACACGACCGTGTGTCTGCCCGTGTGTTTACTACTAAGCATACTGACTTGTAAACCTAGCATGCATGGGGACACACGGCCTATCAACACGCCCATGGGGCTGACCGTGTATCACGCACGGCCTAGACACACGCCCGTGTGTCTACCCGTGTGGACATTTGAAAGGTTATCTACCAAGCCAAATGCCACCCTATACAGCCACCATACTTACACCAATTCAATCCAACATATATCAAAACTATAAAGCACATCTAAAGACTTGAAATCAAGACATCCACACAAGCATACACTTAATGAATTTCATCAACAATGAATATATATAAACTTATCAAGTATAGGCCCATTTCCAATGACCACTTACAAAATAAATTTGATAACATAAATAGCCAACATTTTGGCTAACAAATATGACATAACAAAATGACCAAGTCCTTTACATGCCATACTTAAAATGAATCTAACTTTGCTATACCAAAGATTAGTCGATAGTGTAATTTTCGAACTCCAACGTTCCACGAATTCTCGAGCTAACTTGGCAATGCTACAAGGAAAAGGGAAATGAGAGGAGTAAGCATAAAGCTTAGCAAGTTTGCATGAAATAAATAGCAACATAAAGCTCATAATATCATCCATCCATTGCATTGAATAAAAACACAAGTCTTAAGCTCATTTCCATAACTTACTCATACTTACTCTTACCAATTACATATCATGCCACATATCGTAAATCATTCTTGTGAATTACTCACATATACCTATATCACTTCATCACTTAGTCTTAGCATTAATCTCATCTCTATCATAAGCTTAACTATTTACCACATTGAATCACTTGAGATATTCAAGGATATATGATCACCCTCATTCACATAATTACAACACCAATGCCACATCCCAGACGTGGTCTTACGTGGGGTCACCTCTAGATGCCGATGCCATATCCCCAATATGGTCTTATACGGGATCTCAAATCGATTGTCGATGCCATATCCCAAATATGGTCTTATACAATTCTTATATTCGATGCTGATGCCATATCCCAGATATGGTCTTATACGAGATCTCCATTCAGTGCCGAGGCCATGTCCCAGATATGGTCTTATACGGGATCTTATCCATCTCATGTCTCGATGATAGTATTCTCACACTTATTATAGTCCAACTTGGACTTCAACATCACAACTTTCATCATTTTTCTCATTCAACACCATTACTCAATTTCATAGAAATATTACATATCTTCACAAATATCAAACATTGAAAATCATACTAGCATGGTGTTGAACTTATTACACGCAAACTTACCTCGATTTCAAAATAGGCTAGATTGTCGATCTAGTCCGATACTTTGCCCTTTCCTCGGTCGAGGTTAATTCTTCGCTCTTCTTGATCCATCATAACAATTTATCTCATTTAATCACCACATTAATAAATACATTTCAATAAACATAATTTTGGCAAAATTACTATTTTGCCCTTAAGCCTTCACAAAATGATCATTTTAACCCTAGGCTCGTAATTCGATTATAATCAAATTTCCTCCTTTTTCAAGCCTAGATGAACATTTATTACTCTTATGACAACCATCAATATTCATTATTTCACACATTTACCCCTTATTACACAACCTTTACAAAAAGGTCCTATTAAGTGTTTTCATGGAAACAACCTTCATAAAAGTTGTTTATCTAACAACTAAGACTCATTTCCCTCCATAAAAACTCAGCAAACAACATAAAATCTCTAATGGTAACACCTTAAACTTTCAACCATTTTACAAAATAGTCCCCTCTTTAGCTAGCTTAAGCTTTAGGGGTTTCAAAAGTACAAATATTATCAAGAAATGATCACTAAAACACTTACTTGTAAGGAGAAAAGCTTGCTGAAATTTTTGAGCTCTCAAACCCTTATTTTGCTGCTAATTTTCGGTGGAAGAAGATGAGTGAATAGAAGGATATCATCTTTTCTTTATTTTATTCTATTTCATCAATTTAATCCACCTACTACACCAACTTTGACAAATTTTGACTTCTTTATCCCCCTATGGCCGGCCATGACCTTTAGAAAGGTCTAATTGCACATTAAAGGCCTCCAATTAATATTCTATGGCTATTAGGCTCCTTTAGCTTATAAAATGGAACTTTCGCACTTTATGCGATTTAGTCCTTTTTCGCAATTGAGCATGCAATCGCCAAAATTGAAGCACCAAAATTTTTATGCACTATTGTAATCATGCTATAACTCATAAAATAACATAAAAAAATAATTTCTTCCTCTTCGGATTAGTGGTTCCAAAACTACTGTTCTGACTAACCCCTTAATCAGGCTGTTACACATTGTAAGTTGAATCTTCAAAATCAGACCCTGACAGCAACGGCGCCCTATATTCCCTACTTTCATTTCCTACTATCTTTGGTTGGGTACAAAATGTGTCATTAATTCTCTTCAACATAAACATGCATGTAATGATTCCTAGGAAGTAATGCAACCATTTTCATTGCGTCATCATCAGTTTTCAAAGGCCTAACACTTTAATATACCCCTTGAATCTTGCCAAAAAAGATCTACCTCATCATATTTCAGTCCTATTTCACTAACCATGTCATTTATTTCAAGCATAGACATTCCTTCCATATGACAATTATCAAAGTATACTACCTTTTTCCCACTGTATTTCAAAGCTGGTGACTAAAATAGGTAGCCACCATGATGCGTTACAATGGTGAAGTACTTCGATTTTGATTCTATTAAAAAGAATGCTACCAATGTCAGCTCATAATTACACATTATAATAAGCAAAATCTTATATTAGTAGAAAAATCTGAAAGGAACTTGCACTTAAAAAGAATCTTAAATTTCTCAATTTATTCGCACACCCTGACTATTAAAATACCAACAAAAGGCCTTGAGTTAATATTATATATTATATATTATATAATAACTGTTAATGAATAATAGCAGGATTTTTAGGATTCAAAGATTAGGTGTTAGTGGTCGATCGAATCGTGTGAAAATTTCGAGATAATCGAGTTCATGAGTCTTATTTTATCATCTTAACTTAATTTGAATTTTTTTTTTTCAAATCGAATCTAGTTCGACTTAAATTTAAAAAAATTAAACATGTCAAATAAAAATATTGTTACAGTATAACTAATTCCATGTTAGAACACATAAATTTGAAATCATATTTATTTGAAAAAAAATTGAAAGCAAAATAATAAAAAAAAAATAAGATACTTGATAAATTTGAATCATTAATTAGGTCCCAAAATTATTATTTTAGAAAATCTTTAAAATCTTAACTTTTTTTTATATATATTTTTAGATTTTTTTTAAATTTTTTATACTTTTTAAAAATATAAAATTTAAAATTTTTATAAATATTTTGAATTTTAAAAATTATTTTGAATTATTTTGTTGAGAGAGTGACCAATTTACTTATTTTCAATGTTGAAAGGGACCAAAAGGGTATTTACACAAATCTGTTATTCGAATTATTCGAGTTATTCGAATGATGAAATTCAAGTTGACTCGAACTTGAAACTCGACTCGAATTGACTCGAATAATTAAATTCGATTAACTTGAAATCCAAAAATACAAATCTTAAACCCTAAACCCAACCATATCTAAATTATTTTCAACGTGTCAACTAAAATTTTACAAAAAAATTAATGCTAAAACTTATAAATTTCACACTTACCATATATAACCAATGCTTCCTCTTCAAACGCAGCTTTCTCCCATCTATGAACAACTTTATTCCACTCAATTAACGATTTCTAAGACTGATCTCTTTTCGTTTTATCTCAAATAATAAATTTCATTTAAAAAATTTCGCTATTAACAAACAATTCCAATGGTTTAGGGCTCTAAAACACACACCCAAATTTCCCCTAAAAAGTTATCTCCATGTTTTTACCCACTTCTTTTTTCTTCTTTAATGTTTTCTTTTTCTTTAGTTGAAACATCATCATTCGGCCATTGTAAACTTTTTCTTTTCTTATGTGTAAACTTTTATTTCAATGTTTATTTTTAATATATGGCATCGTAGGTAGCTTTCTGTTTGGTTTTTAACAAAATAGTGATAAAAACAGAAATACTTACTACCTGTAATGCTATATTTTCTACCAAAAAAACAAACACTGATGAAAATATAAATGAAGTAATTTTAAACTGATCATATCTAAATTTTTATTTACATAATATAAATGTAAAAAATATCACAATTTGATGACTAATATTTGTGAAATGATTAATATTTTATTTTAACATTACAATATTTTCATATTTTTGTTTGAATTTCTTCATTGATTGATATGATTTCTAATAAGTAATTAAATTTATTTAAAAGAAATGTATATTATATATAAGTAAAGAATTTTAATAGTTATGATAATTTTATTTATTTATTAAAATTTTCAAATTTAAAAGAAATAATTACAATAAAGTAAAGTTTAAAATAAAACCTCGATTTCGTAGAAAAAAATAGCAAAACTTTATTTCTTAATTTTATAAAAAGGTGAATGCTTATTTAAGTACTAACCCAACATATTTTAAAATAAATAAATAAATAAATAAATAAAAGCAATCAAAAGATTATTCTAGGGAAATTAAAAAATATTGACAGTTCGATCAGTATAAAAGCCATATTGACAATCAACCACTAATTATGGAGATCAAATACTATTATACGTAAAATTTAATGGCGAAATTATGGATTTTTAAAAGTTAAGTAATTAAACTAAAATTTCTAGTTTAGAATAACATTTTTTTCTTTTTTGTGAATGAACAAACTAACTATATTAAACTAGCATAATCGAAATTTGCTATTCTATCAATCTCAAGAATTGGTAAAGAATTGGTAATAACTCTTAGGAGTGTCTTTGAAGACTTGCATATCAATACTCATTACTGTAGCCATCTTTGCAATACGACCTATGGCTTGGTTTTATCTTCCAATGTTGTATAGCTTGTAGACTAGCATGGATTTTTCGTAACAAAGTTAAGGATGAATCTATCAAGTAGACATTTTGAATAGCTTTGACTACTTGTAGATTATCTATGTGGATCACAACTTTTTGGTATCCTCTCCCATGAATAAGGGTCAAACCATCTAGAATACTCAGAGTTTAGCATCGAAAACTGAGCAAAGCCCCAAATAGCAATTGAATCCAAAAATTCATTCCTCTTCTTGCTTAAACGTCACCCTAACAACCGCAATTCCTGCATCCATCTTAATGACCTTGTGAGTGTACAAATGGATCCAATTATCTGTCATAAAAGAATCATAAGAAGCATCAATGTGTTCAGACGAATCACTCTTATGAGCTAAAAAAATATTGTTTTGCCCAACACATAGAAGACTTAATAGTTTTAGTGGAGTTCCAAGTGATTCTTTGGAAAATGAAAAGGTTCATATTCTTCCATATGGGCCAAGTAATTAAACCAAAAAGGCTTGACCAAAGGCTTCCCACATTAGGCAACTATAAAGAAGAACATAGGTTCATCTCCATCACTCAAACAAATCTCCCAAGAAGAATCTGGTTTGAAGCTTAGCAGGTACAACGCATTACCAAACTTCTCTAGCACCTGGATAATCCCTAAGGACGTGAATTAAATCCTCATCACCATGCCCACAAGCCAAACACAAACCAATTTGGCCAATACCCTACCTTACCTGTTCCATATTCGTTAGAAGGCGTTGCTTGAAGACTAACCATAAGAATAATCAAACGCGTTAAGTCCCCAGAAACTTCTAAGCAACCTTCCACCGTCTATCCTTAGAGTGCCAAGAACTTTCTCGAAGTGACCTATACATACTTTTCACCGAAAATGACCCAGTAGAGGTGTCAATCCAATGATTTCTATCTTTCCCTTCTGAAGGATGCGAAAGAGGGATGCTAACAATTCTTTTAATAATATCCTTCAACAACCAGACCCTAAACAAGTCCAAATTCCAAGCCCGATCACTAGAAACCATGTCACACAGCAAACAGTCTAACACAAGATTGCTATAGGAAGGTACATAATTAATCAAAGGACCTACATTAGGAATCCAAGGATCCTTCCTACATCTGATGAAATTTCTAGTCCCCACAAATCAACATAAGTTTTCTCGCAAAAGAGGCCATACCTTAGCAAGGGCTCTCCAAACAACTGAGCAATTTCCTTGCACTATACTATCAAACACCTTTTCCTTCATCTTGTACTTTTCTCGAAGAACTCGAACCCATAAGGAGTCATCTTTTGAAACAAGATTAAATCCCAACTTTAATAAGAAAGAGGAATTTTGATCCTCTAAATGTCAAAATCTGAGTCCAACACAAGAACGGGGTTGGCAAATAGAATCCTAATCAACCAAGGACATCTTCATCGTCCCGTTAGAAGAACCCTATATGAACTGTCTTACCAAACATTAAATTTCGTCACAAACTCTTTTAGAATTTGCATAGATAGCATAAAGTAATTATGGATAGAAAGAAGGACAGTTTGAGCTAGGGTGACTCTACTTGCTATCGGAAGTTGTTTAGCGTCCCAATTATTCAATTTTCTTCATACCTTCTCCACCACAAACCTCAAAGTAGGACAGATAACTCTATCATGAAATAACGACATGCTTAAGTAGGTGCCAAAATTGTGTACCTTTTGAAAACCAAGCAAGTTACTCAATTTATCACTAAGTTCATCTTCCACTCCTTTAGAGAAAAGCATAATAGTTTTATAAGCATTAACTTGATGGCCTGAGATAACAAAAAAATCATTAAGAATTTCCTTGAGAACCATAGCATGCTTCAAGTCTGCCTTAGAGAAGATAACAAAGTCATCAGCAAAGAACAAATGAGATAAATCAGGTCCTGATCGAGATAATCTAATAGGATTCCATTTTCTACTAGGAATTGTCGACTGAATGCCATGTCCTAACCATTCCGTACAAAGCACAAACAAATATGGGGATAATATGCAGCCTTGTCGAATGCCTCTTAGAGGCTAAAACTTTGGAGTTGGAACCCCATTCCACTAAATCTGCATGGTAGAATTCGAAATGGCTGACATGATCACTCTCCTAAGAAAATTCAGAATGCCAGCTGCTTGAAGGGAAACATCAATGAAGTCCCAGCGTAATCTGTCATAGGCCTTTTCAAGGTCAATTTTAACAACCATCCATCTTTTATTCTTAGCCTTCATAGAGTGTATGACATATTGGACTATAAGGATATTGTCTGAAATGTTTCTTCCGGTAATAAAACCAGCTTGTTCATGAGATGATTTTAGGGAAGACCACCCTAAATCTATTGGCTATTACCTTCATTACCAACTTGTATAAAATGAAGCAAAGGCTAATAGGTCGAAACTAAGAGAACTCCTCAAGATTAGCAACTTTAGGGATGAGAACCAAAAGAATATTGTTAAGTCCCTGATTAATAGACCCACTATTAAAAATTCATTTAACCCAATCACAGATAGCCTCTCCAATATTGTCCTAATGATTTTGAAAAAAGCAGGCATGGAAAACATCACTACCTGGGGCCTTTAGAGGAGCCATATCGAACAGAGCATTTTTAATTTCCTCATTAGATATTGTGCTCCTCAACAGGTCCTTATCACATTGATCAATTTGAGGAAAAGAATTAAGAAGTAAAATTCCCCCAGGATCCGGTTGCTCCTCATATAATTTTTGGATGAAATTGACTGCCACTTGCTGAATATCCTCTAGATCATAAATCCAATCCCCTACCTAATTTTGCAAGGCGGAGATGCGATTAGCTTTCCTCCATTGATTGTTCTTCAATGAAAGAATCTAGTATTCTGATCCCCCAAATTAAGCCAGTCATATCGAGATTTCTATTTCCATAGCAATTCTTCATGGAGAAAAAATAGATTCTAGACTCTCCCTAATCTTCATCTCCTTATGAACCAGATAATCCGAACCCAAATGTTCCAAAGCCCTGTGTATTACAGATAATGAATGAATCAACTTCTTTTTGCGAGTTTCAATATGACCATAGATAAAGTTGTTTCAGACCTTGAGATTAGCAGTTAAATTGGAAAGGGACTCAAACATATCAGCATTATACTTCCAAGTCTCTTTGACGAAATTGGAGAAGGTTGGATGTTCAGTCCATCCCGCCAAAAATTGAAATGGTCGCCTTTTAGGGAAGGATAGAGTCAGATTAAAATTAATAAGGGGTCGGTGATTCGATTTGAGCCTTGTCAGGTGAGTAACCATACAATTCGAAAATGCTTACGCCCAAGCTTTATTACCCAAAGCATGATTAAGTCTTTCAAAAGTCCCTCATATGCCAAGTAAATAAAGACCCCTGAACCCCAAATCATGTAACCCATTAGAATCCACAAATTCTCCAAAATAAGGACACCTTGTCCCACTAGAACTTCCTCTCTTTTTTTCCTTAGAGGAAAAAATGACATTAAAGTCACCAATCCAGGGAACCGAAGTAGAAGGGATAGTGGCCATCAGTTTCTCCCAAAGTATTCTCCATTTCTTCCTATTATGACTACCATAAACAAAGGCAATAAAAATGTATTGAGAGGAAATGCTACTACGAATTCGAACCAAAATGAATCGAGGATGATTGCGAATAACCTCTAAATTAACTGTGTTTTTCCAACCAATCCATATGCCACCTTAAAACCCCACTGCTTCAACTCGGTGAGATTAATGAAACCCCAGCTTGGCAATAACTCCATCAACTTTCCTTCCACTAACCCTTGGCTTCAACAAACTAACAATATCTGGTTTAAATTCCAGATAATACTCCTTATAAATATGGAGGAATTTTATGTTTGCACACCCCTGGCAATTCCATGAAAAAAGAGAGATTCATACCCATTAAACAATAAATCAACTCAAAAAAGAAATAAACTTACAAACAAGATGCCAACTCAATCATGGGTTACTTTCTTGATTCCTTAGGGCAATCAATCGAAGCACCCTGCAAAGACTGGGATTTTATAAGCTCAGCCATACTACTCATCAACTCGAATAGAGGAACCTGGGTACTAGAAATTTTAAAATATTTCTCGTCACGAATAGTCTTGTTATGATTCTTCCCTTTTCGTCCCCTACTAAACTTTCCTCCCGCAAATCGTGCACTAGCACCCACAATTCCTCCATCCACCTCCAAATTTTGCCCATCACCCATATCACCCAAAAAATTCAGTTGCACATTCTCCTTGAAAGCAACAGCCGAGTGCTTATTAAAGTCCAAAATGCTCTTCTCCATAGACAATGGCACCTCTAGATTCCCTTCAAAATTTGGATTAAAATGGGAAGAAAGAGTGGAACTATTCTTGGCGTAAGGAATAGTGTTCACCGATTTAATAAACAATATTTTCCCATGGGCTTAGTAACGTCACAATGAACAACGATATTATCCTCCAAAGTGTTAAGTAGTTGGTATTCTTTAGCTTGGCCCGACCTTGCTAGAATTTCAAGACCACCCAACCGAATAGGGCTTTTGCCCGGATCATGCCTATTCACTAAATTGATACAACCCATTTCATTAGCTTGCAAAAAGGAGCTCCGTTGGCCTATTGAAATCGATCCCTTCCCAGCCGAAGTATGACCTTGCCCAACCTTCTCCTTTCCTTTGGGCTCTTTTGCCCCATTATTCATTTTGTGGCCTACAGAGTTCCTATGGCCCAAAAAAGTGGCCTGCCCAGAAACTTTAACAAAAGGGGTTGAAGCTCTATTAGTGCCATTAGAATTCATTGAAGAGGAGCCCCTAGTTTGGTTAGGGCTTTTAACCAAATCACCTCCATTCTCCCCCTGAATCTTCTCCATCTCATCTAGGGAATCCAGTACATTAAACCTTGATTTTCTAGCCAAACTATCATGATTTTCGGCACCGATCTTTCTGGTTTCCTTGGAATTTCACCTACTCTGTCTCTCAACAAGCATCCATGAACCATAGGTACTATTCTCGTTTGTCAATCCTTCTCTTACCGAAATTGTATTCACCGTTTGCTCCCTCTCACCATTCAGTTTTCCATCGGAAACATCGCCTGAGTTATTCACCTTTGATAAGCAGAAATCCTTTAGATGACCATAGCAGCCACATGAAAAACACATAGTAAGTAAGTATTCGTACTCAATTCGTTGGAGTATCCCATTTATCAAAATTTGTGAAACTAGCGGTTTATCCAAACTGATGTAGACCGACATCCTCGCGAATCTACCCATTGCTCTGTTATCGGTGTTAAAATCTAACTTGACAACCTTTCTAACCAAGCCTCCAATCTCCCATAAAATCTTCTTTTTATACATGTAGCCCGGTAGTTCTAGGAATCTAATCTGGGATATAACTACACAAGGAAAAGGTTGTGTTAGGTCAAACTCAATGGACCATGGCTAAGCTATCAAATATTGACCAAAAAATGATCCAAGGGCCTTCGGAGAGGACTCGTTCATAATCTTCCGAATTTTGAAATTTGGCCAAAAAATAGCCATTCACAATATCCATCAGGTTAAAGGGCTGACTAGGCTTCCATAATGCATAGATTTTGTTTTGGAGCATAGCATACCTAATAGTTTGATTACAATAGTGTAGGTCATATCCTTAATTAACAACTGATTGATTCTCTCCGAAAACTTAATTAATGGAATACCATTGACAAAGGATCTCATGATGTCTCCTTCCACAAAGGTAAAGTCATCATCTTCATCGATGTTTGACCCACCAATCTTCCTTCTGAGTCTCGAGAGCTTTTCCCTAACAGCCTCTTCTTCTATGATAGCAATGGATCCGAATCCAATTCCACCAACATCACCATATTTGAATCCGCTTTCTCATTCTGACAAGTCGCACCCTTATTGTCTTCGATGGAAGAACCACTAGAATCTCCATGAGTTTGAGTTAAATAACTACTTTTAAGTAATGATTTCTAATAATCTTTATAATTTGATTTGTTCATCCAATTCTAGTTTTGTAAAATAAAGATACGGAAGGCTTATTTCACAAATTCTTTTGCAAAATTTGATATTATCTCAACATATTTTAATATAATAATAAGATAATTATTATAATGGATTTTTAAAAAAATTGTTAGCAATTAAATCGTGACAGAGTCGCGTTACAATGAAATGAAACTCTTATATCGCAAAGCGTGTATGATGTAGTCCTTAAGACTACAAAGGGCAGCTTTGATTATGAGGCATAAGAAACATGTATCTAACATTGAACTTACTCTCCAAATGGGGAATTCATAGACGTAATATACCCAAGGCCAAAATTATATTTAATTTTTTATATCATTAGTAAGAAGAAGAAAATATCAGCTGGATCCTTCATAATAAATGATCAAATCCCAAAGACATTTACGCACCATAACAAAGTGGAACATAAAAGAGTGACGGGGTTCATCCAGCTCCTTCACACAAAAACCACTGCATAGAGTCTTCTAGCAAAGGCCCAACTGAACCCCCAACTACACCCCATTTCTTCCTACATAGAAACCCAAAAACCAATACCAAAACTGCTATTCACCAACACCACTTGTGCAAACTTCAATCAGAAAAAACCAGCGGATATATAAAGTTCCAAAACCACTCACCAGTACAAGCGATACAACAAAAATTTTGCATTTGGTGAAAAGAAATGCTTCCCTATCAAAGTCCGAGAAGCTTTATTTTTCCTATCATCATGACGATGTTGACGTGCCATTATTGGTCTGTTTAGCCACGTAAATTTGCTTCATCTTTGAAGTGGGAAAGTTCTTGTCTCCACCCATCGATTGGTTCCTTCCTTGGAAACCCATTCTACGATGGGTCCATTCACCTGACCCATTCTTTTGTGAGATTGCATTCCCTCTCGGATGATTATACCAGGAAGAGTTCCCGTAATGCTGAGAAGATATATTCTTTTGCTGGGAAGAAGACTGAACAGACTTCAACGCAGAATTTGTGCTATGCCCACTACTAATACCATCCTTATTTAGGACATCATTCTTGGCAGCATCAGCAACTTTGATGAGGGACGGGCTCTTAGCATCTTGTGGTGCTGAAGCAGCAGGAATGGTGGAGGAGCTAGATGGTTCCACCAACCCTAGTTCATCAGGCAACTGGGTTATGGTTGCATCTGTTGCCACAGGAAATTTCCTAGAGCAGTCAGAGGATGTTGATGTTCGGGACTCTGGGAACCTATTGTTAGTCAATGACTGGTCCAAAGGAGGCCCCTGGCTGAACTGAGAATGTAGTACACCTTCTGCCTGTTGCTGCAATGGGATTGATGGTGTAGCAGACTGCATAGGTGAAGCAGGAACAGGAGACCAACGAGCTTGGACAGACACATCTGGGGTGGACTGAAGGAAGAGTTCCAAGATAAGCATTAGTTAGATCAGAGGAAAAACCGAGGAAAGCAATCAAGGAGAAGCAAAAGACGGCATGGGGGTGGTAGTGAAACTGTCAAATAATCCAATAATGATAATTCTAATCATCCAGCAATAAACCTCAATAAAATCCAGTTTAAAAGCATTGATGACTACAGCTAGAACATCCATATAGGTACTCACTTTCATGTAAACAATTTAATATTCTATAAACAAGTAAATTTGGAAGACTTTTACCTGGAAAGGAGAAACATCAAACATAGCGAGTGGAGATGCTATGGGCAGAAGAGGTGACCCAGGGCCAGGGGGAAGATGCTGCATTTGAGCAGGTATGTTGCTAGAATTACCCTGAGAAGCAGCCATATTCAAATTGTTCACATCACCTTCACCGACTGCAGAGGAAGCGGGGTTGTGCTTCCAATCAGGCTGTTTTCCAGATGGGATGTAGGTTGTACCCATGAAACTTACTCCAAACTGTCCGACTGGAGCAAAATGGTTGTACACAACCATATGTGGTGGGCCTTGAACCCCAGGGATACCTCCAGGTGGAGTGATAAAATGGCCTGTGAATCCCGTTGGAGGACCATAGAATGAATCTACTCCAGAATGGCATTGTTGCCAGGTCCCTAAGGGACCTGAAGCTGGTGTGCTACTCTTCTGGGACTGCGATTGGGTAGACGATGATTCCTCATGTGGTCCAAAGGCAAAGATTGGACCCCCCATCATGGGATTCATGTCATAGAAGGGAAAGTGCGAAGGAGGGCCTCCAGGAAAATGAGAAATCATCTGGCTTGAAGAATTCTGTGGACTAGGTAAAGGCGGCCATAAAGAAATTGGTGGGTTCTCAACAGAAAGATCTGCAGGAAGAGAAACACTGAGAGACTCTTCAGCCTTTGATTGGCTTGCTAACTTCTGATCACCATCACCTGCAAATTAATGAGAAAAAAGCAACACAGGTTAACCTCCACACGAGTAAAACATAGAGGGATCCTACAGTGACTGCAGATCCACCTGTATTAATAACATCAATAGCTGCGCCTCCAAAGCCTTTATTATCTGAAGCAGAAACGATGCAAGTACTCATCCCATTCCCCACAATCTCATCACTAGTTATGGCTGCAACAGCAACAGCTGAAGCAGCCGCTTCAGCTTCACAGTCTTCCATATGAACACAAGATTCACCTGGGTGTTTTTCTTTTTCAAAGAAAAGGGTGCAATCATTCTCGGCTGCAGAAAGATTGCGAGGGATTTGGATTTCTAATCGAGATGGACCTGGAGGGCCGATCCCATGTGAAACAGCACGGCTGCTAGGAGGAATAACTGTAGGTGATGTAACTGCTCCTGTAGAAAGCGAAGATATCCTTCAGATACAGGGCAATGGTAATTCCAAGGATGAAATGATATCAGAAAGAATGAACCAACCAAATTGTATTTTCTCCCCAGCAAGCAAAGAATTTATTGGACTTGCAGCAGAAGAAAAGGACTTGTCCTGCAATAATAAGGATGATGATGGCATACTGGGGTCAGTAACTGAGCTATTGCTATCCCCAGCAGGAGCACAAGTAACAAACTGAACAGGCTTCATAGCATCATCAAGTTGGGTCTGTGTCAATGTCATTACCTATAAGATTCAACCAAATCAGTTTCAGACTTGCGCACAGATTTATTGTCCAATCATATTAGAAGAAAGAGTACCAGCATCCACAAGTACGGAAATTTAGAATACACTCAAACTAAAAGCATAAATAAATAAATAAAACTCAGATTAACAAGCCTAAAACAGTTCAATCATGATCAATCTAGAATGCAGAATATAAAGTAATGCTAAACATGTACAAAAAGATAAATCAGAGCACAATACATACTGAACTCTAGTCCAAGCTAAACATGTTGAAGAAAATCTGAGAAAGAAAGCAACCAATCAAAGTAAGAGCTGAGCATGTTTACGTGTCATGTATGTAAATCAACCTGATTTCAAAGATAAAGACAACAAAGGCACCAGAAGCTACATTGTTAGATAGAAGTAAAAATGTGGCAAAAAAAGGACCAGTGGAAACCAATGTGAAGATGCACAAAAGGGCAAAACCGGTAAGCACCAGAACCTATGAGTCTTGCAGATCTACTAGAAACAAATGGCAAAGTTAAACTAGTAGAAGTAGTTAACAAGCCAGTAAATGCAGTTATGCATACCTTTTGATTAATGCATGAATTACCCCACGAACCCAAAGATGCCTGAGCATTGTCAAAAATCTTATTCTTGCTCTCAAACATCAATCCTGATACCAGGCTTCGTCCACCACCCGAGGTGGCTTGAAGAGAGCTTGTATGGAGTGACCTGTAGAAAATCATCAGAGTCAGCAATCTGTATGAATTCTTTTTTGAAGGTACATTAATTATTTTTAAGAGAGGAGTATACTTCACTGCCAGCGTTCTTATATCAGCCTGTGCATCAGTTTTAGTTGCAGGAGTACCGATTGGAGCCAAGGGCTGGGATACTATAGTTGCACTGAATGCAGCTGATAGTTCACTATTTGCCAGATTTCGTCCCTCAGTGGCAACAAGATCAGAGCGAACATTGTTCATTACTCCACTTGCTGAAGCAGAATTTCTACTTGAGCTTTGTGGGATTAAACGAGGTTTTCTTGGTGGCTGTCAGAAATGAATAAATGATATTAACCTTGGTCTTATTGCACTGGACCAGAAAAAACAAAGCAAAAAACACGTTATTGTCAAGTGAAGAAAAGAGTTCAGTTCAAAGTTCATTACAACCTTTGCAACCCGAGACTTAGCCTTGATTTCTTTTTCTCTCTGCTCACGCCTGTCATTCAGCACTTGCCTCTTTGATCTGACCTCAATGAAATCATCTTCATCACTGGCTGCTTCTATTCCAGGCTGCTCATAAACACGCACTATGCCGCTTTGCAGAGGAGCATCCACATCTTCCTCAATATTCCTCTTAAGATTACCTTTCCCAGAGTGTGGGATATTCTGAATCCTCATCAAGGAATCTTTTCCCAATCCCTTTTCATTCCTGTTTCCAGAATCTATCTCCTGGGAACTGCTTGGAGCTGAATTTGAGCATTCAAATTCAATTGTCTGTTTTGACTTATTCACCACAACTTTCCTTATCCTATTTCTTGCAGTAAATCCAGTACCCCTTCCATTGGTACTTGAGTTTTCATTTGGCAACACTTGATTAGGGTGGTTCGCAGAAACCATTCCAGAAGAGTGCTTCTTATCAGAATTCTCCCTAATTCTAAACTCTGTTCGAGCTCGTCGAGGCCTCCTTTGATATCCACTAGAGTCTTGGCAAGAGGCCTCGGAAGCCAAAAAAGCTGATCTTGAGTTAGAACCTTTAACCGTAAAGACATACTTTTTTCCCCTACTACTATAAGTTTGGCCCCTTAATCCACTTAAATCTTTCTCTTTTGCAGCTAAGTGAGATGATGTCAGAACAGTTTGAAGTTCACCTTCTGAGTGTTTATTTGACAATGCTTTGAAGTTTCTATGAACAGAATTCTTGTGCCCCTGGTCTTCCGAAGAGAAACCTGACTCAGACCTAGCTGCATTATCACCAATATTTGATATCTCAACGTTTCCATGCTGTGTCACAACACTTTTTCTGCTGTCTCCGGCTGGTGTGGAACTTCCCTCATTCAACACATTCCCTTGTGATAAATCCAAGGACCTTGGAAGCCCTGACTGGTTATCCAAAGGAGATGAAACTTCACTTTTCATCATATTAAGCCCAGAAGTGTCTTGACTGGGCTGAACAGGCAGAGGAACTCCAGGGTTCAAGTTAAGGGAGAAGTTGCCTCGAACATTTGGCTGGACAAAAGACACAGATTGAGGAGCCAAAGGCAGCACTCCCTGGGAAATTGGAGATGTATACCTTAACTGACCAAATTGAAAGAGAGGAGGCTGTGTTGGGTGCATTTGGGTGAGGGATGGGGGGCAAACCGGAGGATGCAGATGAAGAGGCATCTGTATGGAACCAATTTGTATGGCCGGAACTGGAGATGGTATTAAAGAAGGACCTGAAAACAGTCCAAATTGGAGCTTAATAGGTACTTCAGCGTGATTAGGAACAGAAGTAGTGGTAGGCATGCTACTCTGACTAGAAGATGAATGAGAAGCCGTGTTGACAGAGTCAGGGAGATTATGCTCTGTAGACATACCACTGCTACCAGTAACATCCACATGATCAATGAGCTTAGATGCTGCTGATGCTTGAGGAGAGGTATTAGGCTGAATAACTAGATCCTGCACTTCGTTCTCAGTTTCTTGAAAGATTCTAGAACTATCTAAACCCTCTTGACAAGGAGCATCCAGGGATTGAAGGATTTTTGTATCACTATGCATACTGTCCAAAGTTATATTTTCTTCAAGAAGGCCAATAGGAATCTGTTTTATTGTATACGAAGAGTCCTTCCTTGAACTTCTTTCAAATTCATCATTTGGCATGCCAACCTCAACCCCCTCATTGAAGCCTAAGACCAAGTTGTCCATCATGTCAGGGCTCTCCTTATCCTCTAGATGCAATTCGTCTAACTCTCGAGTCAGGTCAATATTGCCGTCATCTCCTTCATGCACTTCATCTTCTTCCTGGTATCCATCTTCATCCTCGTCATATTCTTCTTGCTCCTGCAATTGTTCATTGTTACCAACAGTCCATTCCTCATCATCACCAGCAGAAATAGAACTTGATGCAGTCCGGACATCCTGTTTCCCAGCTTCAGTAGGTAACACTAGAGGTTCTATTTCTGGCCTTGACAAGTTGACCTCTTTATTCTCTTCAGCTGATAACACTGTAGAACCTCCAGATTCGTCCAAATCATCATGAGAAAGATGAATTGGAGAATCAGGAGGGCTTGAAACGGACAGAGATGACTGAGAGTCACACCTTGTGGCATTGCCATCCAATTTCTGAGCCTCATTATCAGTATTACCACGCTGATTATCTATAATTCCATGATGTCCAAGATCATCTTGCTGCCCACCATCATAAACATTCTCCATGCTAGATCCACGTCTTGTTGCCTGATTGTACTGTATCTCATTTTCTAGAAAAGTTGATGGACCAGGATGCTCATTCTCACCTCTATATGAGGATTTCTGCATTGGGGACAAAGATGGAGGAGGTAAAACGCGAGGCTGCCTCACAGAATACCTTGACCTCCCAAAGGAATAAAGCCCATCATCCTCAGGGTTGTGATAGAATCTTTCAGGGTAAGGCGAATAAATATTACCACGAGATCGCTGCCCCCATGTCACATCACCATAATTATCAGAAAGATTCTCATGATATTCAGATCCAAACTCAGCACTTCTACCATAATGATAAACACCAGCCCCAGAAACATTCCACCTCTGACCTTTTGGCTGACCAAAATTATCTAAACTAGTTTCGGAAACCCCTGCTCTATAGTGAGGCCTGGAAGACATGTATGGAGGTGCACCCTGAAACTCTTTCCTTGAATATGGCCTACTTCCGGCAGATACATCTTGCCTGGGGCTATGATGACCATTCTCTGTCTCCTGCCCCTTGAAGGCTGAACTGTTTCCGCACTCAAATACATCTCTCCTCCATGAATTAGAGGGCTTATCTCTATCTGAGAATGAAGAAGAAGCATTAGAGAAGTTAGGCCTGGAAGTCAGCTCAAAGGATCTATTCAGACCAGAAGAATCAGAGGAAGCTGAAGTTGTGATTCTTTCCACCATCCTTTCACCATTTTCCCAATCACCAACTGCCTTTGATACATCCCTTTCTTTGGCCATCCCTGGTAATTTCTCATCCACTCCGGTAGAAAAATTATTACCACCCTTCACTCCTTCAGCCTGCCTCTTGGCAATCCTTTCTTCCAACTCAATGAGTTTTTGTTTAGCAGCCTGTTTTCTTCTTTCCTCCTCCATAACTATCCTGCGTTTTTCCTCTTCTCTGGCTATTCTCTGTTCTTCTGCCCTTCGCAAAGCTTCCAGCCTCTCTTGTTCAGCTCTCCATGCAGCTTCCCTAGCCTCTTCTTCTAACCTTCTCTGCTGCTCTTCTTGTTCCCTTGCCAACCGAAGTCTCTCCTCTTCTTCTCTACGAGCTTGCTCCAATGCTCTCTCCTGTTCCTCAATAATTCGCTGCCTCTCTTGTTCCTGCATTTTCTGCACTCTCTCAAGTTCAGCCTCAAATGATTCCCTGACAGGGTCATGAAAATCAGTTTGTTTAACTGTGTCTTTCTTCCTCTTAACAACCCCGACAAGGTTTGCAGAAAAAGGATCCCATCCATCAAATCTCGTAGCCCCAAAGTCCTTCATCAATGGGTCTTCCAGATAAGATTTTTCATTCTTGGACAAAGGACGTTTGTCTCTACTGAAATTTAGTATAGGATCATTAACAGGAAGTGCTTTACCACCCAAAGGAAAAGATGGTTTTGATAAAAAACTGTTCTGGAAAGCATCACCTTTGTGTCTATTGTATTGTTCATTGCCATAACGCTCCCTTGTATTCCTCTCTGACCCTCTACTACTAAAAGAATCTGCTGAATTGTTCCAAGCTTGTCTTCCTCCGTTTCCATAACCCAAATCCCTCCTTCCATTATCACCCTGAGCATTGACCCAGAAAGGTGATGACATGTACTTATTTTCCTTTTCTCTGTTCATACTTGAAGGCCTTGTGCCAACACTATTTCTGTCTCTTGCAATCACTTGAGACCCAATTCCATCTTTAGGAAGAGGAGAAGATGCTCTCCATGCATTTCCTTCCCGCACTTCTCTACTTGGTAGTTTTGCATCCATGCCATAAGGGTCCAATTTAGCGACTTCACTGGAAAGTGTTCTTCCAGTATCATTGTCATGCAGTCCCCTCCTGTCAAAAAGACCATGAGCTGGTTTATGTGGAAGTATACCAGCTCTTGGCATATCGAAATCTCTATCCCAGTACGCTTCAGTTTTCGAATAGCCCTGATCCCTCCTGTGGTCCGAAACATGACCTGTATCACGCTCATCATCAGCCCAATCAGATCTTGGATTCAAACTAACCAAAGGAAGTGGCCCCGGGAAGTACTCATCCTGCTTCCTGCCTTGTTCTAATAAACGAGAACCACTTGTACTACGAGCTTTTCCACCATTCTCATTCAATCCATTGTCAACGGCAATTCTCCCCGACTGCAATTGAGGAAGCATATCAACAACTGAATTTGATTGTGATCCGTCCCCATGCTTATCAGACAACTCCTGCCCTGCCATCGTCAATTGCTTCTGCTTCTGATTCAAACCATCTGTCTGTTTCTTTTCAGCCCCTGATACAACAGGTAATGCTGCTTGCAATGAAGGAAATTCCTCTCTCTTCAAAACTGTAGCTTTATCCAAAGGCGGAAAACCTATCGCTGAAGCAGACGTGGAGGAAGTTGACCCTGACCTAACAGAAGGCGGCATATAAACACCACTACTTGCCTTAGTCATCCCATCATCAGCATTCAAACGATCAACCCCGTCATTCACGTGATCATCACCACCAACCAACCCTTCTTTCTCCTGCCAAGCAACTGAACCGGGTTTAGCCCATCCCATTCCGGACGAACCAGGCCTTGGCCCAATGACGGAAACGCCTCCACTGGCAGGCACACCGCTGGATCCCAACGAATCAAATCGCTCATGTTCCTTTCGCAAGGATGGTAAATTCAAGGGGGGTGGAACAGATAACTTGGACCCAGTCTTTTGAGAGCTACGAGGACGCGAAAGAACCACCATTCCTCCACTGCCAGCACCAGTTCGTGTGCGATTTGAGACATAGGAACCCGAATGATGTGAATGGTAGTGCTGTTTAGATGGTTGTTGGCCATAAGACTTGTTCAGATTGACTGAAACAAACTTATTCCCGCCACCGGAATTTGCCATGGGAGGGTCCGACCCGAACTGCTAACCCGTTTGACGGATTCCGATGATCCCCGCCAAAGCATCAAAGTCCTAACCCTAGATTTCGCCTCCCTGAATATTCCCTAATTAAATTAATGATAAGAAACACAAAACAAAAAAGAAAAACAAAACAGATCAATCTCACTGTAACTACGAAATGGGAAGGGGGGAAATGGCTCGAAAGTTTTATTCTACTTTCTAATTAGGGTTTCGGTTTTGTATGCTGATTTCTATATTTCACCTCAATTAAAAAAAAAAACCGGGGGGGGGGGGGGGGAGAAAATGGAGCGTAGGTTTAGGACTTACCTCCGTGTGTGTAGGATAGAGACATTGGAGGCTAACGTGCGCACTCCAAAACCAGAGAGCGAGAGAAGAATTATAATAAGAGAAATGAGGAAGGAGTTAAAAAGCAAGAGAGAAGAAAAAAATTAAAAAAGGAATGTGTGTTTGTTTTGCTCCACTCTATATATGCCCCAATTATTTGTTTTTACATGTTTTTAGCCCCTTTGAAAGTCCAGAAATGTAGATGTGAGTTCTGTAAATGTCCTTTTTTTCAAAAAATTACGGAAATGGACTTATTATTTAATTATTTATTAGAATTGGTCATTTTTTCTAAAAGCAGTCCACGTCAGCGCGATGTCAGGGTATGTGGCAAAAATGCTCCCTCAGGGACGCATTTTGCCCATTTTTTCCTTTAGGGTTTTCAGCTGTTTTTAGGGTTTTAGAATTTAAGTTAAGGTTTTTAGGGAAAAATTAATGAATTAGGGTTTAGGGTTAATTAATTAAAATAATTTTGTGTTTAGGGTTTTGGGAAAAATATATTAGCAATATAAAAATTATTTGTTTTTTTTACACTAGTATCTGATAAGATAATTTTGAAAAGACGTTTCTGAACAAATAGTGACCAAAACGCTCCAAGCAGGATGCACTGTCAGCAATAGTACTGACAAAAGATGTTATTTACAATGATGGTGAGGTTCGTGACACCGAGAACGGTGTTATTTTTTTATCGGAGAACACAGCGCGACTGGTTTTTAACCAGAACATAGATTTGACAGAATTTCGTAAAAGAATTAGGCGTAAAATCTTCAGAACGATGCCAATCAAAGTTCTGTCTATTAAGTATAGATTTTGTGCTTCGATTGATCTCGTGAGATATGACTCATTCGACGTCAAAGGTCTTCGGAGCTTGGAAACAATGGTGGAGACTCATCTTGCCAGTGGATCACCCTATCTTAAGGTATATGTACAATTTTCATCGCCAAGTGATATTCCTTCGACTTCAACATCTACTGCTGTTCGAGGGGAATACACGACCGCAAGCCGACACTCTGTTAGTGGGAGGCAGAATACGGAAGCGCCCATGTTTGGTGGCAGTATGGAAAACACAACTCCTGCACGACGCTCGGTTGGTGGATGGGACATGCATATCGATAGGTCGATGTTCGATGATAGAAATACGTATTGGGGAATGTCATCAACTTCTAGTGGTTGGCAATCCACATATGATTGGGGACGTTATGAAAGCTGTTTAAGAAGGGATAATGTACTCCCCACGACATCCACCAACGAGAGGACCTCGTTCGTTGCAGATGATGGTGGGTCGGATGATGAGTCTGATGTGGATCCACCTTGAGAGCCCGGCCCTGATGGTGCAGAAGTTGCATTATTTTCTGAACCGGGGCCTGTTCCAACCATACTTGAAGATGTTGAAAAGGGTTCGGATGAAGAAGAAGAACATTCGCGCTTCAGGGCGTACTCACCTCCAGCCCACATGCATAAAGTCGATCTATCTCAAGACGATGCGTTGGAGTTTCCAGAACTACCACACATAAGGCGTGACCGTACAAGTTTGTCGTTGGATTCGGGTGAATTGGAAGTTGGTAAAGAGTTTTCCAACAATGATAGTTTTCTTTATGCATTGAAACAATATAGTATCAAGAACGGGGTTAACTATAACCTGGTTAAATCCAAACCCAATAAGTATGAGGCCAAGTGTGCAGTGCAAGACGGTACATGTTCATGGAAAATCATGGCCTCGTTGAGGAAAATGACAGGCTTGTGGGAGATTAAAAAGTACAAAGGTCCACACACATGTGTTGCCAGTACAGTATCACTAGGTGTTTAGAGTTTTTGAATAATACCGATATTACGTAATGTTGCATTATTTAACGTACTTCATTGACAGGTGTTTCACAAGATCATCCTAAGATGGATTCAGATATGTTGGCTAGCTTAATAATACTGACGGTGAAGGCAGATCCCAAGACTTCAGTGCTGGTTTTACTTGCCAATATTCGTAGCCAATTGGGGTACACGCCCTCTTACCGCAAGACTTGGATAGCTAAGCAGAAGGCGTTGGAAAAGTTGCATGGTCGGTGGGACGCTTCATATAATGAAGTGTGGCAGTGGTGTCAGGTGCTAGAGAGATATGTCCCAGACTGCATAACAGACCTTAAAACGGCACCTGCGTACTACAACGATCGATTGCTCCGTGGATGTCAAGTGTTCAAGCGTCTGTTCTGGACATTTAAGCAATACCAAGACCCATTTCTATACTATAAGTAATTGATACAAATTGACGGTACCTTTATGTATGGTAGATATACGCATTGGCTATTGCTAGTTGTGGCACAGGATGACAGTGGGAGAATCCTTCCAATTGCATTTGCAATAACACTGGGGGAGTCAGCTGATGACTGAGATTTCTTTCTATCTAGGTTAAGGAGGCATGTCTGCCCCCAATCTGATATATGTGTTATATCAGATCGGGGCCCTAGAATACTAGCCACAATAGAGCGACAGGGAAGCCTATGACATCGCACACACCATTGATATTGCCTAAGGCATGTTGCGTCCAACTACCACAGGCAACATCGATCTACAAGTGAACGACGACAAGTGACCAACATGGGTATGTAATATCTATTAATATAATTCCGTTTGTAATATTCAATTTATTCTTAATTGAAAAGTGATATGTAATATTCGTTATCAACTTATATTGGCAGGGTACGAGATCAATAAGGACCGTTATCGGTTGCACGAGAGACATATCTTCGTTTAGCGGCACTATTTTCGAAGTGAGCAGTGAGTTATAAAGGCCAAATGCAGGGAGGCCATGTATGGTGCACGAAGGTATTGCGAGAAATTAACAAGGCGAAGGCACGGGCCAACACCATGCACACAGTGTGTCACGATCGCGACAACCTATGGTTTCGTGTGACCGAGTTTGACAGATCGAACCAAGGTATTCTTGGCGAGCAATATCGTGTACACTTGAGAAATAAGACCTGCGACTGTGGGATATTTGACGCACTTCGTTATCCATGCGTTCATGTAATTGCAGCTTGTCAGAATCTCCATCTGTATCCTATGAGCTATGTCGATGAAGTGTACAAAATAGAATACATGTACAACGTGTGGAGACACATATTCCCACCAGTCTCAGAAGAACGTAAGTGGCCGTCTGTATCGCTTGCTCCGTTTAAGCTATTACCGAATAGAGAACTGCGTCGCAAACCAAAGGGTCAACCTTATTCGACTAGAAGACGCAACAATATGGATATCCGAGAAACAATCAACCAACGAAAGTTATGCAGATGGTGTAGGAACCCAGGCCATACATCTCGCTCATGTCCAAATAGGAATAGTTGATAGTCTCCTTATCATTTTTGTCTCTTGGTGGCTATGAAAATTCTTTTAATTTCTTGATGAAAATGGTGAACTTTTATAAAAGGACTAAGTTGCAAAACAAAAAAAAGTTTTCTTTTCTCTTCTTCTTACTCACATTGGAAAGATGGAAGGATGAAGACTCTTCATCTTTCCTTCCTTATATACTAAGTAAAAATTAATAAAATATAAATAAATATCAAATCAAAATATTACTAAACTAATATTTATCTATTTAATTAATCTAAAATATCACCATCATCATTATTCTTCAAAATTATCTTTCTTGCTAAATAATTATTTTACCCCTTATGATCCTTCAAAATTTCTACATTGGATCAACACCCATATTGATAAAATTGTAATTTAACCCCTCATACTTTTTCACTTATTTAATTTAGTCCTAATTCATCCCTTAATTACGCTATTGGCCCTTCAAGTTTTTCATATATACATTTTAACCCCTCAAATTTTAAATATTTACTCTTGAGCCACAAAACTTTTCTCACATTTGTGATTTAGTCCTTACTTGAACCAATATAATTAGGATATTAAAAATAACTTTTATTTTATTAAAAATATAAAAAGTAAATTACAATTAAAATATTAAAAATAACTTTTATTTTATTAAATGTAACAACATAAAAAAGTTTGTAGAAATATATTAAAAATATAAAAATATTAAAAATAGTGCCTTATTAAAAAATAGATTTTATTAAATATATACAAAGTAAATTACAATTAGGATATTAAAAACAACTTTTATTCTATTGAAAATATAAAAAGTAAATTACAATTAAAATATTAAAAACAACTTTTATTTTATTGAAAATATTAAAATTAAATTACAATTAGGATATTAAAAACAACTTTTATTTTATTAAAAATATAAGAATTAAATGACCAATTAAAATATTAAAAACAACTTTTATTTTATTAAATGAAACAATATAAAAAAGTTTATACAAATATATTAAAAAAATCAATGTTGGTGTCGGTCGGAATCAGTGCCACATGGGGGTGGTCGAAGGTTACGCGCTGGATTCCTCCTTGTTCCAGCTTCCGGCGGGGGTTGTGGTTGCTCCCGAGGGGATTCTGGTTCCTCCGGCAGGGGATCTGGTTGTGGGTGTTGGATGACCCACCTTGATAAAATAACGAATGCGGAGGTGTTTGCATCACCCATGGCGGAGGTGTTTGAATCCCATAAGGCGAAGGAGATTGGTAAAAAGAATAGCTCCCCGACGGCGCCTTGTGCGATCCCTTATGCGACAGCGGCCTATAAATCGGTGGTCCACTCGGAGTAATCGGGAACAGAGATGAACCGAGCCATGCATTCCAACCTACCATAGGACTGGGAAAATGAAACTTATAAGGGTTAGGATACATATAATGGCTAGGATACACACCTGGCATAATCTGAAAAGGCTGTGATGTGGATGTCGTCGGCTGAAGTGTTGGGCCCGGTGACTTTGTGGGCGCTGTTGATGGACTCGGTGATTGTGTCGGCGCTGTTGATGGGCCCGTCCCATCATCCCTTCTCATTGTATTTAAAGGGCCCATCTTTCCCTTTGTACACGAAGTTGCCGTCGCCTATTCTCTTCCGACAATAAATACGACTTACCATGGATCCTAAACCATGGCATGTATTCCGGCACGCACGCTAACTCAGGAACGATGATCGGTTCCCGAGTAGGTATATAATCATACCGGTTTTCCCATAATTCAATATATACTGACCAAAATCTCGGCCAATCCGTATGCTCATCATCGAACACCTCAGGTGCCACGGGAATCAGTTGTCGGAATCCAAATTGTCGCAGAACCCGATCTGACTGGTGCATCTCCACGGTGGCATAGCTGACCAATGGGACCTTCACATGCCAAATGTTTGGATTTTGAAAGAATTCATCCGGAATTACTGCCCGAATTGCCGAATCCTCGTATGGTGTCCATTGAAACTATATGAACATGATAAAAATATTAGTTATATACATAATACTAAATAATAAATACTAAATACTAAATACTAAATACGAAACGACTATTTTATTACGAAAATATATTTTATTTAATGCTTACTTGTGCTTCTGACCGTTGGTCTAATAGAAGCCGTATATCTTCAAGCAAGGTAGGTATTCCAACATAACTCGCCGAATGGTTCCACCTAATTAAATAAATTTTTAGCATACAATTATATTTTAAATCTACATAATAATTGTGAAATCTAATATTAAATTTACCTCGTTATGAGTGGGAATGTATATGGGTGGTCCACTCGAGGACGTAAAAATGAAAACTGAAACCGTACCCATGATTGCAGTAGTGATAGGCAACCTTCGATTTTGGCTTTATTCGGTCGAGTCGCCCCGCACATCTCCCGATACAATTTTGCTAGCACAGCAGACCCCCAATTCAATTCACCGGCTGTTCTAAAATCAACGAGTTTCAGCAGCCATCTCAGATGTACGAGGTTTCGTGACAAGTCCGGCATCAGATAGCCTCCAATCATCTCAAGAATGTATGCCCGAGCATACCGTATTCTTTCTAATTCAGTCGAATCATTATCTGGCTCCGGGAATGTATCTCGTAACCAACTTATCTCGATCCGACCTCCGTTAATATTATCCAGAAAAGCACCCAAAAGCTCGTAGCATACGGCTCCCCAATCACTAGAAGTTGCGGGCCCAGTGACTACGTACCCATCCACTAGCAATCCCAATTGCAATTACATGTCTTCCAGAGTGATAGTACACTCTCCGCATGGAAGATGGAAACTATGCGTCTCGGATCTCCACCTCTCTATCAACTTACTGATTAGTTTCGGGACCAACTTGCACCCCCGGCCTATCATGGCCACGTGCCAAAAACCCGCTTCCCACAGGTAATTCTCTATCAACGGCGATGGTGGACCAGGCATATTACGAATATGGCATTGTAACACCCGATCTACAGACTGTTATAAAAAAATATAAAATAAAAACTAATTAAAATTGCATAAATGAAAAAAATATTAAATAGTATTAAAAATTAAAATTATAACTTACCATTGTCATTTGATCGACGAAGATGTGTTTATTATCGAGACGAATTAATTCTCCGGCCATTGTTAACACGTTCGAATATTTCTTAATTTAAATAAAAACTAATTCAAAAAACTTTTAAACAAGGCTTTTTTGTAAAAATTAAAGGATTTTTATGAAATTTGAGAGGAATTTAAGAGGAATTTGTGAGAAAGTTGAGAGAAATTGTAGAAATTGTAAAAGGACTTTTGTGTGAAAAAATTGAAAGAAGGGCTTTTATATATATATATATATATTACCATTGGAGGCCAAACGGTCAAAAAAAATAGCCGTTGGGGTAGGAAAAAAGGGGCAAAACGCGTCCCTGGGGGAGCGTTTTTGCCACATCAGCAAAGCGCGCCCTCAAGGATACGATTTCTGCTGATGTGGTAAAAACGCTCCCCCAGGAACGCGTTTTCCTGCCACATACCCTGGCATCGCGCTGATGTGGACGCGCTTTTGGTAAAAATGGTTCATTCTGGTAAATAATTAAATAATAGGTCCATTTTCGTAATTTTTGAAAAAAAGAGCATTTACTGATAAATTGGCCGTTTTTAACCTTGAGATAAGAGTTATAGACTGTGGTAATTCTATCTACTTGTTTTTTATTCTTTATATATATATATATATATATATATTACTATTATAAATATTCATTAGAAATAAAATTTTATTTTATTTATATTTTTTTATATCTATAAATATAAACTTAGGGAAGAATTATAGATATTCTTAATCATTTTATTTCTCTTTTGCTTTATCTAAATTTCTTTTTTCAAAAAAAAAAAAAAAAGGCCTCCTCCAGAAGATGTGCACCCCCAATTGCTTCATTCATTATCTTTTCCTAATCTCATGTGAGAGGTTGAAGAACAAAAATAAAATTCACTTGTTGGATTTGATTTTAAAACCTTGAACAATATTTTAATTAACTTCAACCACTTCACTATCTTAAGATCTTTAAGCTTATATACCAAGATATTTATAAATTAAGTTTCCTCAAAATTATGGGGAAAATATTGAAGTTATGCAGAAATCTATAGGAAATATTTATTTAATGTTTTATATTGAAAATTTTTTATTCTATGATTAATTATTTTTATTTCTATATTATTAAAGATTTTGAAAGATTTAATCCCAGCATTGACTTTGGTTCTTAATTTTAAATTTATGGCTAATTTAGCAATGCTTTTGAAGAGTGCTTTTGAGAAGTAATTTTAAAAAGTTTGGTTTAATATTTGAATGCTTAGCATTGCTGTCAAAAAGTAATTTTAAGAAATAAAATGTCAATTTTAGACATGTTATTATCAAGTAATAAACATGCATTTAAATAATGGTCAAATTAATTAATATTATTATATTTTAGTAAGAATATAAAAAAATTATTATAACTTGTTGTTAATATTTTAATATGTGAAATATAACTTTTAAATATTTTAAGTAATAAATATTAATTATTTATAAAATTTAATTAAAATATATAAACTATATTTTAAATATAACCATTAAATATTTGTAATTAGATATTAACACATTTGTATTATTTTAAAAAATACTTTTTTATTTTTAATTAATGACGTTAACACATTTGTAATTAAGTATCAAGAAAAAAAAGGGGGGAAAGTACTATGTTGTTGGAGGGGTAAAAAAGTAATTAAGTACCAAAAGTACTTTTGGGAGAGAAAAAATTAAAAATTTTAGCTTCTCATTCTCAAAAGTGCTTTTGAAAAGCAAAAAATTAAAGCCAAAAACAGCTAGTTTAGTACAACTTTTCTTCTAAAAGTGTTTTTTAAGTCAAAAGTGTTTTTTTAAGCATTACTAAATAAGCCTTTATCAGACAAATTTTAGATTAATAAGGAGCTTCGATGTTTTTTTTAATTGAGGTATAACAGTGATTATTATTTATTTGTTTTAAATCTAATTGAATTATTGAGTTAAATTATTAAATATTGATGGGTTTATAAAGTTTACCAATAATTCTTTGTAATATATTATTTTCAAAAGATTTTCTAATGTCCTATAATATTTGGAAAAAAAAATTCGAATTCTAATTTCTTATTTAATATTTTAAAAGAATGGGTTTTGGTAGGATATATTAATACCATGTTTCTTTATATTTGATTACATATTGTTTTCTTATCAAATGTTTTTTGTTTAAATATATATTGATTGTCGACTCAAATATAAGTTTTTGTAATCATTCCCATAAAGGGTTGAAAGCAAAATATTTGATTGTGAAAGATTTAGTTGAATCGTGAAATATTTTAAAAGAAATATATGAGTAACATAATATGATAATTCTATCTAAATCTCATTATGACTGGATGCACCTAAAGTTGTAATATTTTAAAATTGTGAGTAAGTATAACTCTAAAGTATTGAGTTTTTAATTAAAATTATGTGAGGAAAATATTATTGATGAGGACTTGTTATAAAAAACTTTTTTCAAATTTTTATGCTTCAAATGAACTATTAAATAAGAAGTTATTAAATAAAAAACCATAAAACTTGTCACATTAGATTTGCTCCGTTCTTGAAGTGAATGTAGCAATATATAAATACAGACTCTTTGACATGGATGTAGTAAGTGGCTATATAATAATTGTAAGAGGAATCGTCATATTAATTCTTCTCACCACCAGAAGTGGAAAAATGAAGATAAATAAGAAAAGAATAAGAATTCCTAAGCGAACCCTATAATGAGTGAAGATAACTTTTGTTATCGATATGGTATGAAAGGTCATTGGTTGTTTACCTACAGTATGCCTAAACATGGATTGTGGCACTAATTACTTAATCATTGGATTTCGTACTAATAATAATTCTTCTCACCACTAGAAGTAAAGTGTAACAGCCCAATTTCAATGAAGTCGGAATAGTGGTTTCGTAACCATAAATCCGAGTCGAAAAGATTGATAAACCATAATTTACACATATTTTAACCCTATGCTTGGCTTAATTTTGGAAGAATTTCCATTAGATTTGATGAATTCGATGTTCCTAATCCTTTAATTTCATGTTTTATACTCAGAAGAGCTTAGGGAGTCGAAAAGAAAGAGAAACGGGCCAAAAAGGGACAAAATGGAACTACACGGCCTGGACCAGCGCACACGGGCAAAACCACACGGCCGTGTGTGCTAAGCAGAACCCAACACGGCCTGGACTATCGACCACGGACGTGTCCCTGCCGAAACTAGGATGAATTTTATTCGAAATAGGATACTTGTGGGCCAAGTAAGGCATCTCAAAGCCCATATAAACACCCTAGGAGGCAACCTAGATACGGAGTTCGACAGGACGTCGAATAGATGCCAAGTAGAAAGAGAAAATACTCTAAGACAGCGATCAAGAACAGCTTAGAAGAAGGATCTCCATCAAAACTGAGGATCTCCCATCAAGTTCTTTAGAAGTTTTTGGGTTTTCTTATGTTTTGTTGTTTTCCCTATTCTAATATGTTTCCTTCTTTTAGTATGAACTAAATCCCTTAAATACCTAAGGGGATGAAACCTAAGACAAATCTTATTATTATTTGATTTGTGAGATAAATACTTGTTCTTATTCTTAATTGTGAGTTCTTATTCTTGTTTTGATAATTCAGGTTATTGATTCAAGTCGAATGTGCTTATTCAATGGAGCAAAAGTCTCTGTTTAAGAGTAGATCAACACAATTAAGCGGAGTTGATTGCAACCCTAGAAATAGGGCGACAAAAATCTGTCGGATTAGAGTCAAACCTAATAAGGGAATCCATAGATCGAGTTAATGCGACAATAGGGGTTTTAATTAGAAAGAGATTTCAATTAATCAACCTAGTGTCAGTTGTTTTTAGTCTTGAAAGAGATATTAACATAAATCAGGGATTTCTACGGATTAAGTCAAGTGAATAAATCGCATGAATCGAAAGTAATAAGTGAAGTCTAGGTGGATTCTTCCTTAGGTATTGCCTATCTCATATAAAGTTGTCTAAAAGTATTTTCCCAATTTACTCTCTGTCATTTTCATAGTTAGTTAAATTTAGATTAAAAATAAATCCCCTTAATTATTAGGCTAGATAATAAAAAGATAGTTACTACTAGTACTCTTGGTCCTTGAGGATACAATATTCCGGACTCACCATAACTATACTACTGTTCGATAGGTGCGCTTGCCTTTGTCGAAATAATAGTTAGTTTTGAGCTCCATCAAGTTTTTGACGCTGTTGCTGGGGACTAAGATATTAGGAAAACTAAATTTTTATTACTTTAGCCATTTTATTTATTTGCAATTTATATTTATTTTATTTTTAACTTTGCTAAATTTTCTTTTATTTGCTTCTGGCAGGTAATTTTAGTTTATGACTAGAAGAAACCCGTTAGGACCCTTGATTTTTGACAGTGATATAGAAGGTACCTTTCGTAGAAATCGAAGGGAAATAAGGTGAAGCCTACAATACATAGAAGAAGAGCAAAAGGACGATACTAATACTACCGAGGAGATGGCTGATAATAATCCGCTACCTCCCGTGGTTGCCGCAAATGTGGTGAATCAAAATCCTGCTCCTCGTACTATGTATGATTATGCTAAACCTAATTTAACAAGAACTGAATCAAGTATTGTTAGACCTACTATTGCTGCAAATAATTTTGAACTGAAACCTAACACTATACAGATGATTCAGCAATTTGTTTAGTTTGATGGTTTGTAGGATGAGGATCCAAACAATCACTTTGCAAATTTTCTGGAATTATGCGATACTTTCAAAATCAATGGCATTTCTGATGATGCCATTCGCCTTCGGTTGTTTCCCTTCTCGTTGAGAAACAAAGCTAAACAGTGGTTGAACTCATTACCACGAGGATCAATCACTACATGGGAACAAATGACCGAAAAATTACTGTTAAAATATTTTTCGCCGGCTAAAATGGCTAAGTTGAGGAATGATATCTCTTCTTTTGTGCAGATGGATATAGAGACACTTTACGATGCATGGGAGAGATACAAGGATTTACTAAGAAGGTGCCCTCACCATGGGTTACCCTTGTGGCTATAGGTTCAAACCTTTTACAACGGTGTGAACCCTTCAACTGGGCAGTTGATTGATTCAACCGCCGGTGGAACCCTAAATAACAAGACCCCTGAAGCGGCTTATGAGTTTATAGAGGAGATGGCACTGAATAACTATCAATGGCAAGTTACAAGGACAAGGCCAACAAAAGCCGCCAGTGTTTTCAACCTCGACGCAGTAACCATGCTATCAAATCAGGTAGAACTTTTAAGTAAGAAAATTGATGGCTTGTGTGGTTCTTCGCAGGTACATCCAGTGATGCAGTGCGATACAAATGGAGGAGGTATGAGCAATATAGAATATCCATCCTGCAACCCTAGCATAGAAAGTGAACAGATGAACTATATGGGTAACAATTCTAGACCTCAAAATAACCCTTATAGTAACACTTACAATCCAGGTTGGAGGAGCCACCCCAACTTCTCATGGGGTGGCCAAGAAAATTAGAGACAACAACCCCTCCCAGGCTTTCAAAAGCAGCACTACCCACAAGAGAAAAAGTCGGACCTTGAAGATATGCTAGCAAAGTTTATTTTAGCGTCAGAAAATCATTTTCAGAATACTAAAATGGCATTTCAAAATCAGCAAACATCAATTCAAGGGCTTAAAAATCAAATAGGACAGCTGACCAAGTTAGTTTCCGAAAGGCAACCAGGTAGTTTACCTAATAATACTGAACCTAAACCGAAAAAACAAGTGAAGGCAGTAACATTAAGGAATGAGAAGGTACTGGTTGAAGTGGAAAAGAAGACGCCACAAGAAACTAATAAGGAAAAAGGTGAGGAAGTTGAGAATGTAACACCGATACATGAAGAACATAAACCACCGATTCCATATCTGGCAAAGCTGAAGAAAGATCGCTTAGACGCATAATATGGTAAATTTCTTGAACTTTTTAAACAATTACATATTAACTTACCTTTTGTTGAAGCTATTTCGCAGATGTCGACATACGCAAAATTCCTAAAAGAGCTTCTAACAAATAAGAGGAAGTTTGAAGAGATATCAACCGTGGAACTTAACGAGGAATGTTCAGCTATTCTCCAAAATAAGCTACCAACCAAATTGAAAGATCCAGGAAGTTTCACTATTCCCTGTTTAATTGGTAGTTTAAATATTGAGAAAGCACTAGCTGATTTAGGTGCCAGTATTAATTTAATGCCTTATAAAATGTTCAAGCAGCTTGGACTTGGGGAACCAAAACCCACTAGGATGAGTATTCAATTAGCTGATAGATCTATTGAATATCCTAAGGGAATTATTGAAGATGTTCTAGTAAAAGTTGATAAATTTATATTCCCTATTGATTTTGTTGTGCTTGAAATGGATGAGGATGTTGAGGTACCTTTAATCTTAGGACGCCCCTTTTTAGCTACTGCTAGGGCTGTTATTAATGTAGGTGATGGTAAACTTGCGCTAAGGGTAGGCGACGAGAAAATTATTTTTAAAATTTACGATGCTATGCGATATTCTAGATAGCAAGATAATTCCTGTTATTTTATTGGTACCATTGATCATTTTATTCAAGATTCTTTTCAGAAAATCATACATGACGACACGTTGGAACTGTGTCTTACCCAAGGTGAGGGGGCAGACGATGATACCAATGAGTTAAATTTTAATACGTCTTCCCCTAGACAACAGAAAGACGAGGGCATTGAAATAAACGACGAAGAACCACCCAAATTGGAATTAAAACAGTTACCAAATCACTTAGAACATGCATTCCTCGGAGATAATTCTACACTACCAGTAATCATCTCTTCTGAACTAGAACCCAAAGAGAAAGACGAGTTGCTACAGGTATTAAAGGAGCATAAAAGAGCCATAGCTTGGAAGATTTCTGACATTAAAGGGATAAGTCCATCGTTTTGCACTCACAAAATTTTAATGAAAGATGAATATAAACCATGTGTGCAACCTCAAAGACGATTGAATCCCAACATGAAGGAAGTTGTTAAAGCTGAGGTAATTAAACTTCTAGATGCTGGAGTTATTTATCCTATTTCTGATAGTACTTGGATAAGTCCTATGCAGGTTGTCCCAAAGAAAGGAGGCATGACTGTTGTAGCTAACGAAAAGAATGAATTGATTCCTACAAGAACAGCCACAGGTTGGAGAGTATACATTGATTATAGGAAGTTGAATGATGCAACGAGAAAAGATCACTTCCCTTTACCCTTTATTGATCAGATGTTAGAAAGATTATCTGGGCATATGTACTATTGCTTCCTAGACAGATTCTCTGGCTAATTCCAAATCCCAATAGCTCCTGAGGATCAAGAAAAGACAACATTTACGTGTTCAAACGGTACGTTTGCTTATTGTAGAATGCCTTTTGGATTATGTAATGCTCTTGCAACTTTTCAGTGCTGCATGCTAGCCATCTTTGATGAACTCGTGGAAGATATTATGGAGGTATTTATGGACGACTTTTTGGTATTTGGTAATTCTTTCCATCTTTGCCTTAAAAATTTAAAATGAGTTCTAATAAGATGTGAGGAAACGAACCTTGTGTTTAATTGGGAAAAGTGTCACTTTATGGTTCGGGAAGGGATTGTGTTAGGCCACAAGATTTCTAGTAAAGGGATTGAGGTTGATAGAGCAAAAATTGTAACCATAAAAAAATTACCTCATCCTAGTTCAGTTAAGGCTATTAGAAGCTTTTTAGGACATGCTGGATTTTATAGAAGATTTATTAAGGATTTTTCTAAAATAGCTAAGCCTTTAACAAAACTACTAGAAAAAGATGTGCCTTTCGATTTGATCAGGAATGTTTAGAAGCATTTAATACCCTTAAAAATAAATTAATAAATGCTCCAATTATAATTACACTTGATTGGAATTTACCCTTTGAACTAATGTGTGATGCGAGTGACTTTGCAGTAGGTGCAGTTTTGGGACAACGAAGAGACAAACATTTTCAGCCGATCTATTATGCTAGCAAAACATTGAAAGCCGCACAAGAAAATTACACCACCACAGAAAAAGAATTGCTATCTATGGTTTTTGCATTTGATAAATTTAGACAGTATCTGATATTATCTAAAGTTGTCATTTACACTGACCATTCAGCTCTTCTTTATCTCTTAACTAAATCTGATGCAAAACCTCGACTCATAAGATGGATTTTACTCTTATAGGAATTTGATTTGGAGATTCAAGATAAGAAAGGAGCTGAAAATCTTACGGCAGATCATCTTTCTAGGCTTGAAAATCCATATATCAAAGAACTCGATGAGAGTGAAATAAACGACTCGTTTCCTGATGAACAACTATTTGCTATACCTAACTCCGAGGTACCTTGGTTTGTAGACATTGCAAACTACTTAGTTGCTAACATCCTACCAAAAAGGTTAACACATCATCAAAAGAAGCGATTCTTTGCTGATGCTAAAAACTACTTTTGGGAGGACCCTTTTCTTTTTCGTATATGTGCAGATCAAGTAATTCAGAGATGTGTTACAAAGGCAGAAGCAAGTAAAATCCTAAAACATTGTCATTCAAAACCATCAGGAGGACATTACAGTGGGATTAGGACAGCACATAAAACACTTGAATCAGGTTTTTATTGGCCCACTTTGTTCAAAGACGCTAACAGGTATGTTGCTTCATGTGATAGATGTCAGAGAACAGGTAATATCTCTAAACGCGATGAAATGCCTCAAATATATATGCTATCATGTGAAATATTTGATGTATGGGGTATTGATTTTACGGGTCCATTCCCTAGCTCATTTGGGAATAAATACATCTTAGTAGCAGTAGATTATATGTCAAAATGGGTGGAAGCCCAAGCTTTACCCATTAATGATGCTAGAGTAGTAGTGAGATTTCTTAAGAAACTCTTCTCTCGATTTGGAACACCCAGAGCAATTATTAGTGATAGGGGTACTCATTTTTGTAATACTCAATTTGATAAAGTCCTAAAGAAATATGGAGTACACCACAGAACAACTACCCCTTATCACCCTCAAACCAGTGGACAAGTGGAAGTAGCAAATCGAGAGCTTAAGCTTATTTTAGAGAAAACAATAGAATCTAACAAAAAAGATTGGGCATTAAAGGTAGACGATGCTTTATGGGCCTATAGAACCGCTTTTAAAACTCCCATAGGAACATCCCCATACAGACTTGTCTACGGAAAGAGTTGTCATCTACCATTTGAATTAGAACACAAAGCATTTTGGGCTATAAAATTCTTAAATTACGATCTTAAACTTGCAAGCGAGAAAAGAATGATGCAGTTGAACGAGCTAGATGAGTGGCGAGCTAATGCCTACGAGAACTCACGTCTATATAAGGAGGCAACAAAGCGACGCCATGATGCTCGTTTGAAGCAACCGAAGCAATTCGAAGTGGGAGATCTTATCTTACTATACAATTCAAAGCTCAAATTGTTTCCTGGAAAGCTAAAATCAAGATGGTCAGGTTCATTCGTAATAAAAACTATTTTTCCCTATGGCACAATCGAGGTAACTTATCCAACTTATGGCACATTCAAGGTAAACGGTCAGTGACTTAAAATATATAATGGTGAAGATTTTAGGGATATTAGAGAGAAGCTTCAGCTCCGTGAACCTTCATATAGAAATGAAAATAGGGCAAGTCTAGCTTAAGACTTTAAACGAGTGCTTCTTGGGAGGCAACCCGAGTACTAACTTCACTAACATCCATATTTTTGATGTTAGCATCTAACTAAGAACTAAAATGCTTACGATAAAACACCACGGTCGTACGATGCGGTCGTGGTCGAAACTGACTTGAAAACACGGGCTGAGATAAAATGCCACGGCCGTGCTATGTGGACGTGGGCAATACTGAGTAAATAACACGGGTGTGTAACGCGCCCGTACCCAGAAGCCGTGGTTGAAACTGAGTAATGCACACGGGCATGCAACACGCTCGTGCCTAGAGGCCATGGTCAACACTAATTGACAACCACGGGCGTATGACATTCTATACGGGCGTGGGAGAAGCGAACAAAGCAGGACACGGCCGTGCGAGTCGGTCGTGCTACCTAACACGCCCAGAGGACACGGGCGTGGGATACGACTCAGACGCACCCTAATTCAAAATTTACGAAACAAACGGGCTGAACAATAGGCACACGGTCATGTTTCCTGACCGTGTGCCCCTGTTTCTATTTAAACCGACCCTCTGTTCACTTCCCCCAAACCCCCCTCCCAAAAACCCTAGCCACCCTCTACCCTCACTACTCACCTTCCACATTCCAGCCACCACCATCAACTCCCGCTCCGCCTTTTCCGTCTCCCTTCTTTCTTTTTCCTCTTTCCCCTGTCTTCTTTACGCACACCGCATGCAGTCCACGCCCGTGTGAGATCGACACGCCCGCGCGACACCAACACGACCGTGCGCCTCCTCCCACCACCTCACCGTTGGTCACCACTGTTTTACCTTCAAATTTTTTTTCTATTCTCTTAATCATCATTATCTTCATTATTATTTTTAGCATTATTAGATTTTCTTTCATAAACTATGTTAATTTCTATTCTATTATTTCATATTTATATGTTTCTTGAATTCTTAATGCTAAGTATTCTGATTTTTCTAAATTGTTAGACAAGTCATTTTATTATTAATTAGCTGATTTCTTCTTTCGTCATCAATATTGCCCTCTCATTATTCACTAGACTTATATTTTCATAGTTTTCAGTATTAGGATTATAGAAAAAAATATAATGAGTAGTAGGATCTTACATCCTTGGTTGATTAAATGATACTTAGTTATTATACGTCTTTTACAGGTACGTAATGACTCCCCCACGAGGGAAGAAGATCGCCGTTCCCACTTCAAAGAAGTGAAAAGGTGCCGGAGCAACCTCCTCAAGCGCTTCGGCCGAAGTACGCCACCTATTCCTACAGTTCCTCTCGGAACCCCAGGAGGAACTCTTTCGGTTACTTCACGCACGACCCCTCGGCTTGGGGAGGTGTATTGATTGGGCCGCCATAGAACAGGTCCAGCTAGCCGATGCAGTTCGAGCCCTATTATCCACCGACCCGTGGGGGCCTTTCTTTGCTATAGTCGAGCCTACGTACCTAGAGCTCAGTTTGGAGTTCTGTTCCACTTTCACCCTCTAGACGGTCATGACAAACTTTGACGACTCCGACACAATCCAATTCGTCTCGGAGGCCTCATACGTGAGCTGAGTATCCCACAGTTCGGAGCCGCCTTGGGCCTTTACACCTAAGAATTCATGAAGGAGGACGAATTCGAGAATCTCCATCGCCACATCCATTACTCCCCTTCTAAATGTTGGAATGACTTAGCCCCCGGCTCGGCTACCTATGACCCCAGCAGCTCCAAAGCATTAGTTCTCGCCCCCTCATTAAGGTATTTGCATGCTATCCTCGCTCATACTTTGACAGGTAGGCAGGAGAGCACTGGTGTCGTCAACACTCACGATGCCTACTTTTTATGGTGCATGGCAAATGGGCGTGTCTGCGATTTAGTATACTTCATCACCCGCGCCATTCAACATCAGACGAAGCAGCATAGGAGAGGGGTCATCTCCATGGGCCCATACATCACGCGCTTGGCACGATATTTTGGGCTTCTCAACACTGTAGCTCAAGCCTCCTCACTCACCCTTATCAGGCAGATGTCCCCATAGGGCATTCAGACTATGCTTCATATGAGGATGATTGAGCACCGACGTGGGTTTGATCCTCCCCAGTACCGGCTCTCGCAACCCACTAAGCAGGTCGACCTAGAGGACATTACTGATGATGTCCCTCCACAGCACGAGGAGCCACCTTTAGCACCACACCCCCTCGCCGCCAGTTCATGTGGTCGCTTCACTTTCAGACATCTCTGAATGCCTCACTCGGTTCGAGCATTACTGTACGCAGTAATTTAATGGCAACGCTCGACGTTCGACGGTATCGAGGCGACTCTTCAACAGATTTGTCAGCACTTCCATATATCACCGCCACCCCCACCTTACGATCTATCTGGGGATGATGACCTTTGAGTCTATTCAGTTTCATTTTTCTTTCCGTTTTCCTTATTTTAGTTAAAGTGTTGAACTATCAAACTATTTCCTTTTCTTGTCTTTAAATCATATTTATTATGTTGATTTCTTTTAATTTCTTTGGCTATTTATTATCGAATAATCATAACGATGTCCATTTAATACAACTCCCTAAAACTTTACTGATGACTCCACAGTTCAAAAGGTTCAAGGTACTACTAAGGAACTAGAATATTCTCAACCACCTTCACCTCTGCCTAGTTCATCATGCGTTTCATTGGTTTCATTTCTACAAGTTTCATTTTGAAGGATTTCATCCATGATTCAAGAAGTTTCACTCCTCTCCCTTTCGTACGATTTTCTTAATATATTATTTATCTTTGTACATTGAGGACAATGTACATCTTAAGTGTGGGGAGGTTAACTATAATACTATTTGAAAATCCCTGAATTATGCCTTATTCTTAAGTAACTTTCTCACATTACTATTAGAATGAAACTTCTATCGATTTATGATGTTTATTGATATGTTTTGGATTAAGTCATAGATAATTGTGCATTGGTGATTTAAACCTTAAGATATTAGAGAATCAAACATGATAAGTCTATTTTCAGAATTAAAGATTTTATTAGGTTGTTTCCCTAATCTTAAATGTTACTTTGAAGTTTGAAATTTGCAAGGTTGATATCAAAAACCATACTTTTTGTGAGATCTTGAGCCTTTTAGAGCATATATTTTTCTTGCTCACTTTATTGATTATGAGTGTGTCAACATTGATTTGTTATTCTAGAACTTGCTTCGATTATACATGTCGAGACCACATTTTTTATTTGATATACTAAGATGATAAAGGCACCTAGGATCTAACCCACTTATCCCAAAAAGCCTACCTCTATAATTAACCCTAGTGAACCCCTTTTTAGCCTAATAAACCATTTCTTGACTCACCCATTAATATTAAACCAAAACCAAATTTTTACTTTCCCTAATTTTTTAACGTCCCTTTTGTCGAGATTAGATTTGAGCAGTTACCTAACTATGTTCTCTATTTCCGTTGTTAAGTTCTTTCTTATTAGTTGTATGTTCTTATTCTTAAAAAAAAGAAAAAAAAGAAAAAAAAGTTGAAAGTATATTAATCATTACTTCTATGTTTTATGAGCTTAAACAGTTAAATTCACATCTTTAGAAGAAGCTCGTGCTTTTAATGTAATTATTCGCCATTAGTTCTTTGTTTCTAGTTAGGTAATTTTTCAATTCAATCTCGATTCTAACCTTCTAATTCAGCCTATATCCAAGCCTTTAACCCAAGCCCCATTACAACCCTTTAAAAACCTTTTGATTTGTGTATCATCTCATTTTATAGTGGTGGAGATTTGATTTTCATACAAGCCTATGGGATTAACTTTTCATTTTTGACTTTTGAAATGCTTAATTTGAACCTTAAACACCTTGAGTGATTTGAGTGAATCTTTAGTGAGGATGTCAATTCTTGTCGGTTTTGAATCAGAGGTAACTATTTAGGTAAGGGGAGACACCTATGTTTTCATGCTATAAAAATTTATGACTTAGATTGTTTGAATCTTTATGACTCTTTTAGTTCAAATTATCAATGTATGAATTATCTATGAATTATGATGAAACATTATTGATAAGAATTACGAATTAAGAAAGTTAATTTTAATTGTGAATTGAGGATTTTGCTTGAGGACAAGCAAAGGCTTAAGTGTGGGGATATTTGATAAACCATAATTTACACATATTTCAACCCCATGCTTGGCTTAATTTTGGATGAATTTCCATTAGATTTGATGAATTCGATGCTCCTAATCCTTTAATTTCATGTTTTATACTCAGAAGTGCTTAGGGAGTCGAAAAAAATGAGAAACGAACCAAAAAGGGACAAAACGGGCTTACACAGCCTGAACTAGCGCACACAGGCAAAACCACACGGCCGTGTGTGCTAAGCAGAACCGAACACGGCCTAGACTATCGACTACGGGCGTATCACACGGACGTGTCCCTGCCGAAACTAGGATAATTTTATTCGGAATAAGATACTTGTGGGCCAAGTAAGGCATTTCAAAGCCTATATAAACACCCTAGGAGGCAATCTAGACGCGGAGTTCGACAAGACGTCGAATAGACACCGAGTAGAAAGAGAAAATATCCAAGACAGCCGTCAGGAACAGCTTAGGAGAAGGATCTCCATCAAGACTGAGGATCTCCCATCAAGTTCTTTAGAAGTTTTTGGGTTTTCTTATGTTTTGTTGTTTTCCCTATTCTAATATGTTTCCATCTTTTAGTATGAACTAAATCCCTTAAATACCTAAGGGGATGAAACCTAAGACGAATCTTATTATTATTTGATTTATGAGATAAATACTTGTTCTTATTCTTAATTGTGAGTTCTTATTCTTGTTTTGATAATTTAGGTTATTGATTCAAGTCGAATGTGCTTATTCAGTGGAGCAAAAGTCCCTGTTTAAGAGTAGATCAACACAATTAAGCGGAGTTGATTGCAACCCTAGAAATAGGGCAACGAAAATCTGCCGGATTAGGGTCAAACCTAATAAGGGAATCCATAGATCGAGTTAATGCGACAATAGGGGTTTTAATTAGAAAGAGATTTCAATTAATCAACCTAGAGTCAGTTGTTTTTAGTCTTGAAAGAGATATTAACATAAATCAAGGATTTCTACGGATTAAGTCAAGTGAATAAAGCGCATGAATCGAAAGTAATAAGTGAAGTCTAGGTGGATTCTTCCTTAGGTATTGCTTATCTTATATAAAGTTGTCTAAAAGTATTTTCCCAATTTACTCTCTGTCACTTTCATAGTTGGTTAAATTAGTTAGTTAAATTTAGATTAAAAATAAATCCCCTTAATTATTAAGCTAGATAATAAAAAGATAGTTAATACTAATACTCTTGGTCATCGAGGATACGATATTCCGGACTCACCACAGCTATACTACTGTTCGATAGGTGCACTTGCTTTTATCGAAATAATAGTTAGTTTTGAGCTCCAACAAAGATAAAATATTTTAATATTATGAAATGATTAGTAATGTGATAGAAAGGTTGCATGAGAATTTTGATAAGAAAATTTTATTATGTGCTTAATTGTAGAAAGGACTAAATTGCATAAAATGTCAATTTTAAATTCTAGTAGCTATATGGGTTAAATAGCTATGGAATTCAAAACTTGAGGTCTTTATTTGGTAATTAGACCATTGAAGAAAAATATGTAGATATTTTTGGTGAATCATCCATGGAAAAATTAGAAAAGACTAAAGACTAAATTGGAAAAGGGGAAAATTAAAAGATGATAATTAAATTAAAATGAAATAACATCATTTTATATCATCTTCAACCCCAAAATACATGGAAACCCTAAGAGAGAGAGAAGAAACTAATCAAGCTTGAAAAGGTATGAATTCATGTCCCGTTTTTAGTAATTTTTGTATTTTTTCAGAGAAGCTTAATTTACCTATTTGGGGAATTAATTTGAATAGATATCAAAGTATAAAAAATTTTCCATGGATGAATATGCTGAAATTTAAAAGTTTATGGTAGAAAATGAAAGGTTGTTGATAGATAAACAACTTTTACAAAGTGAATTTACATGAAAACATGATTTAGGGACTAAATTGAAAAATGGTGAAAACCCATGATAAAATTTTGATTTTTATGGAATTCATGGACTTCTATTATGGTATATAAAATTCGGCTAGCTGGAAATAAAGATTAAATTGCATGAATTTCATTTTTTGAGCCTAGGGACAAAATTGGAATTTATAAAAAAAATATGGGGGCAAAATGGTAATTTTGCCTAGGGTGTAAATTGAGTTCAATGGAATATGAAATGTGTTAAATTTATGATTAAATTTAATTATATAGATGTGGAAAGATCGAACAAAGAGTTAGATCGTGGAAAGGAAAAGATTTCGGATTAGTAGATTTCAGTTATGAACAAATATCAAGATAAGTTTGTATAACTTAAATGAGCATAGAAATGTGTTGTTTTGAATGCTATATTACATTGAATATTTTATATGAGATTGTATATATGAAATGTATGGAAATTGCAATGGAAGAAATGGTATATGTTGGAAATTTATTGAAAAGGGTTAAATTCCGTGTGAATATTGAATTCCGATGGATAAAGGTGATTTCCCTGATAAAACTATATGTGTTGCAGAATGGATTTAGCCCGGACGGGTAATTCGAAATGAGCCTCTCGAGTATATGTTTCAATTAGGATTTAGCCTGGACTGGTAATCCTAATTGACTGGATTTAGCCTGGACTGGTAATACAGAATAAACTCTATAGAGAATTCTTTGTCATTGAAAGGATTTAGCCTGGACTGGTAATCCTAACAAAGCTCTTAGAGTGTATGTTACAGACATAATTTAGCCTGGACTAGTAATTCTGCTGTATGTTATGTGGCTCGAGAGTGTACTTTAATAGGTACGACTAGATATGAATTGATAGAAAATGGAATTGTACACTTTGAATGTACTATCAGAAATATCCATTGGAAAATTCAATAGTTCAACGGGTAAAATGATTAATGAGACATGAGGAATATGAAATGAAAAGAGGAAAACTTAATGGAATATGGCATGATGAGCTCATCAATGCATTATGGTATATATGTGATTAACATGTTTGATTGTATGCATGTGGTTAGGCAAAATGCCAAATTGAATGGAAAGTATGCTTATGAATGGTTTAAATGTTGAATATGATTGGTAAGTTAAATTCTGGTTATACGAGCTTACTAAGCATATAATGCTTACTAGGTTTATTTTTCAGTGTTTTATAGTGCTCAAAGCTCGTGAAGGTTGGAGAACGGTCAAAGCATTCATCACACTATCCTCCCATTAATTTTGGTATAAATGAAAATCTTGTTTTGGTATAATGGCATATATAGGAAAATTTGACCAAATTATGGTTTGTATATGTTGAACCTAATCTAGCTATTGGAATGGCTGGAGAAACTTGTTTTGATGTTATAGATAGATATGGAATAACACATGTTCATGTATATATATAAATATGAAGTTATAATGAACAACTCAAGTTACATAAGAGGTAAGTAAAGTAAATAATTTAGGACGAAGGTAAGTGATTTTATACAATAACAAATGGTATAATGGCTTTGTATTTATGCTTGAATTGGTTGCAAAATATTTGTAAGTGTTGGTGTAGAAAAATGACAAAGTTTAGGTGAGAAATGAGGCTAGGAAATGGCCTTTTTTTGGTCCACAGGGGTAGACACAAGGGCGTGTGTCTAGACCGTGTGTGACACAGGACTTGGTACATGGGCATGTGGTCTGGCCGTGTGTCCCTTGTATTTCAAATTTGCAAAACAAAATGCTCAGAATTGAGCACATGAGCAGTGAGATAGGCGTGTGTCTTAGCCGTGTGGATGACACGGCCTTGAACACGGGCGTGTGATATGGCCGTGTAAAAACTACACCTAATTTGTAAAAATCAAATTAAGCACATGGTCTAGCACATGGGTGCGTGACTTGGCCGTCTGACTTCAATTTCTTCATGCCTTATAAGTCAGAGAGTTACACGGGTTAGGGACATGGGCGTGTATAGCCACACAGCCTACAACATGGGCATTGTCTTATGACCGTGTGAGTTACACGGCCTGATCTCATGGGCGTGGCCCTAGACCACACGGACGTGTGGATATTGTTTGTAACACCCTAAACCCGGCCCATATGTTTCGACCAGATCTGGTATGCTACGGCTTGTACGTTGAAAACTTTTGCTTTATTGGTTTCAGAAATCGTAAGTTAATTAGACAATATTTGAATTAATAGGTGACATTTGAAAATAAAACCTTGTATTATTATTATTTCGTATAATTAAACCTTCGACATAATTTCATAAGTTGCAAATATTAAAACTACTTAGGTGAATATAAACTATGGGGCCTTATTACGTAAATATTTCCAAAATAATAAAATAAAAACTTAAAGAAAAACCGAAATAATCTATAGAAATAAAAACTTGATGGCCCCTCGAGTCCGTCTCAACTCCCATGTCCACGATCTACTGCTCATCGAAAAGAGTAGGAAAAATAAAAGGGTGAGTCACCAAGACTCAGTGTATAAATCCCGAACACAACGACCTAAGGCCCACAAACACATTATGAGCCTTGGCCCATACATAAAGGCAACAATCAAAATTACATGATAAGTAATAAATGATGAATGGCCCAACCCATCCTAGAATTCCATCCTCTACACACCAACCCGTACCAACCATCACACCTCGGGGATTTCTACAATCAACCCTCCATCCGCTACACACCAAACGTGGCATAGCCACCGATCACTATGTGACCTCATAATATAACGTGGCTCAGCCACCGATCACTATGTGACCTAACATTTGAATTTGTGGTTTAACCACCGATCACCAAGTGACCTATCATGCACTTCCCCTTCATTATCATAATCCCACCCCATGCATACACAGAAAACATCATACCATCTTCAAGAAAACAGGCTTTCATATATATATATATATCGATACACATAGAGATTTCTATGATTACGTACCTGGCATCCTCTGCCTAACCCTTTTAGGGTTTTATTCGACTGTCTACACAGCCTCTTTCCGGCTTTTAGCCCATAACACATATATATTATAGTTAACTAGTGTGTTAGAGATCTACACACCTGATTACCGTTAGAACGAGACTTTCTAAGCCAACGCTATCCATAGCCAACACCACCGCTATCTGCCTAAGGTGTTGTTCAGAAGCCGATAATAAAACATTAGGTTAAGGCACAACTAACGAAAAGAAAACGGTTGATCATCTTAAGGAGAATTGAAATCCTTACCTTGAAATCCCGAAAAGTGATATGAGATTCAAGGACTAGTGTTTCCGGCTTTTAGATCTAAGAGATCTACTTCAATTCCCGAATGTCGCCCAACAAGAAAATACATAGAACCATTAAACCATTAGCTTTTCGGCTTTGTCTTCCAAAAACCGAAAGAGATCTTAAGGAATAACTAGGGTCGACACTCACCTTGCTAGAGAAGATTCGGCTACTCCCAGAAGGTTCCGGCTTTTTGCGAAAATCAGAAAGAGAAGAAGATTCGAAGAAATCTATGGAGATTCGGCTTTTAATGAAGAAATCGGCAGAAAGAAGAAAAGAGAATTTCGGCAGACCAGAGGTAGGTTCGGCTTTAGTAAAGATCAAAAGAAAAGAATGTAGAAAAAAGGATTATGAGGTTTCTACTTTTAGAAGAAAGAAGAGAAAAGAACAATGGAGTTTCGGCTTTTGAATCAAAATGAAGATGAGGGAATAGGGTTAGGAATTTCTGCTTTTACTCAAAGAAGAAGAGAAAGAAAAGATGGAAACCCTAAATGCCAAAAAATAAAGAAGAGAACCCTCACTTGACTATTTAAACTCCTTAGCCATATCCGAAACTGATTTCTCCTCCCCCTCAGAGTTTGAAATTCGGCCACTACTTAGCCTTGCAGATAATTCCTATCTTTTCTCCTTTATCTTCCATATTATCAACTATAATAACTACATTATCCCATTCACATAAATCCTCCTATTTTTGAGCCTTGTTCCCGTCCACTCCACCTAACCCTAATGCCCAAAAATTAGCTAACTTAGATTAAAAGAATTGGGCTCCATGAAACTTAAATTTGGGCCCCTTACTCCCTTGTGTGGCGTCACCTCCTTGCTCTCTAAGTGGCGCCACCTCCTTGCTCTCTAAGTGGCGCCACTGACCACTGGGCCACAAGCCCATTTTGATATTTTGAATACAAATACCACCTTTTAAACCCTATAGTGCCCAAACAAAAATTTCACCAAGGCCTTGACCACATCCTGAGCCCAATGTGGACCCCTAACAGTTAAATTAACACATTAAACATATCCACACACTAAACGCATAGGCCCATTAATTCAGGATGTTACAGTTCTACCCTCCTTAAAGAAATTTCGTCCTCGAAATTTCTAACTAACTATTAATCGTACTACCCAAGTCTCACCACTATGCTTTCGTAGTACACTCTAATTTAATAATATATAAACATTGCACGCATACAGTTTCTATACCCAAAAATACAGCATCAACACAAAACATACCCGACTTAATGGTGATTGAACAATCCCGAGCCTTATGCTCCTCAGACCCGCATCTTAAACACGTTCCTGACTTCCTCCAACATTCACCCGGATGACGCCTTCTGCAATATTCGCACACCTGAAAGTTTGGACGTACCTTAACATGCTTCACAGAACGCGACTGCAACCCTAGAAAACTACAATCTCTTTTTTTCTTGCAATCCACGTACCCAACCTGAAGTGTTTCACCGATTTCTTTAACCTCCTTCAGTGCCTCCCTAACTAGCTGAATCAGCACATCAGTCCTAACACTTCCACGGCCTCGGCCGCGGCCTCTTCTTCCTCTCCTAGCACTCATCGTTGATTCTCGTAGTATCTGAATTAGAAATTTTATGAATTATTAATTTCTTTCACTGATTAACCACGAACAGTCTTATGAATAGTAGTTTGAGAGTAGTTCTTTCGAATTCGTACCTATCTACAGTTTCATTCTCAGATTTATCTCCTAATTCTGGAAACCACATACATTCAACCATCACACATCAACAAACATATAACATCCATGAACTCACATTCATTACATAAAGGTATCTTCGTTATTTCACTACCCAGGGGTTTTTCCGTAGTTTTGCCCTACAGGTTATTTTCCAAAATAGAGTATCTTGGTGATTTTCTTCGAATTAGAGGTAATTTGAGTACATTTTTTTTATAAAGCAAGGGTATTTTGGAAAACAAGTTTTTTTTAAACGTGGGTATTTTGGTAATTTCCTTAAAATGGGGTATCTTGGTTTTTTTTCGAAAAAGAGATATTTTGATTTTTTTTGTAAAGTAGGGGTACTTTGGAAAATTTAATTTTGCAAACCCAGTTACTGTTGTAAATCTAGGTGTTTTCGGGTAAATTTGCAAAACATGGGTAATTTATAAAATCACGGTTGTTTTGGAAATTTCACAAATTTTGGTAGTTTTACAAATCTAGGGTATTCCGGGAAATTTTCACAAATCAAGAGTATTTCAATTTTTTTACAAAATTAGGGGGTATTTTTAGTAATTTTGCAAAATAGGGTGGCTGGTCCCTTTCGGGTTTTAATTATAGATTTTGGCCCATCAAAAAGTCCTCGTGGCTAAGGTGAATAGTCACTACGCACCAGGTAGGATTCTAGCGAAGAGGAGGTGAGTCACTAGGACTACTTAAGTACCAAGCTCTCCCTGAATCCAATCCTAGACATGCGTATGCCTGTTGCCACACCCTAACCCATCGACTCCTTCACGGGTTTGTTTAGTTGGATTAAGTCTTATGGAATTGAAGAGTTGTTTAAACTAAGCCTAAAGTCCATCAATGCCTAACATACTAGTCTACGTCCATCAAGCCCATTAAGCCCAACATGTATATCACAACAGAAGTTAGAATACTTACCTGCGTGGATCGGGTGCCGGTAGACTCGAAGGCCATATCTTCTTCAATTTTTTTTCAAATTCTCATCAACTTTACAAAACATTATTAGGCCCATTTTCACAGCCCGAGTTTTGAACTGGGCTCTGATACCAAAATGTAACACCCCCAAACCCGGCCCATACGTTTCGACCAGATCTGGTATGCTACGGGTTGTACGTTGAAAACTTTTGCTTTGTTGGTTTCGAAAATCGTAAGTTAAATAGACAATATTTGAATTAATAGGTGACATTTGAAAATAAAACCTTGTATTATTATTATTTCGTATAATTAAACCTTCAACATAATTTCATATGTTGCAAATATTAAAACTACTTAGGTGAATATAAACTATGGGGCCTTATTACGTAAATATTTCCAAAATAATAAAATAAAAACTTAAAAAAAACCGAAATAATCTATAGAAATAAAAACTTGATGGCCCCTCGAGTCCGTCTCAGCTCCCATGTCCACGATCTACTGCTCATCTGAAAGAGTAGGAAAAATAAAAGGGTGAGTCACCAAGACTCAGTGTATAAATCCCGAACACAACGACCTAAGGCCCACAAACACATTATGAGCCTCGCCCATACATAAAGGCAACAATCAAAATTACATGATAAGTAATAAATGATGAATGGCCCAACCCATCCTAGAATTCCATCCTCTACACACCAACCCGTACCAACCATCACACCTCGGGGATTTCAACAATCAACCCTCCATCCGCTACACACCAAACGTGGCATAGCCACCGATCACTATGTGACCTCATAATATAACGTGGCTCAGCCACCGATCACTATGTGACCTAACATTTGAATTTGTGGTTTAACCACCGATCACCAAGTGACCTATCATGCACTTCCCCTTCATTATCATAATCCCACCCCATGCATACACAGAAAACATCATACCATCTTCAAGAAAACAGGCTTTCATATATATATATATCGATACACATAGAGATTTCTATGATTACGTACCTGGCATCCTCTGCCTAACCCTTTTAGGGTTTTATTCGACTGTCTACACAGCCTCTTTCCGGCTTTTAGCCCATAACACATATATAAATTACAGTTAACTAGTGTGTTAGAGATCTACACACCTGATTACCGTTAGAACGAGACTTTCTAAGCCAACGCTATCCATAGCCAACACCACCGCTATCTGCCTAAGGTGTTGTTCAGAAGCCGATAATAAAACATTAGGTTAAGGCACAACTAACGAAAAGAAAACGGTTGATCATCTTAAGGAGAATTGAAATCCTTACCTTGAAATCCAGAAAAGTGATATGAGATTCAGGGACTAGTGTTTCCGGCTTTTAGATCTAAGAGATCAACTTCAATTCCCGAATGTCGCCCAACAAGAAAATACATAGAACCATTAAACCATTAGCTTTTCGGCTTTGTCTTCCAAAAATCGAAAGAGATCTTAAGGAATAACTAGGGTCGACACTCACCTTGCTAGAGAAGATTCGGCTACTCCCAGAAGGTTCCGGCTTTTTGCGAAAATCAGGAAGAGAAGAAGATTCGAAGAAATCTATGGAGATTCAGCTTTTAATGAAGAAATCGGCAGAAAGAAGAAAAGAGAATTTCGGCAGACCAGAGGTAGGTTCGGCTTTAGTAAAGATCAAAAGAAAAGAATGTAGAAAAAAGGATTATGAGGTTTCGACTTTTAGAAGAAAGAAGAGAAAAGAACAATGGAGTTTCGGCTTTTGAATCAAAATGAAGATGAGGGAATAGGGTTAGGAATTTCTGCTTTTACTCAAAGAAGAAGAGAAAGAAAAGATGGAAACCCTAAATGCCGAAAAATAAAGAAGAGAACCCTCACTTGACTATTTAAACTCCTTAGCCATATCCGAAACCGATTTCTTCTCCCCCTCAGAGTTTGAAATTCGGCCACCACTTAGCTTTGCAGATAATTCCTATCTTTTCTCCTTTATCTTCCATATTATCAACTATAATATCTACATTATCCCATTCACATAAATCCTCCTATTTTTGAGCCTTGTTGCCGTCCACTCCACCTAACCCTAATGCCCAAAAATTAGCTAACTTAGATTAAAAGAATTGGGCTCCATGAAACTTAAATTTGGGCCCCTTACTCCCTTGTGTGGCGTCACCTCCTTGCTCTCTAAGTGGCGCCACTGACCACTGGGCCACAAGCCCATTTTGATATTTTGAATACAAATACCACCTTTTAAACCCTATAGTGCCCAAACAAAAATTTCACAAAGGCCTTGACCACATCCTGAGCCCAATTTGGACCCCTAACAGTTAAATTAGCACATTAAACATATCCACACACTAAACGCATAGGCCCATTAATTCAGGATGTTACAGTTCTACCCTCCTTAAAGAAATTTCGTCCTCGAAATTTCTAACTAACTATTAATCGTACTACCCAAGTCTCACCACTATGCTTTCGTAGTGCACTCTAATTTAATAATATATAAACATTGCACGCATACAGTTTCTATACCCAAAAATACAGCATCCACACAAAACATACCCGACTTAATGGTGATTGAACAATCCCGAGCCTTATGCTCCTCAGACCCGCATCTTAAACACGTTCCTGACTTCCTCCAACATTCACCCGGATGACGCCTTCTGCAATATTCGCACACCCGAAAGTTTGGACGTACCTTAACATGCTTCACAGAACGCGACTGCAACCCTAGAAAACTACGATCTCTTTTTTTCTTACAATCCACGCACCCAACCTGAAGTGTTTCATCGATTTCTTTAACCTCCTTCAGTGCCTCCCTAACTAGCTGAATCAGCACATCAGTCCTAACACTTCCACGGCCTCGGCCGCGGCCTCTTCTTCCTCTTCTAGCGCTCATCGTTGATTCTCGTAGTATCTGAATTAGAAATTTTATGAATTATTAATTTCTTTCACTGATTAACCACGAACAGTCTTATGAATAGTAGTTTGAGAGTAGTTCTTTCGAATTCGTACCTATCTACAGTTTCATTCTTAGATTTATCTCCTAATTCTGAAAACCACATACATTCAACCATCACACATCAACAAACATATAACATCAGATTTATCTTGGTTTTTTTTCCGAAAAAGAGATATTTTGATTTTTTTTTTGTAAAGTAGGGGTACTTTGGAAAATTTAATTTTGCAAACCCAGTTACTGTTGTAAATCTAGGGGTTTTCGGGTAAATTTGCAAAACATGGGTAATTTATAAAATCACGGTTGTTTTGGAAATTTCACAAATTTTGGTAGTTTTACAAATCTAGGGTATTCCGGGAAATTTTCACAAATCAAGAGTATTTCGATTTTTTTACAAAATTAGGGGGTATTTTCAGTAATTTTGCAAAATAGGGTGGCTGGTCCCTTTCGGGTTTTAATTATAAATTTTGGCCCATCAACAAGTCCTCGTGGCTAAGGTGAATAGTCACTACGCACCAGGTAGGATTCTAGCGAAGAGGAGGTGAGTCACTAGGACTACTTAAGTACCAAGCTCTCCCTGAATCCAATCCTAGACATGCGTATGCCTGTTGCCACACCCTAACCCATCAACTCGTTCACGGGTTTGTTTAGTTGGATTAAGTCTTATGGAATTGAAGAGTTGTTTAAACTAAGCCTAAAGTCCATCAATGCCTAACATACTAGTCTACGTCCATCAAGCCCATTAAGCCCAACATGTATATCACAACAGAAGTTAGAATACTTACCTGCGTGGATCGGGTGCCGGTAGACTCGAAGGCCATATCTTCTTCAATTTTTTTTTCAAATTCTCATCAACTTTACAAAACATTATTAGGCCCATTTTCACAGCCCGAGTTTTGAACTGGCCTCTGATACCAAAATGTAACACCCCTAAACCCGGCCCATACGTTTCGACCAGATCTGGTATGCTACGGGTTGTACGTTGAAAACTTTTGCTTTGTTGGTTTCGGAAATCGTAAGTTAAATAAACAATATTTGAATTAATAGGTGACATTTGAAAATAAAACCTTGTATTATTATTATTTCGTATAATTAAACCTTCAACATAATTTCATATGTTGCAAATATTAAAACTACTTAGGTGAATATAAACTATGGGGCCTTATTACGTAAATATTTCCAAAATAATAAAATAAAAACTTAAAAAAAACCGAAATAATCTATAGAAATAAAAACTTGATGGCCCCTCGAGTCCGTCTCGGCTCCCATGTCCACGATCTACTGCTCATCTGAAAGAGTAGGAAAAATAAAAGGGTGAGTCACCAAGACTCAGTGTATAAATCCAGAACACAACGACCTAAGGCCCACAAACACATTATGAGCCTTGGCCCATACATAAAGGCAACAATCAAAATTACATGATAAGTAATAAATGATGAATGGCCCAACCCATCCTAGAATTCCATCCTCTACACACCAACCCGTACCACCCATCACACCTCAGGGATTTCTACAATCAACCCTTCATCCGCTACATACCAAACGACAGCCGCACTGCCTATTCCTATTATTCAGGAATCATTAAACGTGGCATAACCACCGATCACTATGTGACCTCATAATATAACGTGGCTCAGCCACCGATCACTATGTGACCTAACATTTGAATTTGTGGTTTAACCACCGATCACCAAGTGACCTATCGTGCACTTCCCCTTCATTATCATAATCCCACCCCATGCATACACAGAAAACATCATACCATCTTCAAGAAAACAGGCTTTCATATATATATATATATATATATATATATCGATACACATAGAGATTTCTATGATTACGTATCTGGCATCCTCTGCCTAACCCTTTTAGGGTTTTATTCGATTGTCTACACAGCCTCTTTCCGGCTTTTAGCCCATAACACATATATATATTACAGTTAACTAGTGTGTTAGAGATTTACACACCTGATTACCGTTAGAACGAGACTTTCTAAGCCAACACTATCCATAGCCAACACCACCGCTATCTACCTAAGGTGTTGTTTAGAAGCCGATAACGAAACATTAGGTTAAGGCACAACTAACGAAAAGAAAACAGTTGATCATCTTAAGGAGAATTGAAATCCTTACCTTGAAATCCCGAAAAGTGATATAAGATTTAGGGAATAGTGTTTCCGGCTTTTAGATCTAAGAGATCTACTTCAATTCCCGAATGTCGCCCAACAAGAAAATACATAGAACCATTAAACCATTAGCTTTTCGGCTTTGTCTTCCAAAAACTGAAAGAGATCTTAAGGAATAACTAGGGTCGACACTCACCTTGCTAGAGAAGATTCGGCTACTCCCAGAGGGTTCTGGCTTTTTACGAAAATCAGGAAGAGAAGAAGATTCGAAGAAATCTATGGAAATTCGGCTTTTAATGAAGAAATCGGTAGAAAGAAGAAAAGAGAATTTCAGCAGACTAGAGGTAGGTTCGGCTTTAGTAAAGATCAAAAGAAAAGAATGTAGAAAAAAGGATTATGAGGTTTCAGCTTTTAGAAGAAAGAGGAGAAAAGAACAATGGAGTTTCGGCTTTTGAATCAAAATGAAGATGAGGGAATAGGGTTAGGAATTTTGGCTTTTACTTAGAGAAGAAGAGAAAGAAAAGATGGAAACCCTAAATGCCAAAAAATAAAGAAGAGAACCCTCACTTGACTATTTAAAGTTTCGACACTCCTTAGCCATATCAGAAACCGATTTCTCCTCCCCCTCAGAGTTTGAAATTCGGCCACCACTTAGCCTTGCAGATAATTCCTATCTTTTCTCCTTTATCTTCCATATTATCAACTATAATATCTACATTATCCCATTCACATAAATCCTCCTATTTTTGAGCCTTGTTGCCGTCCACTCCACCTAACCCTAATGCCCAAAAATTAGCTAACTTAAATTAAAAGAATTGGGCTCCATGAAACTTAAATTTGGGCCCCTTACTCTCTTGTGTGGCGTCACCTCCTTGCTCTCTAAGTGGAGCCACTGGGCCACAAGCCCATTTTGATATTTTAAACACAAATACCACCTTTTAAACCCTATAGTGCCCAAACAAAAATTTCACCAAGGCCTTGACCACATCCTGAGCCCAATGTGGACCCCTAACAGTTAAATTAACATTAAACATATCCACACACTAAACGCATAGGCCCATTAATTCAGGATGTTACATTGTTCATAAGAGAAATTTTGATATTTTGTGAAAAATTTTTAATGATCCCGATTTAGTCCCGATTCGATTCTAATGTTCATATTGGGCCTCGAGGGTCCATTTAAGGGACGTTATGCAAAATCTCAGAATATGAATAGTAAATTTCTCAAATTATTTGAAATTGTTCTATAAACTCCGGTAATGCTCTGTAACCTTGTCTCGGTGATGGATACGGGTTGGGGGTGTTACATTTGTTGGTATCAGAGCTACGGTTTAGCCGGTTCTTGGACTGACGTAGCAAGTATGAGTTTAGCTATACATGCCATCATATAAATTGTGATAGTGTGATATCTCCTGACCATTTTTAAATGTATTTTTCATATAGTAATGTCTTCTAATCGAGCTAGAGCTGATCCTGAGGAAGCTGAGAGTATTGCTCAAGCTTCCCTGCAACATCTAGTAGTAGAAGGCCCGAGTCTGAGGGTCGAGATGATGAGGGTAAAGCTGCATTCTTTCAAATGATGAATGAGTGGTTTACCGAATATATAAGAACAAATCCTACTATTCAACAACCTCCCCCACCACTCCTCAATCGATTCCCGAGATACCACAGGGTACTGAATCAGTTAGAACTGGTAAGGCTCCTGTTGATAAAATCAGGAAATATGAGGTTGAAGAATTCAGAGCTACTACAGATGATGATGCAGAAAAGGCTGAGTTTTGGCTGGAGAATACTATCCGGGTATTAGATGAATTGTCTTGTTCAACAGCCGACTGTCTGAAATGTGTGGTTTCTTTATTGAAAGACACAGCTTATCATTGGTGAAAAACTATAACTTCTGTTGTTTCGAGAGAAAACATTACATGGGAGTTCTTTCAAACAGAATTCAGAAAGAAATATATTAGTCAGAGATTCTTGGATCAGAAAAGAATAGAATTCTTAGAACTTAAACAAGGGAACATGACAGTGTCAGAATATGAATGGGAATTTGTTCGACTGAGTAAATATGCTCAAGAATGGGTTCAAACTGAGGCTGAAATGTGCAAATGATTTGAAAAAGGGCTAAATGAATATATTAAGCTGTTGATTGGTATTCTTGAAATAAGGGAATTTGCAGTACTGGCTGACCGAGCACTAAAAGCAGAAGAATTGCACAAAGAAAAGAAACAAGCTGAAAGAGAAGCTCAGGTTTCCGGTAAAAGATCTATGAGAAAGTCCCAATCATCTGCTTCAAAGAAATTAAAGAAATACTCTGATCATTTTACCACATCTATGGGATATTCTGGTCAAGAGTGAGGTTTTCAACGCTTTAATCCGATATCATCGTCCTCATCAGTAACCAGTGTTGGAAGTGTTGGCAATCCAAAACCAAAATGTAAACGTTGTAATAAGTTTCACTTTGAGGAATGTCGTCTAAGAAGTGGGGCTTGCTATAGATGTGGTTCTTTTGATCATTTTCTCAGAGATTGTTCGGAAAGAGGGGAAAAAGAGGTTGAACACATTTCAAAGCCGATTAATACTATCTCTAGAGGTAGACCACCTCAACACCCTGCAAATGTTGGTGGTAGTTAAAGTGCTACAAAAGACTCAACAATTAAATCTGAGGCACGAGCACCGGCGAGAACCTATGCTATACGTACCAGAGGTTATTACTGGTACATTTTCTTTACTTGGCACTGATATTATTGCTTTAATTGATCCCGATTCCACACACTCATAAATATGCACAAAATTGGTATATGTTAAAAATTTGCCGGTTGAATTCATTGAATTTGTGGTGGAAGTTTCAAATCCCTTGGGTCAATGTGTGATGGTGGATAAAGTTTGTAAAAATTGTCCATTGATGGTAAAGGGTAAATGCTTCTCAACTGATTTAATGTTACTGCCTTTTGATGAATTCGATGTGATTTTGGGAATAGATTAGTTAACTCAACATAATGCGGTAGTGAATTGTAAACAGAAATACATTATGCTTAAATGCCAGAATAGGGAATTACTTTATGTTGAATCTGATAAATTGGATGGGTTGTCTAATGTGATTTCAGCCATAACAACACAGAAATGTATCAGAAAGGGATATGATGTTTATCTTGCATATGTGTTAGATGTAAAGGTAACTAAGTCAAAGATTCAATCAGTGCCGGTAGTGTGTGAATTTCTTGATGTGTTTCCGTAAGACTTGCTTGGTTTGCCACCGGTTAGAGAAGTGGAGTTCTCTATAGAGCTTATTCCGAGAACAACACCAATATCAATAGCACCTTATAGAATGGCTCTTGCTGAGTTGAAAGAGTTGAAAGCACAGTTAAAAGAATTAATTGATAGAGGCTTTGGTCGACCCAGTTTTTCACTGTGGGGTGCACCGGTATTGTTTGTAAAGAAGAAGGATGGATCTTTGAGGCTATGTATTGATTACAGAAAACTTAATAAAGTTATAATAAAGAATAAGTATCCGTTGCCTCATATAGATGATTTGTTTGATCAATTGAAGGGTGCCACTGTATTTTCAAAAATTGATCTTTGTTCCGGTTCCTACCAGCTATGAGTAAAAGATTCAGATGTTCCGAAAAAAGCTTTCAGAACCAGGTATGGCCACTACGAGTTTTTAGTGATGCCATTTGGGTTGACTAATGCACCGGCAGTGTTTATGGATTTGATGAACATAATCTTCAGATTGTACCTAGACAGGTTTGTGGTTGTATTCATTGATGATTTTCTGGTTTATTCTCGAGATGAAAATGGTCATGTTGATCATCTAATTGCAAACTCTACGAGAGAAACAATTATATGCCAAGTTCAATAAATGTGAATTTTGGCTATGGGAAGTCGAATTTCTTGGACATATTGTATCTGCTGAAGGAATCAAGGTAGACTCGAGTAAAATTTCAGCAATTTTTAATTGGAATCCACCAAAGAGTATGTCAGAAGTCAGAAGTTTCCTGGGTTTAGCTGGATATTATCAGAGATTTGTTAAAGGGTTTTCGATGATAGCCTTTCCAATGACTCGACTGTTGCAGAAAGATGTGAAGTTCTAGTGGAATGATAAATGTCAGCAAAGTTTTGACAGGTTAAAAGCTCTATTGATTGAAACACCTGTGTTGGTACAGCCTGAATCGGGTAAGGAATTTGTGATTTATAGTGATGCATCTTTGAATCGTTTAGGCGATGCAAGAAGGTAAAGTAATTGCCTATGCTTCAAGAAAACTGAAACCACATGAAAAGAATTACCCGATACATGATATTGAATTAGTAGCTATTGTGTTTGCATTGAAAATATGGCGGCATTATTTATATGGTAAAAAATGTCATATCTTCACTGATCATAAAAGTTTGAAATACTTGATGACACAGAAATATTTGAACTTGAGACAACGCAGGTGACTAGAATTATTGAAAGACTATGATCTTGTTATTGATTATCATAGGGTAAAGCTAATTTAATTGCAGATGCTTTGAGAAGAAAGTCTTTATTTGCTTTGCGAGCAATGAATACTCGGTTATCTTTATCTGATGATCGTTTTGTCATAGCTGAATTGGAAGTTAGACCAACATTTTTGCAACAAATTTGTGAAGCTCAGAAGAATGATGTTGAGCTACAGGCAAAACATGAACAATGTGAATTAAATTCTGACTCGGAATTTCAAATTGAGTCTGATGATTGTTTAATGTTCAGAGGTAGATTGTGTGTATTGAAGAATTCAGAGTTGGTATAGAAGATTTTACATGACGCTCACAATGGTATAATGTCTGTTCATCCCTGTAGTAATAAAATATGTACAATGATTTGAAAAAGATGTACTGGTGGTCGGGAATGAAACGAGATATTTCTAAATTTGTATCTAAATTTTTGATATGTCAGCAAGTGAAAGCTGAACATCAGGTGCCTTCAGGTTTGTTACAGCCAGTGGTTATTCCGGAATGGAAATGGGAAAGAATTACAATGTATTTCATTTCGGGATTACCATTGACTCCGAGGAAGAAGGATGCTATTTGGGAAATTGTTGACCGGTTAACAACGTCTACACACTTTATATCGGTACGTATGGATTTTTTCCTTAGATAAATTGGCTGAATTATATGTCTATGAGATTGTTAGATTACATGGGGTGCCAGTTTCTATTTTTTCTGATAGATATCCCCAGTTTACATCCCGATTTTGGAATAAATTACAAGAAGCATTGGGTACACGATTCCATTTCAATACTGCATTTCATCCTCAGACAGATGGCCAATCTGAACGTGTTATACAAATTTTGGAGGATATGTTATGGTGTTGTGTACTTGAATTTAAAGGTAATTGGGAAAAATAATTACCTTTGATTGAATTTGCTTATAACAACAGTTATCAATCTAGTGTTAAAATGGCACCGTATGAAGATCTGTATGGTCGGGAATGTAGAGCACCATTGTATTGGACAGAGCTTAGTGAAAAGAAGATTCATGGAGTTGGTCTAATTCGTGAAACAGAAGAAAAAGTAAAGGTGATACGAGATAGCTTGAAAGCAGCCTCAGATCGTCAAAAGTCTTATGCCGATTTAAAAAAAAAAGAAATAGATTTGAGATCGATGATAAGGTATTTTGAAAGTGTCACCTTGGAAGAAAGTTCTTCGAATTGGTCGAAAAGGGAAATTGAGTCCAAGGTTCATTGGGCCATATGAAATTATTGAAAGAATTGGACCAGTTGCATATCGGTTGGCATTACCACCAGAGCTTGATAAGATTCATAATGTCTTTTATGTGTCAATGTTGTGACGATATCGATCGGATCCTTCACATGTTATTACTCCAACAGAAGTTGAGATTTAGCTCGACTTGATATTCAATGAAAAAACGATCAAAATTATGGCACGAGAAACAAAATAACTGAGAAATAAAGAGGTAGCATTGGTAAAAGTTCTTTGGCAAAAACATGGAATAGAAGAAGCTACCTGGGAGCTGGAGGATACCATGAGAAAGCAGTACCCGAATCTTTTTACTGGTAAGATTTTCGAGGATGAAAATCCTTAAGGGGGGAGAGTTGTAACAATCGAATTTCAGTGAAGTCGGAACAGTGGTTTTGTAACCACAAATCCGAGCTGAAAAGATAAAATATTTTAATATTATGAAATGATTAGTAATGTGATAGAAATGTTACATGAGAATTTTGATAAGAAAATTTTATCAATTATGTGCTTAATTGTAAAAAGGACTAAATTACATAAAGTGTCAAATTTGAATTCTAGTAGCTATATGGGTTAAATAGCTATGGAATTCAAAACTTGAGGTCCTTATTTGGTAATTAGACCATTGAAGAAAAATATGTAGAGATTTTTGGTGAATCATCCATGGAAAAATTAGAAAAGGCTAAGGACTAAATTGGAAAAGGGGAAAAATCAAAAGATGATAATGAAATTAAAATGAAATAACATCATTTTATATCATCTTCAACCCCAAAATACATGGAAACCCTAAGAGAGAGAGAAGAAACTAATCAAGCTTGAAAAGGTTGGAATTCATGTCTCGTTTTTAGTAATTTTTGTATTTTTGAGATCAGGGAAGCTTAATTTACCTATTTGGGGAATTAACTTGAATAGATATCAAAGTACAGAAAATTTTCCATGGATGAATATGCAGAAATTTAAAAGTTTATGGTAGAAAATGAAAGGTTGCTGATAGATAAACAACTTTTACAAAGTGAATTTACATGAAAACATGATTTAGGGACTAAATTGAAAAATGGTGAAAACTCATGATAAAATTTTGATTTTTATGGAATTCATGGACTTCTATTATGGTATATAAAATTCGGCTAGGCTGGAAATAAGGATTAAATTGCATGAATGTCATTTTCCGAGCCTAGGGACAAAATTGGAATTTACGAAAAATATGGGGGCAAAATGGTAATTTTGCCTAGGGTGTAAATTGAGGTCAATGGAATATGAAATGTGTTAAATTTATGATTAAATTTAATTATATAGATGTGGATAGATCGAATAAAGAGTTAGATCGTGGAAAGGAAAATATTTCAGATTAGTAGATTTCAGTTACGAACAAATATCAAGATAAGTTCGTATAACTTAAATGAGCATAGAAATGTGTTGTTTTGAATGCTATATTACATTGAATATTTTATATGAGATTGTATATATGAAATGTATGGAAATTGCAATGGAAGAAATGATATATGTTTGAAATTTATTGAAAAGGGTTAAATTCCGTGTGAATATTGAATTCCGATGGATAAATGTGATTTCCCTGATAAAACTGCATGTGTTGGAGAATGGATTTAGCCTGGATGGGTAATTCGAAATGAGCCTCTCGAGTATATGTTTCAAGTAGGATTTAGCTTGGACTGGTAATCCTAATTGACTGGATTTAGCCTGGACTGGTAATCCAGAATAAACTCTATAGAGAATTCTTTGTCACTGATAGGATTTAGCCTGGACTGGTAATCCTAACAAAGCTGTTAGAGTGTATATTACAGACAGAATTTAGCCTGGACTGGTAATTCTGCTGTATGTTATGTGGCTCGAGAGTGTACCTTAATAGGTACTACTAGATATGAATTGATGGATAATGGAATTGTACACTTTGAATGTACTATCAGAAATATCCATCAGAAAAATTCAATAGTTCAATGGATAAAATGATTAATGAGACATAAGAAATATGAAATGAAAAGAGAAAAAACTTGATGGAGTATGGCAAAATGAGCTCATTAATGCATTATGGTATATTTGTGATTAACATGTTTGATTGTATGCATGTGGTTAGGCAAAATGCCAAATTGAATGGAAAGTATGCTTATGAATGGTTTAAATGTTAAATATGATTTGGTAAGTTAAATTCTGGTTATACGAGATTACTAAGCATATAATGCTTACTAGGTTTATTTTTCCTTGTTTTATAGTGCTCAAAGCTCGTGAAGGTTGGAGAACGATCAGAGCATTCATCACACTATCCTCCCGTTAATTTTGGTATAAATGAAAATCTTATTTTGTTATAATGGCATGTATAGGAAAATTTGACCAAATTATGGTTTGTATATGTTGAACCTTGTCTAGCTATTGGAATGGCTAGAGAAACTTGTTTTGATGTTATAGATGGATGTGGAATAACACATGTTCATGTATATATATAAGTATGAAATTATAATGAACAACTGAAGTTACATAAGAGGTAAGTAAAGTAAATAATTTAGGATTAAGGTAAGTGGTTTTATACAATAACAAATGGTATAATGGTTTTGTATTTAAGCTTGAATTGGCTGGAAAATATTTGTAAGTGTTGGTGCAGGAAAATGGCAAAGTTTAGGTGGGAAATAAGGCTAGGAAATGACCTTATTTCGTCCACATGGGTAAACACACGAGCGTGTGTCTAGACCGTGTGTGACACATGGCCTGGTACATGGGCATGTGGTCTGGTCGTATGTCCTCTGTATTTTAAATTTACAAAACAGAATCTTAGAATTGAGCACATGAGTAGAGACACGGGGCGTGTGTCTCAGCCGTGTGGATGACATGGCCTTGAACACGGGAGTGCGATACGGTTGTGTGAAAATTGCACTTAATTTGAAAAAATTAAATTAACCACACGGCCTAGCACACGGACATGTAACTTGGCCGTGTGACTTCAATTTCTTCATGCCTTATAAGTCAGAGAGTTGCATGGGTTTGGGACACAGACGTATATAGCCACACGGCCTACAACATGGGCATGTCTTATCACCGTGTGAGTCACACAGCCTGATCTCACGGGCGTGTCTCTAGACCATACCGGCATGTGGATAATGTTCATAAGATGTTACGCCCCAAATTTTGGGCCTCGAAGAAATGGGCTTCGCATGCCGGAGGAATTGGAATTTAGTTGTGCATATGGATAACATAAAAGTATGTCTGCTTTGGTGGTTGAAGGTCCTGAGAAGTATTGGAGAAGTCTTGGGTGCAAACCTGGGCTTTAGCAAAAATTTTGGTTTTAAGTGGATAAAACCCTGGATGCTTGGATGTAGGCCTTTTAAATTATTGTGTAAAAATGTGACACAAAGAGCGTGTTGGTGCAGTGGTGGTGGCGTTACAAGTGTGGCAAGGAGATCTACGGTTCGAGTGTTGGCATAGTATTATGATGGGCATTTATTTTGCATCTGTGACACCTAGTGTTTGAGTTGGAGTGGAGTTCTACTAAGATGGTTGTGGAATCGGTCTTGGGGGAGTGATTCAAGTTGGTAAAGATTTGGAGGAGAAAAATGAGGAATTGGAATTGGAGGAGGTTGGAGCCGAAATTTGAGTGTAGCACTCAAGAAATTCGGCCTAAGGGGGATTTTGGTGCCATATTTTGGCTTTGTTGAGTTTTGTTATTTTTTCTCTCTTCTTTTGATCAGTTTAGTTACCAAATCGAAGCTACTTTTCTCTTTTTCTGGATGCTACCGAAACTGCACTAAAGGTGACCTCTTGTGCATTCTTTTTGCTCTATTTCACTCTACTTTCTTCTTAGCCGTTTCTGTGTTACCATTTAGGCATCTTTTTGTACCTTTTCTGCCTATTTTCTTTCCTTGGCCGATTGCATCTCTTCTCTTCTTCTACATCTTTTCTTTTTTATTTTTCCCCATTTACTTCTCTTGAGCCGAATTTCCCTTTTGTTTTAACACTGTTATCATTTGTTCATAAGTGTGTAAAAGCCGAATACCCTACTATCTCTCTTTCATCTATTGCCGAATTTGCTCTCATTTCTGTTCTCCTATCATAAGGCTGCGAGTTCTTCTCCTCTGTTTGTCGAGGTTAAGTGTAAGTTATGGTGATTCCTTAAATGGATTTTTGTTGCTAGTGTGGTTCTTTTTCCCTTCTGCCAAATCCTCTCTCTCTTCCCTTAGACTAACGTTGGTTGATACCTAGGCGTTCTCGAGGTGTAAAGAGGGGCACGTGTTCCAAAAGTGGTCGAAGGCCTACTCTCTGTTTTGACTATAATTGCAGCAAGGGGATCAATTCTTGCTAACAGTTAGTGGGGACTTATCAAATCTAGATCGACTAAGGCAAGTATCAATGTGATTTCGGCATGTATTTGGAAAAAAAAGAAAGAATAACTGTATTGATTGAGTGATTAACCATTAGTTTTGAATATGGTAGGTTCGGTGCTAGGGATTCGTGGTGCGCTTCGCGACCAGGTGTGTAACCACACTTCTTCTGATCGTAGATCGACAAAATGCCGAAAAGCTGAAGTACCGACGAATGATGCCACACGAGTGTATGATCGCACGTGTGGTGGACTGAGCCCACGAATATGGGCGTAAGATGGTTGAGGCCACTATGAGCGTTCTAATGGGCTTAGGCCATTTTTGGGGCCAAATGGACCGGAATGGGCCGAGTAGGGCCCAATGGGCCCGTGAGCCTACGCAAGTAAATTTTGTGGATGGATAGGAAATAATGAGCCAGCCATGACGATCACATGGCCAAAGGCAGTTTTGGGCTAAATGGGCCACACGAGCGTGTGGGCCCACTTGGGCCGAATATTGGGCTTTGGGCCCAAATACACTGTTTTGATCCTATATGTTATCTATGTCGCTCGAGGCGACTGTAGACCTTTGGGAAGGTTGTAAATTACCATAATGCCCCTATAGGGTAAAATGACCGTTATGCCCTTGAAGGGAAAAATGACTAAAATGCCCCTACATGTTATATGATTGTTATTGTATGCTATTTATGATATGGTTGCATTCATGTGATATTATGCTGCATGGGGGATGGGATGATTGATTTGGAGGAAGTATATGATTTTTTAAGGTCGCATGGTCGCTTGACGACTGTGGATCCACCGATGGCTTTAAGCCGATTATGTGATTGGCAGCTCTACTACAATATTGGTTAGTGCTGCAACCAGTGCTACATAAGGAGTGTAGGGATGGGTGGGTCGATTAAATCCCCACAGGAGTGTAGGGTTGGATAGGAGACGGAGTGCAGGGTTGGTTTGGGTTATGCATTGCATATACTGATTCTGATATTGAGATGGGCTTAGGCCTAGATAGATGTGATTTGTGACATTTGATATGGGTTAAGGCCCAACTGATGCTATTATGGGCTAATGCCCAATTGCCACCGTTACTGTAATGGGCTTAGACCCGGATTGATGTGATGCATGCTTTATGATCGATGAGGGTTGTACACACTGAGTTTTCATAAACTCACCCACTCTTTTTAATTTTTTAGGAAATCCTCAGTAGGCGGTTCGACGTACTAGATGTAACACCCCAAACTCGGCCCATGCGTTATGACCAGATCTGACATGTCACATGAGAAAAACATGTTAAATCCTTTTTATTCGTACTAAAATAGGTATTATCAAGAAAACAAACTTGATTTGAAACATATGATAAAACACTACTAATCTCAAAGGTTGATTGATAAATCGATAATTTGAAATAGAGATCTTATAAACCGTGACTTTTGAAAACGACGTTGAAAATTCGAAAGAGAATCCGGATCTTTTGAAAATTTCGTAGATACTTCGAGAGAAAATATCCTTGTTAAAAATATTTGTAAAAGTTTATTTTGAAATCCATTTGTTAATCGATTTTGGAAAACCTTTATTCAATTTTTTTACAAAATTCCCATTTAAAACAATTTAAGCAAAATAATAAGTATATCAGACATAAAGCAAATAATAAAATACTCCAGAGGCCTTATTACAACATAAAAACCCAAAATAGTATAGTGAACGAAGATAGAAATCTAAAGTTCCAAAATAAAAACACCATTTCTGAAGTATGGCCTCCACCGAGTCATCCATGGCCCAAGTCCACGTCCCTGAGCATTACCTACAAGGGTTAAGAGAAAAGGGGGGTGAGTTACAAGAACTCAGTGTATAATCCCCTTACCGTCGTCCACTAGGCCAAAATCCCATTAAGCAATAATTTGGGCCTAAGCCCATTTACAATAATAATGTATCAATTATAACATGTGTATGAAATGCAATTCCAAAACCAAACCTAGTAATCCATCCGCTACACACCACCCGTACCAACCAACACACCTGTGGGGATCATCAGTCAACCCACCCCGCCAACACACCAATCGCAGGCATTAAGCCATTTATAACAAATTTAATTGTGGATAAGCCACCAGAATAACAGAATTTTCGTGGCATTGCCACTATATAGATTTGTGGCAGAGCCACCAAAATTATGTGGCAGAGCCACCAGGACTTCTCTTCAACATTATCCCATCCTATGCAAAATCATGTATATATTGCATAACAATTCATGATTTTTACAATAATAACAATAATTTATTTGGATATTCATTATCAAAAGTACGACCCATTATAACAAATTATCAAATAGGCCCATATAGCAAAATATCAAATCGGCCCATATAGCAAAATATCAGATCGGCCCATTAAGCACTAAATCAATTTGGCCCATTAGTAATATATCAAATCAGTCCATTTAGGGGCATTTTCATAATTTGGTAATCTTACCCACTAAGGGTAATTCGGTAACTTTGCAACCCAGGGGTATTTCGGTAATTTACCCACCAAGGGTGTTTTGGTATTTTCGCAACCCCGAACTTAACTACTAATTTGGGGCATAAAAATTGAAACTGTCCATCTGCGTCATACTGACTAAACTGACTATAACTCGAGTTAGGAAACTCGAAATTTAGATCCGTAATTTTTCCTTGAAACTAGGCTCATATATCTTATTACTACAATTTTCCCAGAATTTATGGCTTAACCATTTAGTACAGTTTATTCCTTAAAGTTTCCCTTATTTCACTGTCCAACAATTCTGACCTCTCTTACCCAAAATTCAAATATCTCACTGTACGACTTTCATATATTGCTCCCACTTGTTTCTAATGAAAATAGGCTCACTAAGGAATCTATAAATATAAATTATAACCCATAATTCACTTTGTACAATTTTATACGATTTTTCCAGGACAGATCAGGGAACTACGAAGTCAATCAGAACCAGTCTCACTAAAATTAAGATATCTCAGAATATAAAATTCATTTTCCTTCTCCATTTCTTCCATATCAAAATAGACACAGTAAGCTGTGATTTGATATCTTATTCACTTTTTAATCCCTTGTCTCCTATGTTTCGTGATTTTTCAAAATCACGTCACTGCTACTAACCAAAATTGTTTTATTGCAACTTATGGTTACCACTACGAATATACGCACACCCGAGTGGTCACGAATGCCGTTTTCCGGTTTTCTTCGGTATTCCGACCGAATCACAGAATATTTCATGCCAACATTAAAAGGGATGTGAGATTACACACCATTTCAAATATGTATACGGAAAGTACGAGATTACACACCTTGATTAGGATTCCCTAAAGAACCACTCTTCGTTGACCCTAGAACAATACCAACCAAAAGTTAGCCTCGAATTTCCAAAAGATTTTATACCCAACGTATTACTTACACTTGAATCACTTACCACAATCGGAGTCTCTTATTACGAGGGATAGGTGATCGAGCGATTTGGTCCCTAAAAATAAACTCGATTAGTCACAACCACTATCCCGCTTAGCAAAATAACCGATCAACGAAAAAGATCCAAAAGAACCATGATGAATCCCTTACCTTAATGATTATAAAACCGATTCCCAACGATTGTACAATGGCTACGGATGAGTCAAAGATTTGGCCTTCCACTATAACTCGATTGATCAAAGGAAAGAGTGTCAACCCGAATGAGAAAGAAATTGCAAAGGTGAGATTTTGGATAGAAAGGTTCGGCTATGGAGGATAATCAACAAGAAAATGTGATTTTATGATGGTGTTGATTTAGAGAAGAGGAAAAGTTAGAGGAATGGTTAAAAGAAAATAATGGATAGTTGGATGGATGCTAGGTGATTCGGTTATCAAAGGGAGATGAACAAGAGGTGAATGTCTTGACCAAACAAAAGAGAAGAGAAATGCACCATTGTGCTAGGAGGTTTCAGCAAAGAAGAAAGAAAAGAAGAAACTAAACTCACAAAGAGCGGAAATTTTGAGAAAATGACACAATGGATGATAAAGGTATTTTTTGACCAAAACAATCACAAAAGTTTTACCAAAACACCAAGAGAATTTCGACTACCTCCCTTTAGCCCCAAAACCGTCTACATACATGACCATAATGGTCAAAAGTTGGCCAACCACACTTTCCATAACACTTCCCTTGAAAAAGGCCACATGTTCCCCTTACTTTCCCCTTTCTCTTGATTTCTTTCCTCACCTTCATCCTTTCCTATTTTCCTTAGCCATCTTGCCAAAAATAAAAAGTCCACCTTGCCTTATTTACAAGCTTGGCCGACACTTAGGGAAAAAGTACAAAAATAATAGTCAAAATTTGCACATTATGAGATTTGAACCTCTTCCCTCCATGCTCTCCACTTGATGCCATAACCTCCTTGCTATAAGCCCATTTATGCTAACAAATTACTCATCTATTTCCATAAGCCTTGATGCCACTTACTAACTCTCCTTAATAGGCTTTAACAAAAAATTTCACTAAGGCCCAACTTGAACCCGAAGCTTCATAGAACCTCGTAACTTTCTAAAATCACCTTCCTAATAAGTCCAACTTGAAATAATGCTTTTCTCTTGTTCTAAAAAATTTTAAACACTTTTACGCACAAGACCCAATGGGCCCAATGCCAAATTTCGGGATGTTACAATTCTACCCTTCTTAAAGAAATTTCGTCCTCGAAATTTCCAACCAACTACTAAACGTACCGCTCAAAACACACCACTATGCTTTCGCTGCGCACTCTGATCTTAATAACACTAATGTACTTTTAACTTAATCTCGAATCCTCTTTCACACAACCAAACATCTAACCACAGAAGCAAGCAGTTATCTACCACTTATACCTAAAATTTTCTACATTCAATCATCATGTCCAACGAAAACATACCTGACTTGATGGTGATTGTAACACCCTGGTTCTAGGGGTTATGCACTTAGTGCATAACTCAGGGGCTGGCATGCTTTAGTGTGATTGGGTGAGTTTTAGGGGTCTGGAGAACTCTTAAGTGTAGTGGAATGCTTTAGAAAAATTTTTAGTTTTAGGGGTTCAAAGGGGAGCTTGGATAGAGGGGGCCTTAAGAGAATTATTTGGGAGGTTAAGACACAGAATTGGCTTTGGAAGAGTGGCAAGGAGGCGCCACATAAGGCATGGAGAAGTGACGCCTCAGGAGCAGAAGGGGGCCAGTGTTCGAGCTGCAAGAGCAGCATTTGCCTTTGTTTTTGTGTCATGAGCAAGGGGGAAGAGTTGGGTTCGGTTTTGGCACCTTAAAAGAAGGATTTGACTTGTTCAAATCATTTTAAATGGATGGCTAGGAGGAGAGATGTGATGGTTTTTATTTTGAATTATTTGAAGGTTTGGTGGAGAGTGAAAGTAGGAGGAGATTTTGGGATTTTGTGAAGGGTGGCGTGGTGGGCCGAATTTTGTTTTCTTCTAGGGGGAGCTTTAGCCGAATGCTATAAAAGGGGGGAGTGCTCTTCCTTTGCCGAATTTTAGCTTCATTCTAAGCCTTCACTCTTTTTTCTTCTCATACTCTAAAAACACCTATTTTCCTTCATCAAAATCGCCTTAGCCGAAACTTTAAGTCACCTATTCTTCCATTTTTCTTCTTCACCTATTCTCAATTCAACCATCTTCTAAAGATTGAAGAGCCTTTCTCCTTTATGTTGTGTTAGCCGAACCTCTTTTTGAGCCTTACCCTTATTTTTCCTCCTCTTTATTCTTTTCTAGAGCATTGATTCTCAAGGTTGCTATCAAGCCGAATTTGGAGTAGTAAGGTGGTAAGGTTTCCTTTCTTGTTATCGGTTTTCTCTTCTTTCTGTGGTTGACCGAAATCATGTAGCTAATCATGTGTTCTTTTGTTTGGCCGAATCATGGAGGGCTAGGTGGGGGTTCTTTTGCTTTTAGCTAGCGTTAAAAGTGCTAAGGGGTCTCGGGATTCGATTTACCAAGGATTTTCGACAAGGTTCTTAATCAAGTATCGTTCTCAGGATTTGATCGATTGTGCTAGTAATAAGGTGCGTAATCATCGCACTATTTCTGTGGTTTTGGTTTGCTAATGTGTTTACATATGCGTGATGTGTGGTGGCCGATTATAATGGCTTGAATGGTGTGTTATTTATGATATATATATGGTATGATAATTAACATGTGATGTCCACTCTTATGTTATAATATGATCTGACATGTTGCATTTTTACATACATGGGAGGTGGATTGGATCGATGAAGGTAGGAGTGTACACATGATGTACGTGGTCTAATGTTAGCTCGGGCTACATTAGCGCTTGACGGTTAGCTGTGTGCTACCTCAAGGGAGGTGTGGCTCGGTGCCCATCTCGGCGGTTGATGGCTATGTGCATCACCGTAGACAGATTATGGTTTTGGGATCACTTTGGTTGATCGGTGGCTCAGCCACGGCCTTGAGCAGCGAGCTTGCCAAGGTAAGGTTTATGGATCACGATGTGATCAGTGGTGGGTTAGCCACGGCCTTAGGCAGGGAGTCTGCTAAGGTTGGTGTTACGGTTGGATAGTAGGTTGGGCTGAAATGCATTCTTGCATGATTTGTTACGAGGACTGTGTGGGTATGGGCCAAGCCCATACGGGTGGAAATAAGTGTTGTGATTATGCACTGAGTCAGTGGACTCACTCTATTTTCTTAACCATTTCAGGTGATGCGTAGAATTGGACCGGGATCGGAGAGGACACAAGGTGGCCCATGCAGAAAGAAGAGTTTAAATATTTTTTTTAGCTTAATTATATTAAGTACTTGGGTTTAAATATTTATGTAATAAGGGCCTTAGAATTATTTTATTATTATTTTTGGTACTATTTTATTTTAATTTAATTATGGTTTGATTAATTTGATTTACTATGTGAAATTGATTTTTATATGAGCAACCTATTTATTCAATATATTTATATATATAAGTTAATAAAGTGTTTTAGTATGGACATTTTTTTTATATCAAAGTCTAAAGTTACTTTTAAAAGTACATGGGTTTTACCAAAAAGTTAGTAAATCTTACTGTTTTATTCGAAGTTAAAAAGGATTTTCAACTGTCTTTTCGCAGTGACATAACCAGATTCGGTCGTAGTGAATGGGCTGGGTTTGGGGATGTTACAGATTGGTATCAGAGCCCGGTTTAAAACTCGGCTTTGAGGGTTTTGGGCCCAAAAATGTTTTCAAAATGGGCTTTTCGAAATGTGGGCTTTTATAAAAAGTTTTTCAGGTTATTCTGGCATGGCACCTGTGTCCCCGGCCCGAAGTCCACCAGGTAAGTACTTCTAGCCTTTGAAGTGTTTGGTTATTATGAATTTTTATGGGTGAAGTTGGGCTCGTAGATTAGAATATTAAGACTTTTGGACCCTAGGACTAGTCTACTCAAACATATACATAAAACTTAAAGCTCTTAAACAAACCTGTGAAGTAAGTCGCCGAGTTAAGGTGCGGTAACCATGGTATGCATGTCTAGGAATGGTATTCAGTAAGAGCTTGGTATTTAAGCAGTCCTAGCGACTCACCTCCTCTTTACTTGAATCCTACCTGGTGCGTAGCTACGGTTCACCTTAACCAAGAGGACTTGTTCATAGGCTAAACCGGTTATTAAAACCCGAAAGGGAATTAGCCTTGCTGGTTTTTTTTAAAACCTTCTGTTTTAAAATTTTTCAAACTTACCCCTTTGATTTGTGAAACCCTAAATCTGATTTTGAAAGACGTTTGTCGATTTACAAAATTACCAAAATGCCCCTAGTGGCAAAATTACAAAAAATGACCCTGTGTTATAAAATTACCGTATTACCCTCAACTTTTGATAAAATGCTCTTTACTTTGCGAAATACCAAAATCTCGAGTTTCAAAATATTAAGATACCCTGGTTTGTGAAAATTTACAAAAATACCCCTGGTTGATAAAATTACCGAAATGCCCTTGGTTTCTAAATTTTCAGATTTCTCTCGACTTTTACTGAAATATTCCTATTTTACCAAATATCAGAAAATCCTATTTTGTGTGATATGGTGATATTCCAATTTGGAGAATTTACGAAAATGCCCATGATTTCCAAAATTATTGAGATAACCCCGATTTCTGAAATTTTTGCAACACATTTTGTTTGAAAAATAAAATTTTCAAGATGACCCCTGAGATTGTGTAAATTTTGAAATATCTTGAAGTTGGAAAAACTATTTTCAAAATTGATTCTGAGTTATTACCGATATACCTCTATAGGAAAATGACGGAATTACCCTTGGGTTGAGAATGAAATTTTGATTGCTCGAAAGAACCACTTCTAGAACTTTTCCCATAAAATTGCTCGTGGATAGACAGTGAAACAAGAATTTCTAATGCATAAAACTTTCTAAACAGACTAAATCGAAGCGCTAGATATGAGTTCTAGGGGGCGTGGTCGCAATACTCGTGGACATGGTAGAGGCAGGATGTCAGTATCGGAACCGGTTGGGTCTCGCCATGGGTCAGAGAGTGATGTGCCGCCACCAGCTGTGGAGGTGGAACAGCAGGATCAGACTGGAGGAGACGACGCAGTATCGCAGGCTATGCTGTGGGTGCTTGAGCGAGTGGCAGGAGCCAATGGGGGCAGTGGGACTCGGAAGTCAGTGCCCGAAAGGCTTAGGGCGAATGGAGCCGAGGTCTTCAGAGGAGTGTCTGGGGTAGTTCCAAATGTGGCAGAGTACTGGCTTGAGGCAGTGGAAAGGATTATGGACGACTTAGACTTAGCTGCGGAGGAGAAGCTTAAGGGTGTTGTTTCGTTGCTGCGGGATGAGGCCTACCAGTGATGGCTCACTGTTAAGGAAAGTACCCCTGCGGATCGAGTGGACTGGGGTTATTTTAAGATCAAGTTTGAAGGGAAGTATGTCGGAGCAAGCTATGTGGATGCTCAGAGGAAGGCGTTCCTCAATTTGGTGCAAGGAAGCAAATCGATAGCGGAGTACGAAGCTGAGTTTCTGCGTTTGAGCCGGTATGCTCGGGGCATCGTGGCGACCGATTATGAGAGATGCGTCAGATTTGAAGATGGGCTACGGGATGAGCTGCGAGTTTTGATTGCTCCGCAACGGGAAAGAGATTTCGCCATTTTGGTGGAAAAAGCTCGGATAGCTGAGGAGGTCAAGAAGGCTGAAAGGCACAACAAAGAAAGAGACCGTGATAAGAGAAGTGTTGGATCGCCAGAAGTGTTTGAGAGGGTTCAGAAAAGACCAAGGGTCGAGACTCCTGTTCGTATTGCTAAGCCAGCCGCCGGAAATCCAGATCGTCCGTGTGCGCAGTGCGGAAGGTATCATGTCGGCGAGTGCTGGAATCGGGTTCGAGAATGCTTTAGGTGCAAGTCCAAGTCTCATCTGATTAAGGACTATCCCCAGAATTCGAATAGGACTCAGACAGTAGGCCAAGGTTATGTGCAACCGGGCAGAGGTGGTCAGCAAGCGGCAAGAGGTCGTGGTCCGAACCATGGAGGGAATGGTTCCAACCGAGGTCGTGGAGCAGTAGGTCGCGATAATGGTAGCACTGAGGCAAGGCAGCCAGGTCTGGTTTATGCAGTCCATCGGAGGGAGGATAATGATGTGCCGGATGTGTCAGCGGGTAAGTATCTTATGTTTGGAATATTCCCTGTTGTTTTGTTCGTTTGGGTGGCTGTTTGTTTTGTTGCTCGTAAAGTATGTGGAACCTTGAGTATGATAGATACTATGCCTAGAAGTATGTTAGCTCTTGGAGATCAGAGTGCGCAGCTATAGCGTAGTGGGAGGAATGGGACTGTTAGTTTAGACAAGTAATTTCGAGGACGAAATTATTTTAAGGAGGGTAGAATTGTAACACCCTGGTTCTAGGGGTTATGCACTTAGTGCATAACTCAGGGGCTGGCATGCTTTAGTGTGATTGGGTGAGTTTTAGGGGTCTGGAGAACTCTTAAGTGTAGTGGAATGCTTTAGAAAAATTTTTAGTTTTAGGGGTTCAAAGGGGAGCTTGGATAGAGGGGGCCTTAAGAGAATTATTTGGGAGGTTAAGACACAGAATTGGCTATGGCAGAGTGGCAAGGAGGCGGCACATAAGGCATGGAGAAGTGACGCCTCAGGGAGCAGAAGGGGGCCAGTGTTCGAGCTGCAAGAGCAGCATTTTGCCTTTGTTTTTGTGTCATGAGCAAGGGGGAAGAGTTGGGTTCGGTTTTGGCACCTTAAAAGAAGGAATTGACTTGTTCAAATCATTTTAAATGGATGGCTAGGAGGAGAGATGTGATGGTTTTTATTTTGAATTATTTGAAGGTTTGGTGGAGAGTGAAAGTAGGAGGAGATTTTGGGATTTTGTGAAGGGTGGAGTGGTTGGCCGAATTTTGTTTTCTTTTAGGGGGAGCTTTAGCCGAATGCTATAAAAGGGGGAAGTGCTCTTCCTTTGCCGAATTTTAGCTTCATTCTAAGCCTTCACTCTTTTTTCTTCTCATACTCTAAAAACACCTCTTTTCCTGCATCAAAATCACCTTAGCCGAAACTTTAAGTCACCTATTCTTCCATTTTTCTTCTTCACCTATTCTCAATTCAACCATCTTCTAAAGATTGAAGAGCCTTTCTCCTTTATGTTGTGTTAGCCGAACCTCTTTTTGAGCCTTACCCTTATTTTCCCTCCTCTTTATTCTTTTCTAGAGCATTGATTCTCAAGGTTGCTATCAAGCCGAATTTGGAGTAGTAAGGTCCTTTCTTGTTATCGGTTTTCTCTTCTTTCTGTGGTTGACCAAAATCATGTAGCTAATCATGTGTTCTTTTGTTTGGCCGAATCATGGAGGGCTAGGTGGGGGTTCTTTTGCTTTTAGCTAGCGTTAAAAGTGCTAAGGGGCTCTCGGGATTCGATTTACCAAGGATTTTCGACAAGGTTCTTAATCAAGTATCGTTCTCAGGATTTGATCGATTGTGCTAGTAATAAGGTGCGTAATCATCGCACTATTTCTGTGGTTTTGGTTTGCTAATGTGTTTACATATGCGTGATGTGTGGTGGCCGATTATAATGGCTTGAATGGTGAGTTATTTATGATATATACATGGTATGATAATTAACATGTGATGTCCACTCTTATGTTGTAATATGATCTGACATGTTGCATTTTTACATACATGGGAGGTGGATTGGATCGATGAAGGTAGGAGTGTACACATGATGTACGTGGTCTAATGTTAGCTCGGGCTACATTAGCGCTTGACGGTTAGCTGTGTGCTACCTCAAGGGAGGTGTGGCTCGGTGCCCATCTCGGCGGTTGATGGCTATGTGCATCACCGAAGACAGATTATGGTTTTGGGATCACTTTGGTTGATCGGTGGCTCAGCCACGGCCTTGAGCAGCGAGCTTGCCAAGGTAAGGTTTATGGATCACGATGTGATCAGTGGTGGGTTAGCCACGGCCTTAGGCAGGGAGTCTGCTAAGGTTGGTGTTACGGTTGGATAGTAGGTTGGGCTGAAATGCATTCTTGCATGATTTGTTACGAGGACTGTGTGGGTATGGGCCAAGCCCATACGGGTGGAAATAAGTGTTGTGATTATGCACTGAGTCAGTGGACTCACTCTATTTTCTTAACCATTTCAGGTGATGCGTAGAATTGGACCGGGATCGGAGAGGACACAAGGTGGCCCATGCAGAAAGAAGAGTTTAAATATTTTTTTTAGCTTAATTATATTAAGTACTTGGGTTTAAATATTTATGTAATAAGGGCCTTAGAATTATTTTATTATTATTTTTGGTACTATTTTATTTTAATTTAATTATGGTTTGATTAATTTGATTTACTATGTGAAATTGATTTTTATATTAGCAACCTATTTATTCAATATATTTATATATATAAGTTAATAAAGTGTTTTAATATGGACATTTTTTTTATATCAAAGTCTAAAGTTACTTTTAAAAGTACATGGGTTTTACCAAAAAGTTAGTAAATCTTACTGTTTTATTCGAAGTTAAAAAGGATTTTCAACTGTCTTTTCGCAGTGACATAACCAGATTCGGTCGTAGTGAATGGGCCGGGTTTGGGGATGTTACAGTGATGGAACAATCCCGAGCCTTATGCTCCTTAGACCCGCATCTCAAGCATGCTCCTGACCTCCTCTAGAACTCTCCCAGATGACGCCTTTTGCAATATTCGCAAGTTGAAAAGTTTGGGTGTGACTTAACATGCTTTACGGAACGAGACTGCGACCCTAGAGAATCGCGATCTCTTTTCTTCTTACAGTCCACGTACCCAACTCGAAGTGCTTCACTGATTCCTTTAACCTCCTCCAATACCTCCTTAACTATCTGCGTCAGCTCATCAACCCCAGCTAGATCACGAGATTCCGTCTCAACCACTGGTGATGCCAACACCTCCCTTTCGGAAACATGCCTCAGTGCCGAAGATCTAACCCTAGCACCTTGGCCTCTACCACGTCCACGTCTACTACGTCCACGTCTTCTAGCATTCATTTTCACTTAGTTGATTTAATCTGATTAAAAGTTTTATGAATCATTATGCTATTTCAGTGTTTATTAAACGATGTTTTATGGAGTATAGGAAGTAAAGTTGTTTTCGTAGTACGTATCTAAGGTCTTAATCTCTATAGTTTCAACTCCTAATGTTAACAGTTCTAGAGTATTCTATTTTGTGGAATTTTCTTACCACAGTACTAACACAATAATCATAAAATAAAAACACATACTTACTTGACTTGGTGCCGGATACTCATGATGCCATGCTTCCTTTCAAACATGCATTTATAATTTAAAATTCAAACAGCTTTGGAAAATGTTTTTGAACCCAAACCACAGCCGAGTTTTGCAACCTAGGCTCTGATACCATTAAATGTAACACCCCAAACCCGGCCCATGCGTTATGATCGGATCTGACATGTCACATGAGAAAAACATGTTAAATCCTTTTTATTCGTACTAAAATAGGTATTATCAAGAAAACAAACTTGATTTGAAACATATGATAAAACACTACTAATCTCAAAGGTTGATTGATAAATCGATAATTTGAAATAGAGATCTTATAAACCATTTTGAAAATGACATTGAAAATTTGAAAGAGAATCCGGGTCTTTTGAAAATTTCGTTGATATTTCGAAAGAAAATATCCGTGTTAAAAATATTTGTAAAAGTTTATTTTGAAATCCATTTGTTAATCGATTTTGGAAAACCTTTATTTAATTTTTTAGAAAATTCCCATTTAAAACAATTTAAGCAAAATAATAAGTATATCAAACATAAAGCAAATAATAAAATACTCCAGAGGCCTTATTACAACATAAAAACCCAAAATAGTAAAGTGAACGAAGATAGAAATCTAAAGTTCCAAAATAAAAACACCATTTCTGAAGTATGGCCTCCACCGAGTCATCTATGGCCCAAGTCCACGTCCCTGAGCATTACCTACAAGGGTTAAGAGAAAAGGGGGGTGAATTATAAGAACTCAGTGTATAATCCCCTTACCGTCGTCCACTGGGCCAAAATCCCATTAAGCAATAATTTAGGCCTAAGCCCATTTACAATAATAATAATGTACCAATTATAACATGTGTATGAAATGCAATTCCCAAACCAAACCTAGTAATCCATCCGCTACACACCACCTGTACCAACCAACACACCTGTGGGGATCATCAGTCAACCCACCCCGCCAACACACCAATCGCAGGCATTAAGCCATTTATAACAAATTTAATTGTGGACAAGCCACCAGAATAATAGAATTTTCGTGGCATTGCCACTATATAGATTTGTGGCAGAGCCACCAAAATTATGTGGCAGAGCCACCAGGACTTCTCTTCAACATTATGCCATCCCATGCAAAATCATGTATATATTGCATAACAATTCATGATTTTTACAATAATAACAATAATTTATTTGGATATTCATTATCAAAAGTACGACCCATTATGACAAATTATCAAATAGGCCCATATAGCAAAATATCAGATCGGCCCATATAGCAAAATATCAGATCGGCCCATTAAGCACTATATCAATTTGGCCCATTAGTAATATATCAAATCAGTCCATTTAGGGGCATTTTCGTAATTTGGTAATCTTACCCACTAAGGGTAATTCGGTAACTTTACAACCCAGGGGTATTTCGGTAATTTACCCACCAAGGGTGTTTTGGTATTTTCGCAACCCCGGACTTAACTACTAATTTGGGGCATAAAAATTGAAACTGTCCATCTGCGTCATACTGACTAAACTGACTATAACTCGAGTTAGGAAACTCAAAATTTAGATCCGTAATTTTTACTTGAAACTAGACTCATATATCTTATTACTACAATTTTTCCAAAATTTATGGCTTAACCATTTAGTACAGTTTATTCCTTAAAGTTTCCCTTATTTCACTGTCCAACAATTCTCACCTCTCTTACCCAAAATTCAAATATCTCACTGTACGACTTTCATATATTGCTCCCACTTGTTTCTAATGAAAATAGGCTCACTAAGGAATCTATAAATATAAATTATAACCCATAATTCACTTTTTACAATTTTATATGATTTTTCCAAGACAGATCAGGGAACCACGAAGTCAATCAGAACCAGTCTCACTAAAATTAAGATATCTCAGAATATAAAATTCATTTTCCTTCTCCATTTCTTCCATATCAAAATAGACACAGTAAGCTGTGATTTGATATCTTATTCACTTTTTAATCCCTTGTCTCCTATGTTTCGTGATTTTTCAAAATCACGTCACTGCTACTAACCAAAATTGTTTTATTGCAACCTATGGTTACCACTACGAATATACGCACACCCGAGTGGTCACGAATGCCGTTTTCCAATTTTCTTCGGTATTCCGACCGAATCACAGAATATTTCATGCCAACATTAAAAGGGATGTGAGATTACACACCATTTCAAATATGTATACGGAAGGTACGAGATTACACACCTTGATTAGGATTCCCTAAAGAACCACACTTCGTTGACCCTAGAACAATACCAACCAAAAGTTAGCCTCGAATTTCCAAAAGATTTTATACCCAACGTATTACTTACACTTGAATCACTTACCACAATCGGAGTCTCTTATTACGAGGGATAGGTGATCGAGTGATTTGGTCCCTAAAAATAAACTCGATTAGTCACAACCACTATCCCGCTTAGCAAAATAACCGATCAACGAAAAAGATCCAAAAGAACCATGATGAATCCCTTACCTTAATGATTATAAAATCGATTCCCAACGATTGTACAATGGCTACGGATGAGTCAAAGATTCGGCCTTCCACTATAACTCGATTGATCAAAGGAAAGAGTGTCAACCCGAATGAGAAAGAAATTGCAAAGGTGAGATTTTGGATAGAAAGGTTCGGCTATGGAGGATAATCAACAAGAAAATATGATTTTATGATGGTGTTGATTTAGAGAAGAGGAAAAGTTGGAGGAATGGTTAAAAGAAAATAATGGATAGTTGGATGGATGCTAGGTGATTCGGTTATCAAAGGGAGATGAACAAGAGGTGAATGTCTTGACCAAACAAAAGAGAAGAGAAATGCACCGTTGTGCTAGGAGGTTTCAGCAAAGAAGAAAGAAAAGAAGAAACTAAACTCACAAAGAGCAGAAATTTTGAGAAAATGACACAATGGATGATAAAGGTATTTTTTGACCAAAACAATCACAAAAGTTTTACCAAAACACCAAGAGAATTTTGGCTACCTCCCTTTAGCCCCAAAACCGTCTACATACATGACCATAATGGTCAAAAGTTGGCCAACCACACTTTCCATAACACTTCCCTTGAAAAAGGCCACATGTTCCCCTTACTTTCCCCTTTCTCTTGATTTCTTTCCTCACCTTCATCCTTTCCTATTTTCCTTAGCCATCTTGCCAAAAATAAAAAGTCCACCTTGCCTTATTTACAAGCTTGGCCGACACTTAGGGAAAATGTACAAAAATAATAGTCAAAATTTGCACATTATGGGATTTGAACCTCTTCCCTCCATGCTCTCCACTTGATGCCATAACCTCCTTGCTATAAGCCCATTTATGCTAACAAAATACTCATCTATTTCCATAAGCCTTGATGCCACTTACTAACTCTCCTTAATAGGCTTTAACACAAAATTTCACTAAGGCCCAACTTGAACCCGAAACTTCATAGAACCTCGTAGCTTTCTAAAATCACCTTCCTAATAAGTCCAACTTGAAATAATGCTTTTCTCTTGTTCTAAAAAATTTTAAACACTTCTACTCCCAAGGCCCAATGGGCCCAATCCTACTAGGCCCAATTTCAGGATGTTACACTAGAGGACTCGGAGGTGGCCACACTACGATCAGCTTTAAATTTTAGTAGTCTAGTTTATCTAAAACCGTTTTCTTATTGGGTTGTAATAAGGCCTCTTTTAATTTTTGGTTTTTAATTTGGGATTTTTAGTTATTACGTTTCCTATTTGTTAAAAGTAGATCGCGGTTTTCCAAAACAATAACTGTTTTAAAAACTCCACGCTTTCACAATTTAATCTTTAAACATCACGTTTTCATAAATCGGTTACTTTTAAACCTAGTTTCCGCAACTAAAAAGAAATTTTGGGAGTAAACTTAATAATTTTTCTACATACCACGTTTAAAATAAAATAAATAATAATAAACTAATGTAATTGGGATTTTACTCAAGCTTTTCTTTAAGAAGGGCTTTCAATGAAAACATGGTTTTTGAAAAACACTTCAATGTGATACGCCAGATTCGGCCATAACATCTAGGCCGGGTTTAGGGTGTTACATAAGAGAAATTTGATATTTTGCAAAAAAAATTAGTGATCCCGATTTAGTATCGATTCGATTCTAATGTTCATATTAGGCCTCGAGGGTCTATTTAAAGGACGTAATGCATAATCTCGGAATATGAATAGTAAATTTCTTGAATTATTTGAAATTGTTCTGTAAACTCCGGTAATGCTCTGTAACCCTTTCCCAATGACGGATACAGGTTAAAGGTGTTACATGAAGATATAGAGATAAATAATAGAACAACAAGAGTTCTTAATATAACCCTTCAAAGAAGAGAAACAATTTATGAAATGTTGTTGGTTATGTACCTATCGTATACTTGAATTTTTTATTATTCCTTGAAAGAAAGGAAACATATGTCCCGTAGACAATACAATAATGCATACTATCATTAAGATAAAAAAAAATTTTCTTGTTTGGTAATGAATGAACCAATCTTTGGTGGGTCAAGTTAATTTAAGGCTCCAAAAGAGCTAATATATTGTTCCCTTATGTTCAATAAGGTAAAGGAATATCTTAACTCATAGTACACAATTAATTCAAGGCTCTAGAAAAACTATTACATTGTTATCCGAAGAAACAAAGTAATAATTAATGCACTATATTCTTGTAACAGCCCGATTTAGACCCTAGTCAGAACAGTGGTTTCAAGACCACAAAACAGAGGTCGGAATGATAATTTATTATTATTTTCTGTGTGAATAGTATGTGATATAGTCTGTGTGAAAATTCTATCGATTGTGTGCTGATTTATGAAAAAGGACTTAATTGCATAAGGTGTAAAAGTTGTGTGCTGATTCAAAAGTGTCAATTTGTTAATGGCTTTTTAAGATGGAGGTCTATTGTTGTTAATACACCATTTATGTGTTAGTGGCAAGTTAAATGACATATTAGCCTTATTATAGTTTTGTCTTATATGTTTAATGAAAGGATAATTTAGTAATTTGAATAACAATATGTTTAATAAACAAATAAAGGATGAAAACAAGATGAATATGTTCATCTTAGATCACCGAAAAATACAAAAAGAAAAGAGGAGCAAAAGCTTGTGATATTCGGCCATAGTTCATCTTGATTGAGGTATGATTTTGAGTCGGTTTTTGATAATTTCTACGTTTTTGTGATCGTTGCTTTGTGCTTTACGAAACCCATGCTCAAATTTTATGTATTAATGAGGTTTGTGAGATATTCCATTGATGAGATATTGAGCTTTGTGATGATTTATGGAGTTAAATGAAAGATATGTGTTTAATGAACATGTATTGTTCTTGAATTTTTGATGAATTTAGCTAATTAGGGCTAAATTGTGAATATAGCAATTTGAAGGACTAATATGTGAAATAAATGAAATGTGTGGGCTTGTATAAGCATGAGGAGAATTCGGCTAGGCTTGAACCAAGTGAAATTATGTGAATTTGATGATCTTGTGAAATAGGGACTAAAGTGTCGAAATGTGAAAATGTGAGGGCTATTGTGTAAAATGCCCTAAATATGTGTGTTTGGATTAAAATGAATGATTTGGTAATTAAATGGATTGAATTTGAATGTGTACAGACCAAGAAAGGAAAGGTTCGGATCGAGATCGAGGTAAAGATAAAGTGCTCGATTAATCGACCATATCGATAGTCCGACGTCTGAGGTAAGTTCGGACATAATACATGTATTTAGCTATGTTTAATGTTATGAAATGATTTGGTATAATATTATTGAAATGTGAATGCTATATGATAGCTTGAGTTATGTGGAACTAAGTATGCGTATTCGGAAATGTGACCGAGATGAATAGCACTGTGTGTGCTATGTTAGGAAAGCTTCGGTTATTTGACGTGGCACTGTGTGTTTGATACCGAGATAAGTCGGTTGAAAGATTAGGCACTACGTGTACGATGACTAATATGTATCGACAATGTATATGGCACTGAGTGTGCGGTTAAATTGAAAGAATATCAGAGGATGATCGATTTGTAATATCAAGCATTGAGTAGTTTGGAAATCGAATAACTATGTGTTAGCTAAGGTATGTATTGAACCTTTGTGGTTGATGAGTTTATAGATAAAGCTATGAATGGATAAATGAATAATTTTAGCTATGGATGATATGGTATGATTAGGAGAGAATTGATCTGTGTGATGGTTGTTTTAGTTTAATGTTTTATGTTACGAACTTACTAAGCTTTATAAAGCTTACTGTGTGATTTGTTTCTCTGCTTTACAGTGTCGGTAAAGCTAGCTCGGATCCAGGAATCGTCAGTATCTCAATCATACTATCGGCATTCTATTTTGGTACTTTTGGAAAGATGTACATAGTTGAAATATGGCATGTATAGGTTAGTTGTTTGGACTCATAATTAAGATGTGTAAATAGCCATGTGATATGGCTAGCTAAATGTTGGTAATGTGCATGAGTGAATATGGTATTTGGTGCATATTTTGATATAGCATGATGGTAATGAATTAGCTTATAAATGGTGAGTTCAATGATGAATTAATGCCTTAGTGATTTAGTGAAGTTATGGATGATTTTTACCTAGATTTACTTGTAATTTGGTTGTGTTAAATGGCATGCTTAGAAATGAGATTATATGTGATGATATGATGATTACTGGACATGAAACTAGTTGCCTAATTGTGTGTATAAAGATGCTCAAATGTGCTTGTAGGATTGACCCATGTGGGTGGCATTTTGGCCTTGCAAATGGCCTATTTTTGCCACACGGCGGTGGCACACAGGCGTGCCTGGTGACCGTGGGCGTAAGTCAGTATATGGCCTAAGAGCACACGGCCATGGCACACGGACATGCCTGGTAGCCGTGTTGTTTTCAACAGGATCGACCGCGGCCAAAGTACACGGGCGTGCTTGGTGGCCGTGGGAGCTAAGTTAGTTTCGACCATGGGGAGGACACACGGGTGTGTCTAGTAGCCGTGGGAGGCACACGGCCTACCCACACGGGCATGTATCCCCTGAAACCTAGAAAAGTTTTAAATTTCTGAGAAGTTTCTGTACGTGTTTCGGTTTAGTCCTGACCCCTCCCTAACATGTGTTTAAGGTCTTATACTCCTTAACAAGGGACTAATTGTTTATGTTTGATGTATTATGATGATGATTGACTTTGTGTCGTAATTGGGTTGTAAATAATCCTATTGTCCGGTAATGCCTCTTAACCCTATGCCAGCGACGGTTTTGGGTTAGGGATGTTACATTTTATTGGTATCAGAGCTATGGTTTAGTCGATTATTGGACTAACGTAGCGCGTGTGAGTCTAGCTATACATGCCATATTATGAAATTGCGATAGTGTGATGAATTCTGACAGTTGAAAATATGATTTCATATAGTAATGGATCCCGATCGAGCAGTTGTTGACGATGTAGAGAGCAATGCGCCTGCTCCAGCTCAAGGGACATCGCAGGCCACATCTAGGCTGAATGACAGTGGCGAGGGAGGAGAGGCTAAGCAAGCCTTCTTTCGAATGATGAGCGAGTGGTTTACGAAGTTCGTTCGAACCAATCCGGCTACTCCACAACCTCCACCCCCACAAGTACCTGTTGTGCCACAAGTTGTAGATCCGATCAGATTGAATAAACCACCTGTAGACAAGATTCGAAAATACAGGGCCGAGGAGTTTAGAGCCACATCTGATGATGATGCTGAGCGAGCCAAGTTTTGGCTTGAGAATATGATTAGAGTATTCGATGAGATGTTGTTGAATTCTATTGAGTGCATTAAGTGTGCAGTTTCCTTATTGAGAGACACGGCTTATAACTGGTGGAAAACATTGATATCTGTCGTTCCGAGAGAGAGAATCACTTGGGACTTCTTTCAAGTCGAGTTCAGAAAGAAGTATATCAGTTAACGCTTCGTTGATTAGAAACGTAAAGAGTTTCTAGAATTGAAACAGGGTCGTTTTTCTGTTACTGAGTACGAGTGGGAATTCGTAAGATTGAGCCAATATGTGAGAGAATGTGTTTTGACCAAAGCTACTATGTGCAAATGTTTCATAGAGGGATTGAATGAAGACATTAAATTGTTGGTTGGGATACTCGATATAAATGAATTTGTTGTATTAGTTGAAAGAGCGTGCAAAGCCGAGGAACTCAATAAAGAAAAGAAGAAAGCCGATTCTGAGGCTAGAGATGAAAGAAAGAGATCGATGAATAAATTTTCTCAACCTTCTACAAAGAGATATAGAGATGCAAGTAATCGTTCAAATGCTTTGTTTGGATATCCAAGTAGAGATCGTTCGAGACAAAGTACTGGTTTACGAATTCAAGCTCCAAATGAATCAAGTGTTGATAGTGTTAAGAGTAACAAGCCCGAGTGTAGACAATGTGGGAGACGACATGTGGGAGAGTGTTGGGGTAAGTATAACAACAGAACATGCTATAAGTGTGGATCTCGAAATCATTTTATTCGAGATTGTCCAAAGATGGTCGAAGAAGAAAATGTTCAGAATGAAAGACCGAGTAATGTGACAGTTAGAGGTAGACCACCCAGAAACACTAGAAATGTGAGCGAAAGTCAGCGAGGGACAACTGATACAGCTATGAGGTCAGAAGCGAGAGCACCTGCTCGAGCCTATGCTATACATGCACGAGAGGAAGCATCATCTCCAGACATCATCACCGGTATTTTCACTTTATTTGATACTGATGTCATTACATTGGTAGATCCAGGATCAACTCATTCCTATGTGTGTATGAATTTAGTATTGAATAAGACTCTACCTATTGAGTCTACTGAATTTGTGATTAGAGTATCGAACCCCTTAGGCAAGTGTGTTTTCGTGGATAAGGTGTGCAAGAATTGCCCATTGATGTTTCGTGATATATTTTTTTCGGACAATTTGATGTTGCTACCATTTGATGAATTTGACATAATTCTGGGTATGGATTGGCTTACTTTGCATAATGCCATAGTGAATTGTAAGAGAAAGAGTATTGAGTTGAAGAGTCAGAATGGTGAGTTAGTTCGAATTGAGTCCAGTGATATGAAAAGATTACCGGCTATTGTATCTGCAATGAAAGCTAGAAATTATGTGAGAAAAGTTTGTGAAGCTTATTTGGCGTATGTGATTGATTCAAAAGTGTCGAAAAAGAAAGTTGAATCAGTGCCTATGGTATGTGAGTTTTTAGATGTGTTTCCTGAAGAACTGCCGGGATCACCTCCAATTCGAGAAGTGGAATTTGGTATTGAGTTAATGTCGGGAACTGCTCCTATTTCGATAGCTCCATACAGAATGGCCCCAACCGAATTGGAAGAGTTGAAATCACAGTTGCAAGAATTGACTGACAGAGGATTTGCACGATCGAGTTTCTCACCCTGGGGAGCTCCTGTGTTATTTGTGAAAAATAAAGATGGAACTATGAGAATGTATATTGATTATCGACAGTTGAACAAAGTGACGATAAAGAATAAATATCCGTTGCCCCGTATTGATGATTTGTTTGATCAGTTGAAGGGAGCTATAGTGTTTTCAAAGATAGACTTGAGATCAGGCTACTATCAGTTGAGAGTTAAGGAAGCTGATGTGCCAAAAATTGCTTTCAGAACGAGGTACGGACATTACGAATTCTTAGTGATGCCTTTCAGGCTAACAAATGCTCCTACAGTGTTTATGGATCTGATGAATCAAATTTTCAGACCGTATTTAGATCGCTTTGTAGTAGTGTTCATTGATGATATTTTAATCTATTCGTGTGATGAGATGCAGCATGCTGAGCATTTGAGAATCGTGCTACAAACTCTACGTGAGAAACAGTTATATGCCAAGTCTAGTAAATGTGAATTTTGGTTGCGTGAGGTTGGATTTCTGGGACATATTGTATCAGCTACGGGAATAAAAGTTGATTCGAGTAAAATCTCTGCTATTTTGGAGTGGAAGCCTCCGAGAAATGTGTCTAAAGTCTGTAGTTTTCTGGGACTAGTGAGATATTATAGACGATTTGTGAAAGGCTTTTCGATGATTGCGACCCCATTGACAAAATTGTTACAGAAAGATGTTAGATTTGAGTGGTCAGAAAAGTGCCAGCAGAGTTTAGCGCAGTAACGAAAGCACCAGTTTTGATTCAACCTGAATCGGGCAAAGAGTTTATAGTTTATAGTGATGCATCGTTAAATGGTTTCGGCTGTGTGCTGATGCAAGAAGGGAAAGTCATTGCTTACGCTTCGAGACAGTTAAAACTGCATGAAAAGAATTACCCAACACATGACCTTGAATTGGCTGCGATTGTGTTCGTATTGAAGATTTGGCGTCACTATCTGTTTGGAGAGAAATGTTACATCTATACTGATCATAAGAGTTTAAAGTATTTGATGACTCAGAAAGATTTGAATTTGCGACAGAGAAGATGGTTAGAATTGTTGAAAGATTACGAACTTGTGATAGATTACCACCCGGGTAAAGCTAATGTTGCAGCTGATGCCTTGAGTCGTAAATCGTTATATGCTTTACGAGCAATGAGTAAGCAGATAGATCTGTGTGATGGTAATGCGGTGGTAGCTGAATTGAAAGTAAAATCGATGTTTGTACAGCATATTTGTGATGCTCAGAAAAATGATGTTGAAATGATAGTTAAACAAACTCGATGTGAATTGAATGCTGAATCAGAATATCGAGTTGGTAGTGATGATTGTTTGAGATTTAGAGATCGGATTTGTGTTCCGAGAAATTCAAAGTTGATTTCAATGATTTTGAATGAAGCTCACAATAGTCATTTGACTGTACATCCGGGAAGTACAAAAATGTATAATGATCCAAAACAGTTCTATTGGTGGCATGGTATGAAAAGAGACATTTCTGACTTTGTGTCGAAATGTTTAGTTTGTCAGCAAGTTAAAGCTGAACATCAAGTTCCGTCTGGTTTGTTACAACCGATTATGATTCCTGAGTGGAAATGGGAGAGAATTACGATGGACTTTGTGTCGGGTTTGCCCTTATCTTCGAGTAAGAAAGATGCAATCTGGGTGATAGTTGACAGATTGACGAAATCAGCTCATTTCATTCTGGTGAGAACCGATTATTCTTTAGACAAGTTAGCTGAACTATATATCAATGAGATTGTGAGATTGCACGGAGTACCATTATCTGTAGTGTCTGACAGAGATTCGAGATTTACCTCTCGATTTTGGAAGAAATTGCAAGCTGCTTTAGGCACGAAATTGCATTTCAGTACTGCTTTTCATTCGCAAACGGATGGTCAATCCGAGCGAATCATTCAGATCCTCGAAGACATGCTGAGATGTTGCATACTTGAATTTGAAAGTACGTGGGAAAAGCATTTATCATTGATTGAGTTTGCGTATAACAATAGTTTTCAATCTAGCATTAAAATGGCACCATATGAGGCTCTTTATGGTCGAAAGTGTCAAACTCCCTTGTATTGGACTGAGCTGAGTGAGAATAAGATTCACGGGGTTGATCTGATAAAAGAGACTGAACAGAAAGTGAAGGTAATTTGTGACAGTTTGAAAGCAGCCTCAGATAGTCAAAAGTCTTATGCAGATTTGAAAAGAAAAGATATTGAATTCGAAATTGGTGATAAAGTGTTTTTGAAAGTATCTCATTGGAAGAAACTACTTCGATTCGGTCGGAAGGGCAAGCTGAGTTCGAGGTTCATCGGAGTTGCTTATAGATTGAAATTTCCATCTGAGTTAGAAAAGATTCATAACGCGTTTCATGTGTCAATGCTTCAACAATACAAATCAGACCCGTCTCATGTGATTGCTCCTACTGAAATTGAGATTCAGTCAGACTTGTCTTATAGTGAAGAACCGATCTGAATTTTGGCACGAGAGACCAAAGAGTTGAGAAATAAGAAAATTTCTTTAGTGAAAGTATTATGGCACAAACACGGAATTAAAGAGGCTACGTGGGAGCCTAAGAACGTTATGAGAGAACAACATCCACATTTATTCACTGGTAAGATTTTCGGGGACGAAAATCCCTAAGGGGGAGAGTTGTAACAGCCCGGTTTAGACCCTAGTCGGAACAGTGGTTGAGACCATAAAACCGAGGTTGAAATGATAATTTAATATTATTTTTTGTGTGAATAGTATGTGATATAGTCTGTGAGAAAATTTTGCGTGATAATTTTATCGATTGTTTGCTGATTTATGAAAAAAGACTTAATTGCATAAGGTGTAAAAGCTGTGTGCTGATTCATAAGTGTCAATTTGTTAATGGCTTTTTAAGATGGAGGTCTATTGTTGTTAATACACCATTTATATGTTAGTGGCAAGTTAAATGACATATTAGCCTTATTATATTTTTGTCTTATATGTTTAATGAAAGGATAATTTAGTAATTTGAATAATAATATGTTTAATAAACAAATAAAGGATGGAAACAAGATGAATATGTTCATCTTTGTTCACCGAAAAATACAAAAAGAAAAGAGGAGCAAAAGCTTGTGATATTCGGCCATAGTTCATCTTGATTGATGTATGATTTTGAGTCGGTTTTTGATAATTTCTACGTTTTTGTGATCGTTGCTTTGTGCTTTACGAAACCCATGCTCAAATTTTATGTATTAATGAGGTTTGTGAGATATGCCATTGATGAGATATTGAGCTTTGTGATGATTTATGGAGTTAAATGAAAGATATGTGTTTAATGAACATGTGTTGTTCTTGAATTTTTGATGAATTTAGCTAATTAGGGCTAAATTGTGAATATAGCAATTTGAAGGACTAATATGTGAAATAAATGAAATGTGTGGGCTTGTATAAGCATGAGGAGAATTCGGCTAGGCTTGAACCAAGTGAAATTATGTGAATTTGATGATTTTGTGAAACAGGGACTAAAGTGTCGAAATGTGAAAATGTGAGGGCTATTGTGTAAAATGCCCTAAATATGTGTGTTTGGATTAAAATGAATGATTTAGTAATTAAATGGATTGAATTTGAATGTGTATAGACCAAGACAGGAAAGGTTCGGATCGAGATCGAGGTAAAGATAAAGTGCTCGATTAATCGACTATATCGATAGTCCGACGTCCGAGGTAAGTTCGGACATAATACATGTATTTAGCTATGTTTAATGTTATGAAATGATTTGGTATAATATTATTGAAATGTGAATGCTATATGATAGCTTGAGTTATGTGGTAGTAAGTGTGCGTATTCGAAAATGTGACCGAGATGAATAGCACTGTGTGTGCGATGTTATGAAAGCTTCGGTTATTTGACGTGGCACTGTGTGTGCGATACCGAGATAAGTCGGTTGAAAGATTAGGCACTAAGTGTGTGATGAGTAATATGTATCGACCATGTATATGGCACTGAGTGTGCGGTTAAATTGAAAGAATATCAGAGGATGATCGATTTGTAATATCAAGCATTGAGTAGCTTGGAAATTGAATAACTATGTGTTAGCTAAGGTATGTATTGAACCTTTGTGGTTGATGAGTTTATAGATAAAGCTATGAATGGATGAATGAATAATTTTAGCTATGGATGATATGGTATGATTAGGAGAGAATTGATCTATGTGATGGTTGTTTTAGTTTAATGTTTTATGTTACGAACTTACTAAGCTTTATAAAGCTTACTGTGTGATTTGTTTCTCTGCTTTGCAGTGTCAGTAAAGCTAGCTCGGATCCGGGAATCGTCAGTATCTCAATCATACTATCGGCATTCTATTTTGGTACTTTTGGAAAGATGTACATAGTTGAAATATGGCATGTATAGGCTAGTTGTCTGGACTCATAATTGAGATGTGTAAATAGCCATGTGATATGGCTAGCTAAATGTTGGTAATGTGCATGAGTGAATATGGTATTTGGTGCATATTTTGATATAGCATGATGGTAATGAATTAGCTTATAAATGGTGAGTTTAATGATGAATTAATGCCTTAGTGATTTAGTGAAGTTATGGATGATTTATACCTATATTTACTTGTAATTTGGTTGTGTTAAATGGCATGCTTAGAAATGAGATTATATGTGATGATATGATGATTACTGGACAAGAAATTAGTTGCCAAATTGTGTGTATAAAGATGCTCAAATGTGCTTGTAGGATTGACCCATGTGGGTGGCATTTTGGCCTTGCAAATGGCCTATTTTTGCCACATGGTGGTGGCACACGGGCGTGCCTTGTGATCGTGGGCATAAGTCAGTATATGGCCTAAGAGCACACGGCCATGGCACATGGACGTGCCTGGTAGCCGTGTTGTTTTCAACAGGATTGACCACGGACAAAGTACACGGGCATGCTTGGTGGCCGTGGGAGCAAAGTCAATTTCGACCACAGAGAGGATGCACGGGTGTGTCTAGCAGCCGTGGGAGGCACACGGCCTACCCACACGGGCGTGTATCCCCTAAAACCTAGAAAAGTTTTAAATTTCCAAGAAGTTTCTGTACCTTTTTCGGTTTAGTCCTGACCCCTCCCTAACATGTGTTTAAGGTCTTATACTCCTTAATAAGGGACTAATTGTTTATGTTTGATGTATTATGATGATGATTGACTTTGCGTCGTAATTGGGTTGTAAATAATCCTATTGTCTGGTAATGCCTCTTAACCCTATTCCGGCGACGATTTCGGGTTAGGGGTGTTACAATTCTAGTTATTCTGAAATAAATTATTTTATTTTAAAAGGATATACATTGTAACGGATATCATATTGAGAATGTAGAGAGAAAGACTATTAATTAAATATATTATATTGGGTAAGGATTTTACATCTGAGATAGTATAAATTAGTATAGTTAAATCATATGAGATGGTAAATCAGAAGTTTACATCTGGCTCATTTGGTCCTTTAAATCAGTTAATGTGTTACGGGTTAAGGTACACTCAGATTGTACCTGTTGGTTATCCGTTTTCATTGACTGCATTTCTCCCTCTATTCGATCTAGTTGTTGGCCACATACAGTGTAGTCATTCCCCATGGATCTGTCCTTAGATCATTGCAAGTGTGGAGGTTGGTATAGAGGATTTGTTCAGTTTTGCACTGAGTATCCACCTCCTTGGTTACCTCCCAAACTTAGGTTTTGGTGATCCTTTCAACCAAAATTGTATTCATTCGAATAAGGATTTCCACCCCTATTACCCATGTAATTCACTTCATCCAGTTGGTTTTCCGAATTTTGTCCACAGCTTTGAGTTGGCTCCGTCATGGTTGGTTTAGATGCTACTTCCAAACAGGTCAACTTCTCCAAATTTATTTGCTATGGATCAACCTTTTGGGTAGCTTTTGTCGTTGATGGTTTTGGGTTGTAGATGAACTGCCCGTTGGGCCACATATATGAGTTCATCGCCAAGTTGTCAATTATTTGATAGGCTCACTCGTATGTGTGGTTCATTAGGGCTCCTTCGTATGTGCCGTCCAATCTGGACCTCAAACTACTATCTAAACCATTGTAGAATATTTTCAGTTTGAGCCACTTTTGCATTCCGTGATGGGGACACTTCCTCAATAGTGACTTAAATTGATCCCAAGCCTCTTACAAATTTTCACCTTTTAATTGCTTGAAATTTGTGATATCGCGTCTGAGCTTGATGCTTCAGCTTATGGGGAAAAGTTTGTGCATAAATTTTCTTGCAAGGTTGTCCTACGTGGTTATGGTATCTATTTCTAATGAGTCTAAAAAATTAGCGGCGTTGTCACATAAGGAAAAGGGGAATAACCGAAAACAAATGATGTCATCGATTACCCCGTTGGACTTGAAAATGTCACACAACTAGAGGAATCCTTTTTGGTGTTGGTTTGGATCCTCTATCATGTTCCTTCAAAACTGCAAGGTGTTTTGGATCATCTGAATTGTAGCCATCTTGATCTCAAAATTATTGGCATTGATCGTGTAATAACCCTAACCCATATCATCGCTGGACTAGGGTTAAGAGGCATTACTGATCATTTCGAAACATTTCATATCATTTTACAACACAAAGTCAATCATATCATAAATATAAACATATAGTCCCTTAATGAGGTCTATAAGACCTTAAACACATGTTAGATAGGGGTCAGGACTAAACCGAACACATACGAAAATTTCTAGAAATTTAAAGATTTTTCAAAACTACAGAGATCACACGCCCGTGTGGGTTGGCCGTGTGCCTCACACAGCCTCGGACACGCCCGTGCGTCCAAGCTGTGGCAAAACAGGGCATACATACTGACTTGTCCACACGGCCTGAGACACGCCCGTGTGCCTCACCCGTGGTCGACATTGACTTGCACCACACGGCCAGTCACACGCCCGTGTGTCTAGCTCGTGGTCGAGCCTGGCTTGTTTCAATTGGCAAACTTAAACAACACGGTCGAGCCACATGCCCCTGTGCTCAACCGTGTGGGCAATTATAGGCCATTTCCAAGGCCAAACCTGCCTCCCACACTTAGGATCACTTACAAGCCTCAAATCACATGCATTTATACTTCAATTGGCAATCAAAACCTATCAATATATGCACCAATTAATCATCAACTACATCATCTATTTTCATACCCAATTTCATCTCAAATAAGTTCATTAAAAATACCAATTTCTCATCCCAACTCATATAAGTCAAGCATCAAATAATCCTTATCACAAGTTCACATTAAACCATCATTCCCATCAACCAATTCAAGCATTAAATATACCATTTCTATTCTCACTATTTCATACAACATTCATCATTTTCATAGCCTTCATATAAGAACCAACATCATTTAACTTCCAAGCCATATCACATGGCAAGGTCCAAAACATTTCAAAACATACCATAACTTCTAGCCTATATATGCCATATACCAAATATATACATCTTTCAAAAGTACCAAAATAGATAGTCGATAATGTGATTGAGTCACTGACGATCCTCGGATCCAAACTAGCTTTAAAGACACTGTAAAACAAAGAAAAACACTTCACACAGTAAGCTTTAAAGCTTAGTAAGTTTGTAATATAACACATATTACTCAAAAATACAATATCAATACATAAATAAACCATCACTTAGATAGATTCACAACTAAACATAATATCATCCTCCACCATATACTCATACATCCATCTATTCAACCTTAAACATTATCATCAACCACATAGGTTCGAAACATACTTTTGCCAACACTTAGTTAACAAACGTTCTTGCTATTCAATGCTCGATACCATAATTTATTCAATTTTCACTATCTCTTCAAAACAATCGCACACTTAGTGCCCAATTCATAGCCGAAGCTTAAATAACATCGCACTCTTAGTGCCATAATATAAAACCGAACTTAATTCGGTATCGCACACACAGTGCCAATGAAAAAGCCGAAGCTTCTATTATTTCACACACACAGTGCTAATCATCTCGGTCTCATTTCCAAATACGCACATTTAGTGCCACCTAGCTTGATTCCACACATAGCATTACTAATCTAATAATCACATATCTATTCATTTTATAGCATTTAAACATAATTTAAGAACACGTACTATCCGAACTTACCTCGGATGTCGAAATAACAAAATAGTTGATTAATTGAGCACTTTGTCTTTGCCCCGATCTCAATTCGAATCTTTATTTTCTTGGTCTATACATATTCAAATTTAACTTATTAAATTACCAATTCATTCAATTTAGTCCAAACATACATATTTAGGGCGTTGTACAAAATAGCCCTCACATTTTCACATTTCGACACTTTAGTCCCTATTTCACAAAATCACCAAATACACAAAATTTCACTTCACCCATGCCTAGCCAAATTCTCCCTATGTCCATACAAGCCCATACATTTCATTTATTTCACATTTTAGTCCTCCAATTTCTTATTTTCACAATTAAACCCAAATTACTCAATTTCACTAAAAATTCAAAGACAAAATATATTAATCTTTCACATATCTTTCATATTTCATCATCAACTATCACAAAGCTCAAACATTCATCAATGGCATAACTCAAAATCACCATCAATGATACGAACCGGCTCGGGATGAGTCAAAACGTATATGATTTGCCCAATCGTCTACGAGGAGGAAATAAGCCTTTGGAAAATAATCGGAAAATATGAATGAGTTTGCGGAAGCTTAAGTGAATAAAATTGTAATATCCTGAATTAGGGGTTATTTGTGATTGTAATGTTTTACATGAGTTCGGATTGTTGTGTTGTTAAGTGAGATGTTCTAGGGCTTAGGAATAAGCCAAGGGTAGGCTCGAGCTGTAGGAAAAATTTTATTTTTAAGCTTTAGTTAAAGGGAGTTGAAGGAGCTAGGGGTTAAGAGTAATTCGTGGGGAATTTTAACACAAGTAACCAGTTGGCAAAGTGGCAAGGAGGCATCACTTAGGGCTTTGGAAGGTGACGCCACAAGCATTGAAAGGGGGCTTAGGTTCGAATCCTATGGATGACAATAAGGTGACTTTTATTTTTGTTTTTGTATGGCATTTGTTGGTCAAATTTTAATTATGGTAGGATAGAATTTTTCATTTTTGGATAGTAGACTAAGGGAATAAGGCAAGTTATTAGTTAAGGTATGGAATCAAGGCGTTATGGAAGGATAAGGGGACATAAGGCTTGATGTATGGGTGATGTTTTGGAAATATTTTTATAGTCATTTTGACCATGAATGTGGACGCATAGATGGATAAGGGGGGATTGGCCAAATATTGTATGGGATTAGGGGGAGGATAGTTGGCCAAATTCTTGGCATTTTGTGCATCTTTTTTTCCTCTTCTCCAAAATTATTCTCCTTAGCCGAATGTGTCATTGGCTTTAGGTGAAAACTTTGTTTTTGTTTTGGCTATCATTTCTTTGACCATATTGGTATTCTCTTTTTCTTCTTTTCCTCTCAAACTCTTCTTTTCTTTTTGGTACCGAAATATCACTACCTTGGAAAGGGGACATTTCTCTTTCATTCTTTTTCTTATTTGACCGAATATGCATCAATATTAAAAACTTTTTCTTTGTTCAATTTCTTCTATAGCCGAACCCTATAAGCCCTTGTTTTCTTTTCTTTTTCATCTCCATTTTGAGCCATAGCCGAATGTGCAACTATCATTTAAAAGGCTTAGCCGAACCTTGTTGTGAGTTTTAGAAGCCGAAACCTTTTTCTCTTTGAGTCTCTTCAAGCAACGTGGTGTCGAAGGGAGGAAACACTAAGGAGTCTTTCAGGATTTGAAGTGTTCAAGGGATTTTGACAACTTCATAGACCAGTGGTGATTCGGGATTTAGATAAGCGAGGTAAGTGAAATGTAGTTTTCGGCCATAGGCCATTTTGGTATTATATTAGCCGATTCTGACTTAGGTTATGTAGGAAAGAGTTCAACAATCGCAAGGGTGCAAATCGTTTAGACGTGGGTTTCGGGATTGAGTAGACTGTACCAAAAAGGTGTGTAGTTATTGCACTGTTCTCTTGATTGTTTATGTGTGTATGTTGTTATATATGTGTGATATGATGTGAATGGTAGTCGAAATAAGGGCTAAGATGGTGGATACCCATGGTGGGTGATCGAATAATCAGGTCAGTACTTTATGATATTAAATGATCACTGATGAATATGTGAAATGGTGATGAGCGTGTGTTATATACTCTATTAAATGATATTTTTGTCATGATATATATATGCATGGGAATTTGGGACATGAATATTGAAGGACAGGGTGTACATTATGTACGTGGTCTGATGTTAGCCTTGTGCTACATTGGCGCTTGATGTTAGCTATGTGCTTCATCAAGGTGGGGTGTTGGCTATGTGCCACCACCTGGCGGATGATAGCTGTGTGCATCACCGTGGATTGAGGATGACCTCGAGTCACCTCGTGGATATTGACATGTGGGGTCACTTAGGTGATCGGTGGCTTAGCCACGGCCTTGGGCGGCAGGTCTGCCAATGTAGGTGTAATGGATGGACACTAGGTTGGGTTGGGCTTCATGTTGCATATTTATGTATGTGGACTGTGTGGATATGGGCCAAGCCCATATGTGGAGACATGTGAAATAACTATACACTGAGTCTGTTTGACTCACCCAATTTTTACCAAACATTGCAGGTGATGCATAAAGCTTGGACCGGGTTGGAGAGGATACGAGGTGGCCCATGCAGAAGAGGATTTTCTTTATACAATTTATGTTTCAGTATTTTAAGTATTTATTTATTGTAATAAGGGCCTCCTAAAGTGTTTAAGGATTTTTATTATGTTTTAAGTTGGATTGTCAATTATATTAATAACTGAAAATGTTTTATTTTTAGCAACTTTCCTTTTAAAATATATGATAAAGTTTTTAACTGAAGAATTTGTAACATCAAAGTTTTACTTAAAGTTTTAAATACGAAATGATTTATCAACAACAACAAACTTTCATGATTTAGTTTATGAGTCAAAATATTTTTCAAACGTTTTCCGAAGTGGCATTCTGAATTCAGCCATGGCTCGTGGGCCGGGTTTGGGGTGTTACAGGTTTGGTATCAGAGCCTGGTTCAAAACTCGGCTTTGAGGGTTTTGGGCCCAAAAACATTTTCTTAAGATGGGCTTTTCAAAAATATAGGCTTTCATGAAGTTTTCAGGTTTATTCTGGCATGGCACCTGTATCTCCGACCCGAAGTCCACCAGGTAAGTACCTCTAATTGTTGTGTGAATTATTATATGATTGGTATGTGGGTATGATGGGAACGTAGATTAGTATATTAAGTTATTGAACTTTAGGATTAGCTTACTCCAACACAGAATTGCATAAAATTTTAAAGCCTAATTAAACAAACCTATGAGTAAGTCGCCGAGTTAGGGTGTGGCAACCATTGTGCGCATGTCTAGGATTGGTTTCGGTGGGAGCTTGGTATTTAAGCAGTCCTAGTGACTCACCTCCTCTCCACTCGAATCCTACCTGGTGCGTAGTAACGGTTCACCCTAACCAAGAGGACTTATTCACGGGCTAAACTCGATAATTAAAACCCGAAAGGGACTAGCCATACTGTTTTATAAAAACCTTAAGTTTTCAAAATTACTCCTTTGATTTGTAAAACCATTTTATACTTGGAAAAATTTTTCGAAATATTTTCGATTTACAAAATTACCCAAATACCCCTGGGTGTAAAATTACCAAAATGCCCTTGGTTTATAAAATTACCATACTACCCACGACTTTTGTAAAAACATTCTTACTTTACAAAAATACCAAAAACTCCTATTTTACAAAATAGTAAGATACCCTGATTTGGGAAAATTTACTAAAATGCTCCTAACTTCCAAAATTACCAAAATAACCCCGATTTCCGAAATTTCTGCAATACCATTGATTTGGTAGAATTTTCAAAATAACCTTGAGATTTGTATATTTTGGAATGCCTTTGATTTGTAAAGATTTTCAAATTGACCCCGATTTATTACTAAAATACCCCTGTAGGACAAATGACGAAAATACCCCTAGGATAGGAACAGACAAAAAATGTTTGAAGAGTGAATGTGTATGGTAGATACTACTGAATGGATGTGTTTCTATGAATTAAGGTAGAAGACTTGAAACTTTGATTGATCGAAAGAACTACTATTAAGCTCTTTTCATAAAATTGTTCGCGGATAAACAGTGGAACAAAGAACGCATAAAATTTCTTAAATCAGACTAAAGCACGATCGTAGACATGAGCTCTAGGGGACGTAGTCGTAATGTGCGAGGACGTGGTAGAGGCAGAATGGCTGTGTCGAAACCCGTTAGATCGGGTCAAGGGTCTGAGAATGAGGTACCACCACCACCACCAGCTGTTGGTGTTGAGCAGCAAGATCAGAGGGGGATGATGCTGTATCGCAGGCGGTGCTGCGAGTTCTAGAGATGGTGGCTGGAGTAGGTGGTAATAGGGGAGCTCGGAAATCTGTACCCGAGCGACTCCGAGCTAATGGAGCTGAGGTGTTCCGTGGCGTATCTGGTGTGGCACCCAGCACTACTGAGTATTGGTTAGAGGCGACCGAGTGAATTATGGATGAGTTGGATCTGACGGCTGAGGAGAAAGTGAAAGGATTGGTGTCGCTTCTTCGTGATGAGTCATATCAGTGGTGGCTCACAGTTCGGGATGGTGCTACGGCTGAGGAACTCACTTGGGAGTACGTTAAGGCGGCATACCAGAAGAAGTATGTTGGTACTCATTATATATATGCGCAGAGGAAGGCATTTCTGGGGCTGGTTCAAGGGAACAAGTCCGTCGCGGAGTACGAGGCTGAATTCTTAAGGTTGAGCCGGTATGCTCGAGAAATCATGGCTACGGAGCATGAGCGATGTGCCCGATCTGAGGATGGACTAAGGGATGATCTGTGGTTATTGATAGCTCCACAGCAGGAGTGAGAGTTCGCCGTGTTGGTGGAGAAGGCTAAGGTAGCCGAAGGAATTAAGGACTCTGTGAGACAGAATAGAGATAAGGATAGGAACCGGGATAAGAGGAGTTTTGGACCGTCAGAATCGTCTGAGAGCTTTCAGAAAAGACCGAGGGTTGAGAATTCTGTTCGTGTTACTAAGCCAGCTACTGGAAATCCGGACCGTCCGTGTGCTCGGTGTGGAAGGTATCATGTTGGCGAGTGCTGGAATCGGGATCGAGAGTGTTTTAGGTGTAAGTCTAAGGCTCATTTGATTAAAGACTGTCCCTAGGATCCGAATAGGGCTCGGACAGCAGGCCAAGGTTTTGTGCAGCCAAGCAGAGGTGGTCAGCAAGAGATGAGGAATCATGGTCCGAACCATGGAATGAATGGTTCCGGCCGAGGTCGTGGAACACCAAACGGAGGTGCTGGAGGTGCAGACGCGAGGCAACCAAGGTTGGTTTATGCAGTCAGGCGTCACGAGGATAGTGATGCCCCAGATGGGACAACGGGTATGTCCCTTATTTCTGGAATACCCTTTATTGCCTTGTTTGTTATAGAGCTAGTTCGTTCTTGTGTTGCTAGTGAAATGTATGGAACCTTGAGTGTGAACTTTGAGACTGTTCATAGAAAGTATGTTAGTTTTATTAAGATCAGAGTGCGCAGCAAGAGCGTAATGTGGTGAGTGAGGATGCACGACTGTTAGTTAGTTGGAAATTTCGAGGACGAAATTTCTTTAAGGAAGGTAGAATTGTAATATCCTGAATTAGGGTTATTTGTGATTGTATTGTTTTGTATGAGTTCGGATTGTTGTGTTGTTAAGTGAGATGTTCTAGGGCTTAGGAATAAGCCAAGGGTAGGCTCGAGCTGTAGGAAAAATTTTATTTTTAAGCTTTAGTTAAAGGGAGTTGAAGGAGCTAGGGGTTAAGAGTAATTCGTGGGGAATTTTAACACAAGTAACCAGTTGGCAAAGTGGCAAGGAGGCACCACTTAGGGCTTTGGAAGGTGACGCCACAAGCATTGAAAGGGGGCTTAGGTTCGAATCCCATGGATGATAATAAGGTGACTTTTATTTTTGTTTTTGTATGGCATGTGTTGGTCAAATTTTAATTATGGTAGGATAGACTTTTTCATTTTTGGATAGTAGACTAAGGGAATAAGGCAAGTTATTAGTTAAGGTATGGAATCAAGGTGTTATGGAAGGATAAGGGGACATAAGGCTTGATGTATGGGTGATGTTTTGGAAATATTTTTATGGTCATTTTGACCATGAATGTGGACGCATAGATGGCTAAGGGGGGATTGGCCAAATATTGTATGGGATTAGGGGGAGGATAGTTGGCCAAATTCTTGGTATTTTGTGCATCTTTTTTCCCTCTTCTCCAAAATTATTCTCCTTAGCCGAATGTGTCATTGGCTTTAGGTGAAAAATTTGTTTTTGTTTTGGCTATCATTTCTTTGACCATATTGGTATTCTCTTTTTCTTCTTTTCCTCTCAAACTCTTCTTTTCTTTTTGGTACCGAAATATCACTACCTTGGAAAGGGGACATTTCTCTTTCATTCTTTTTCTTATTTGACCGAATATGCACCAATATTAAAAACTTTTTCTTTGTTCAATTTCTTCCATAGCCGAACCCTATAAGCCCTTATTTTCTTTTCTTTTTCATCTCCATTTTAAGCCATAGCCGAATGTGCAACTATCATTTAAAAGGCTTAGCCGAATCTTGTTGTGAGTTTTAGAAGCCGAAACCTTTTTCTCTTTGAGTCTCTTCAAGCAACGTGGTGTCGAAGGGAGGAAACACTAAGGAGTCTTTCGGGATTTGAAGTGTTCAAGGGATTTTGACAACTTCATAGACCAGTGGTGATTCGGGATTTAGATAAGCGAGGTAAGTGAAATGTAGTTTTCGGCCATAGGCCATTTTGGTATTATATTAGCCGATTCTGACTTAGGTTGTGTAGGAAAGAGTTCAACAATCGCAAGGGTGCAAATCGTTTAGACGTGGGTTCCGGGATTGAGTAGACTGTACCAAAAAGGTGTGTAGTTATTGCACTGTTCTCTTGATTGTTTATGTGTGTATGTTGTTATATATGTGTGATATGATGTGAATGGTAGCCGAAATAAGGGCTAAGATGGTGGATACCCATGGTGGGTGATCGAATAATCAGGTCAGTACTTTATGATATTAAATGATCACTGATGAATATGTGAAATGGTGATGAGCGTGTGTTATATACTCTATTAAATGATATTTTTGTCATGATATATATATATGCATGGGAATTTGGGACATGAATATTGAAGGACAGGGTGTACATTATGTACGTGGTCTGATGTTAGCCTTGTGCTACATTGGCGCTTGATGTTAGCTATGTGCTTCATCAAGGTGGGGTGTTGGCTATGTGCCACCTCCTGGCGGATGATAGCTGTGTGCATCACCGTGGATTGAGGATGACCTCGAGTCACCTCGTGGATATTGACATGTGGGGTCACTTAGGTGATCGGTGGCTTAGCCACGGCCTTGGGCGGCAGGTCTGCCAAGGTAGGTGTAATGGATGGACACTAGGTTGGGTTGGGCTTCATGTTGCATATTTATGTATGTGGACTGTGTGGATATGGGCCAAGCCCATATGTGGAGACATGTGAAATAACTATACACTGAGTCTGTTTGACTCACCCAATTTTTACCAAACATTGCAGGTGATGCATAAAGCTTGGACCGGGTTGGAGAGGATACGAGGTGGCCCATGCAGAAGAGGATTTTCTTTATACAATTTATGTTTCAGTATTTTAAGTATTTATTTATTGTAATAAGGGCCTCCTAAAGTGTTTAAGGATTTTTATTATGTTTTAAGTTGGATTGTCAATTATATTAATAACTGAAAATGTTTTATTTTTAGCAACTTTCCTTTTAAAATATATGATAAAGTTTTTAACCGAAGAATTTGTAACATCAAAGTTTTACTTAAAGTTTTAAATACGAAATGATTTATCAACAACAACAAACTTTCATGATTTAGTTTATGAGTCAAAATATTTTTCAAACGTTTTCCGCAGTGGCATTCTAAATTCGGCCATGGCTCGTGGGGCGGGTTTGTGGTGTTACAAAAATAGAAGATGGTTCGGTTTGGTGGGACAAAATAACAATAAAATAGATAAAAGGATAATTTAATGGAGATGGGTAAAAGAACTTAAACGAGAATCGACTCAACACTAAAGAGTGTCACCCCGGGTTCTATAATGTTTAAGGTGGATAAATGGAATCGATGATGGAAATGGAAATACGAACTTAACTTAAGAAAGATTCAACACTATATAACAGTGTCACCCCCGTTTCTTATATCGTTAAGGTGAAAAGATGGAATTCGATGATGGACCAAGACCCGTTATCTAAAAAGATAAGAACCGTTGGTATAAATAAATGGATGAGAAACGACTGACGCCACAAGCAAAGCTTGATAAGTCGGAATCGAAACTCGTATGAAAGATAGAGAGGAGATAAACTCACTCAAATGAACAACGTTCATAAAAATTCATTCATAAAAATTCTGTATTTTCTCCACAAATGAAAATAGAAAAAAATATTTATAGCCTAAAACTAGGTAGCCGAATGACCAAAATACCAAGCTTGAAAGTGTCTTATCTTCAATTGTTTAATCACATGGGTGCCTTCAATTTGCTGTCTAAGATATGAAAAATTAAGTCCCATAAAGAAAAAAAAAAAAGAGCATTGCTGTCCACATGATGAATGTTGCTTTGTATTATTTAATTCCATCCATTGCTTGTGCCATCCATGCATAAAATATTCCTTCATTGCCGTTCATTACTAAGCTCCCATTATCTTGATTTTAAAATTTCAAGGACCCATGATATTTCTTCATGCCGTCACTTTGTCCATTTAATTTCTAGCAATTTAAAATTCATTCATGCTCCATCTTGTGCATATTTATTTAATTAATTATGTAATAGTTTAAAACACATTTATTTAATTAATTAATTTGGGCAGAATTTAATTAACTAATTAAATAAATTTATTCAACCAATTAAAAGGCATAAAATAAAATAAATGCTAATCAAACTCAATGAGCTGAAAACAAGCCCATTTTGGGACGTGCACCAAAAGGTACACTAGCTCCTTGGCTTTGACCCGAGTTGTTAAGTTGTAAAACGTTGACGCCCCGGGCGTGCTCGTATCAATCAAATTCTAAAATTAAGGCATGGGTTTGAAAGAACACGAAGCAACGATCACAAAAATGTAGAAATTATCAAAAACCGATCAAAATCCATACCTTGATCAAGCTCAAAGCTAGCCGAAACCTAGTTGTTCTTCATTTCTTTATTTTCTTTGTATTTCAGCACTAAGAAGATGAACATGGCTTGTTTTCATGTTTTTATTATATTAATAAACATATATTTTACAAATTACCTTAATGCCTTTAATGAAATAATTATAACATCTTATAAAACATGGACATAAATGTCCACTTACTTAATAATGGCATAATAACCTTTTAAGGACTTATAATAAATTAAATCATAACAACTTAGCACATTAACAAATGGAATGCCACTTTTACATTTTATGCGATTCAGTCATTTTCTCAAATTAATCACACAAATAAACAAATTAGTTCACAAAAATTTCACACATACCAATTCATATACTGTTGACTCAGAAAATAATATTAAAATATTTTTTTGACTCGGATTTGTGGTCCCGAAACTACTATTCTGACTAGGGTCAAAACTGGACTGTTACAATTCTCCCTCCTTAGGGATTTTCGTCCCCGAAAATCTTACCATTAAATAGGTTCGGATACTGCTGTCTCATAGAATCTTCAGGCTCCCACGTAGCCTCTTCAACTCCGTGTTTGTGCCACAACACTTTCGCTAAAGAAATTTTCTTGTTTCTCAATTCTTTAATCTCTCGTGCCAAAATTTGAATCGGTTCTTCACTATACGACAAATCTGATTGAATCTCAACCTTAGTAGGAACAATCACATGCAATGGATTAGATCTGTATCGTTGAAGCATCGACACGTGAAACACATTATGAATCTTTTCTATTTCAGGTGGCAACATCAATCTATAAGCAATCGGCCCAATTCGTTCAATAACCACATAAGGCCCGATGAACCACAGACTCAACTTGCCTTTTCGGCCAAATCGAAGTATTTTCTTCCACGGAGACACTCTCAAAAACACTTTGTCTCCGACCTCAAATTTGATATCTTTTTGTTTCAAGTCTGCGTAAGACTTCTGATGATCTGAAGCTGCTTTCAAATTATTACTCAGCTCAGTCCAATACAATGGAGTTCAACATTTTCAACCGTAAAGAGCCTCATACGATGCCATTATGATACTAGATTGAAAACTATTATTGTATGCGAATTCAATCAACGGCAAATGCTTTTCCCACGTACTTTCGAACTCAAGAATGCAGCATCTCAACATATCCTCAAGAACTTGAATGATCCGCTTGGATTGTCCATCCTTTTGTGGATGAAATGCAGTGCTGAAATGCAACTTTGTGCCTAAAGCCTCTTGCAATTTCTTCCAAAACCGCAAGGTAAATCTCGGATCTCTGTCAGAGATGGATAATGGCACCCCGTGCAATCTCACAATCTCACCAATATACAATTCAGCTAACTTATCAAGTGAATAATCTATTCTCACCGAAACAAAATGAGCTGATTTCGTCAATCTGTCAACTATCACCCAGATTGCATCTTTCTTTCTCGGAGATAAAGGTAATTCTGACACAAAGTCCATCATGATTCTCTCCCATTTCCACTCAAGAATCATAATCGGTTGTAATAAACCGGATGGAACCTGATGTTCAGCTTTAATTTGCTGACAAACCAAACATATCGAAACAAACTCTGAGATATCCCGTTTCATACCATGCCACCAATAAAACTGTTTCAGATCGTTATACATTTTTGTACTCCCCGGATGAACAACCAAACGACTATTGTGAGCTTCATTCAAAATCAATTGAATCAACTCTGAATTTCTTGGAATACAAATCCGATCTTTGAATCTCAAACAATCTGTAACACCCCAATACCCGGTCAACACATCACGACCGAATCTAGCATGTTACGGGAAAGTATTTTGAAGAAAACAGGCTATCGAATCAAGTCTTGAAAAATCCTTCTTGTTGCTTTTATTTTTTGTAGAAAGCAGGTGCATGATGAGTTAAAAACTGCTCTTGTTGTTTTTGAAAACTCGAAATTAGATCTTTAAAACTTAGTTTGTCGGATTCATAAGTAAAACAATGCTATATCGTTTAAAAATCCGATTAGTTTCTTTTTAGTTGCTAAAAAAACATTTAAATTAAGTGTGTAAACTTTAAGTTTGAAAAACATTTGAGTTGTAGTTATCTTAAATTATAAAGTGATACCCAATGGTAAAGTTTAAAACATGCTGCTTCGTAGTTTTGGCAAACCTTATTTTTTCAAATTTTATCAGATATTAACCAATAGTTTGTTAAGCCATATTTGAAATCAAATCCAACCCCATAAATAATCAAAACATAATTTAAAAGGCCATTTTACAATCCCAACAAAACCAAATCGAAATAAAAGAAATAAAGTACCAAATTCAAATCCATGAAAGACCTTATTTATTCATAGCATGGCCACCTCGAGTCCACCCGGCTCCTCGTCCGCGATCTAAGTGTCACCTGAAATGATAAGAGAGAATGTGAGTCACCAAGATTCAGTGCATAAACCCTCCTCTCGATTAATGCAACATATTTACACACACATCACCAAGCAATATAAATAATGCACCCCCACCCTAGCCATCCATACTCTTTATCTACCCCGTGTGGTACCAAACCACTGGTGACCCAAAGTCACGAATAATCCATCTGTGGGGCCAACCCACGTGTGATACCAAATCACTGGCGACGATCTCGTAATATCAACTGTGGGGCCAACCCACTGTGGTGCTAAGCCACTGGGACAAGTCGCTATGAGGTGCCAAACCTCTGGTGACCCAAAGTCACAAAATATCAATATCCAAGTGTGGGGCCAACCCACGTGTGATACCAAATCACTAGCGACGATCCCGATATGTCAACTGTGGGGCCAACCCATTGTGGTGCTAAGCCACTGGGACAAGTCGCTATGAGGTGCCAAACCTCTGGTGACCCAAAGTCACAAAATATCAATCTGTGGTACCAAACCACTGGAGGTGCCAAACCTCTGGTGTCCCAAAGACACGGATATCATCTTCCCCCTCCTCTCATATCACCCATCAACATCATGCCATACTCATGTAAATCATGCACATCATGCAAATCATGCCAACATGCCTAGTTACACATCACATAACATATATGTCCTAAATCATGGTATCTTATATCACATAACAGAACTCATATTGAAACGGACTTACCCGAATCCGTGCACATACCCATAGGGTATCGTGTCAACATCCATACTGTTTCGGCTTTAATTAACATCAGGTTATTAACATATATTACTAAGCAATAGAGTGTGTAAGTTTACACACCTGCTATAACGGAAGCCCTAAATCTGAAGAGTCGATCTACAACGCTAGGTCCTTTGATCCTACATTCGGCCATTACCAAGGTTAGCAACCTAGGCCATTCGGCCAAACCAAATAAACCAAAGGGTTAATGCCTAAAACCCGAAACCTTACCTATACGTCCCTCGAATACTAGCCACCACACGCTATGTGCCTCTGCTTCACTTCCCTACAATCGGCAATCACATACCCATATCAATAGCCTTCGGCTTTTGGATACTTAAAAGAATCATCTACCATAAATGGATCCTTACCACCACTTACCAACTGATTAATCAAGGATGAAGGCTTCGCTTGATTGTTTCCAAAATCTCGGAGACCCTACAATAAATCGATTCCAAAAACAAGTAATTAACACCCCTGCTATCAAGTACCGAAATCAGCTCTTACCCATGTAAAAGTCGACAGAGAAAAAGAGAGAAGGAGAAATAGGCATTCGGCCTTGAGCACTTACCCTCTACTAGAAACCGATTGGAGAAAACTAGGAGAGATTACCCTTGCTTGAGATTCGGCCAAAACTAAACACAAAAAGGGAGAAGAGAATTCAACTATGGTTGTTTAAAACAGGCACTTATGGTTCGGCTTGAGTGGAAGAAGAGGAAGAAAAGAAGTGAAATGAAGATAGGGGTTTCAGCAAAAGAGTTTGAGAAGAGGGAAGAAAAAGAATAGGAGGAGAGTGCTTTCGGTTTTGAAAGAAAAAGAAAGAGGAAAGGGAGAGTAGAAGGTTCGGCCACCAACCAAAATTGAGAGCAAAAAGAAGAGAAGGTGCTTAGGAGAATAAGGGTTCGGCTACAATGAGGTTTAGAGAAAACAAAAGCAAAATTCAGCAAAGGTATATGTTGCTTAAGACTTTCGGTTTCAAAGAAGAAGAAAAAGAGGTGTGCTTACTTGGAGATTCGGCTAGGAGCAAAACAAGGAGAAATTCGGCTTTGGAACACTAAACAAAGGCTGACCGAAATTGCCCCAAAAGATGCCTAAGAGAATTCGGCACCCCCCTACTCACCTTACCAAAACCGGCCACTCCCCCCATGAAGAGTTCAAGATTCGGCCAACACCCAAAAATGCTCTTGGCCACTAATTCAAACCATTTTGAATTAGTCAACTACCTAAATTCTCTCTTTGCCAACCATTTGAATCATTTGACTGAGTCCATGGCAGAGTTTGAACTGCACACAACTCCTTCCCCTCCTTGGCGTCAAAATAGAAAGCAAAAGGTGGGATTTCCGCTGCTCGAACCTGAGACCTCCTTCCCCTGCAAGTGGCGTCAATCACAGGCTCTAAGTGGCGCCTCCTTGCCACTTTGCCAAGCCTTTCTCTTGTGCTAAAATCCTACTTGAAATACTTATAAGCCTTAGCTCCTTCAGCTCCTTTTACCTTAAACCTAAAAACTAAAATTTTTCCTACTACTCAGGCCTACACTAGACTTACAACTAAGTCTCAAAACATCATAAATAACAACACCGCAGTCCAAACACAAGCAAACAATGCAGTTAAAAAATAACCCCTATTTCAGGATATTACAGTTCTACCCCCTTAAAATAATTTTGGCCTCGAAATTACCTGGTCAAAAGAGTTGAGGGTATTGCTGTCTTATCACATCCTCGGGTTCCCACGTAGCTTCTTCCACGCCATGGTTCCGCCATAGCACCTTCACCAAAGGAACTGTCTTCCTACGCAAAACTTTCACATCCCGATCTAGAATCTGTACTGGTTCCTCCTCCATGGTCAAATTCGGATTCACCTCGATCTCTTCCACTGCTACAACATGCGATGGATCTGAACGATAACGCCTAAGCATGGAGACATGAAATACGTCGTGAATCTGACTTAGTTCTGCCGGCAACTCAAGCTGATAAGCTACTGGTCCCACCCGTCTCAGTACCTTATACGGCCCAATAAACCTTGGACTTAACTTGCCTTTCCTACCGAACCTCAACACTTTCTTCCATGGCGAGACCTTCAGAAAGACCTTGTCACCTACGACAAACTCTATATCTCTACGCTTGAGATCGGCGTAAGACTTCTGCCTGTCCGAAGCCTCTTTCAATCGAGCCTGAATCAACCTAACCTTGTCTTCAGTCTCTGCAACCAACTCTGGTCCCAACATCTGATGTTCACCCAATTCCGTCCAACAAGTAGGTGAGCGACACTTCCTACCATACAACGCCTCATATGGTGCCATCTGGATGCTTGCTTGGTAACTATTGTTGTAGGTGAACTCAGCTAATGGTAGAAACTCCTCCCAACTACCTCTGAAGTCCAGAACACAACCTCTCAGCATGTCCTCTAGAATCTGTATAACCCTTTCCGACTGCCCGTCAGACTGTGGATAGAATGCCGTACTGAAATCCAAGCGCGTACCCAAAGCCTAATGCAACGCTTTCCAAAACCTTGACGTAAATCTGGGATCCCTATCCGAGATGATCGATACTGGCACACCATGCAACCTCACTATCTCTGACACATACAGCTTCGCCAACCTCTGAAGTGAGTAATCAACCCTTACCGGTATGAAGTGAGCTGATTTAGTCAGACGATCCACAATCACCCAAACTGAGTCCTTCTTGCTAGGCGTAAGAGGTAATCCACTGACGAAATCCATAGTGATCTTTTCCCACTTCCACTGTGGAATCTTCACTGGCTGAAGCAACCCTGACGGCAACTGATGTTCAGCCTTGACCTGCTGACACGTCAGACACTTACCTACAAATTCCGTCACTTCCCGCTTTAGTCCTGGCCACCAAAACTGCTCTCTTAGATCCGGATACATTTTGCTACCTCCAGGATGCATAGCGTATGGGCTGCTATGTGCGTCCTGAAGAATCTTCTGCCTTAGCTCGATGTCCTTTGGCATACAAGCTCTCCCTTGGAAACATAGCACTCCATCACTAGACAAGCTGTAACCCTCCAAACCACCATCTTGCACTTGCAATCTCTGCGCATTCAAAACCTCATCCTCTAACTGTTTCTCCCTGATCTGCTCAACCCAAGTCGGCTTAACCTGCAATTCTGCTAGAATACTTTCGTCGTCATACAAACTCAAATAGGCAAACATCGCTCTTAAGTCCGATACAACCTTACGGCTCAACGTGTTTGCCACAACGTTAGCCCTGCCCGGGTGATACTCGATCGAACAGTCGTAGTCCTTGAGCAACTCCATCCATCTGCGCTGCCTCAAGTTCAAATCCTTCTGAGTCAAAAGGTACTTTAGACTCTTGTGATCTGTGTAGACTATTGACTTCTCCCCGTACAAGTAGTGCCTCCAAATTTTCAACGCGAAAACTACTGCCGCTAACTCCAGGTCGTGCGTCGGATAATTAACTTCATGCGGTCTCAACTGTCGAGATGCATAAGCCACTACCTTTCCTTCCTGCATCAGCACACATCCCAAACCCGTATGTGATGCATCGCAATATACCGTGAATTCCTTTCCTGCCTCAGGTTGAATCAAAACCGGAGCTTCAGTCAAGATCTTCTTTAGGTTGTCCAAACTCTCTTGCTGCTTCTCAGTCCACACAAATGGGACTCCTTTTCTTAACAACTTGGTCATCGGTGCTGCGATCAACGAAAATCCCTCCACAAATCTTCGGTAGTACCTAGCCAGGCCTAGAAAACTCCGAATTTCAGCCACTGACTTAGGCGGCTTCCAATCCAATACTGCCTCAATCTTCCGAGGATCCACTCTAATCCCCTCAGCTGACACTACATGACCCAAGAAAGTCACCTCCCTGAGCCAGAACTCGCACTTACTAAACTTAGCATAAAGCTGCTTTTCCCTCAGAATCTGCAACACTACTCGCAAATGTGCATCATGCTCCTCTTCTGTCCTTGAGTACACCAAGATGTCGTCTATAAATACCACGACGAACTGATCCAAATACTGTTGGAATACCCTATTCATCATGTCCATGAATGCTGCCGGCGCGTTAGTCAACCCGAACGGCATTACCAGAAACTCATAGTGCCCATACCGAGTACGAAACGCCGTCTTGTGGATATCAGCCTCTTTCACCTTTAGCTGATGATACCCAGACCTTAAGTCGATCTTCGAGAATACCGCTGCACCCTTCAGCTGATCAAACAAGTCGTCTATCCTCGGCAACAGATACTTGTTTTTGATCGTCAGCTTATTCAACTGGCGGTAATCTATACACATCCGCATTGTACCATCTTTCTTTTTGAAAAAGAGCACTGGCGCTCCCCAAGGTGAAACACTTGGCCTGATAAAGCCTCGGTCCAACAACTCCTGGATCTGAGCCTTGGCACCATCCTATACGGAGCAATAGACACTGGCGCGGTTCCGGGTAACAGATCTATCCCAAATTCCACCTCACGATCCGGTGGCAATCCCGGAAGCTCTTCAGGAAACACATCAACAAATTCCTTTACTGTTCGGACATTCCCTACAGCAGACTCCTTAGCTTCCAAGGCATACACATGAACCATAAATGCTTCGCAACCCTTCCTGACCATCTTCTCAGCCTTTAAAGCAGATACCACGTTGGATAAGTAATCTCTCCTATTACCTATCATAACCACCTCGTCATCCTTAGCCGTCTTTAGAACCATGCGCTTAGCCGCGCAATCCAACCTTGCCTGGTACTTAACCAACCAGTCCATCCCAAGAATCAGATCGAACTCCCCAAACGGCAGTTCCATCAGATCAGCAACAAACACTACCCCTTGGAGTTCTAGGGGTACGTCTCTATACAGCTTATTTACAATTACAGAGTGACCTAGAGGGCTAATCACTGTCATCTGCCTAGAAGTAGTCTCAAAGTCTAAATTCAAGGTCTCTACTATGCTACTAGCAACGTATGAATGCGTTGAACCCACATCAATCAAAGCAGTATAGGGAAAACCAAAGATCAAGAACGTACCGGTTATGACGTCCGGTGCGTCGCTCTCCTCTCGGCGCCTCGCTCTCCTCTCGGCGCCTCGTTGCATACACTAACCCAGGCTGTCTTGCCTCAGTGCTACCCGCACCTCTGCCCGGTGCTCCTCGGCCCCGACCAAAACCGTTACCTCTCTACCATTACCAGGACCCCTCTGCGGTGGCGGTCCTCCATTTCTAAGCTGAGTACGGCCCTGACCCTCAGACTGAATCCTAGCCAACTTACGCGGACAGTCTCTCACACGATGATCCAGCGAGCCACACTCAAAACACCCTTTTCCACCGGTCCAACATCCTCCCCAATGAGATTTCCCACAACGGTTACACTGTGCTGGTCCCTGATTAGCAACAACAGACCTACCAGACTGATTCGGTCCACTCTGTCTAGCCCTTTTCTGAGAATTTCCAACCGACCCAGCTGACCCAAAGCTTCTCTTATGTCTGTTCCTATCCATGTTCTGCCTCACAGACTCTTTAACCCCTTCAGCTACCTTAGCCTTTTCTACCAGAACAGCAAACTCACGTTCCTGCTGTGGAGCAATCAGCAACCTCAGCTCATCTCTCAGACCATCCTCGAATCGAACACACCGCTCGTGTTCAGTAGCCACAATGCCTCTAGCATACCTGCTCAGCTTCAAGAATTCTGCCTCATATTCTGATACAGACTTACTCCCTTAAACCAACCTCAAAAATGCCTTCCGTTGCGCATCAATGTAGCTAGCTCCAATGTACTTTTTCTGATACGCGGCCTTAAAATAATCCCAAGTAAGATCTTCCGCTGCAGCACTGTCCCGAACCGTGAGCCACCACTGGTATGACTCATCCTGCGGAAGCGAAACTATCCCCTTCAGCTTTTCCTCAGCAGTCAGGTCTAAATCGTCCATGATCCGCTCCGTCGCCTCCAGCCAATACTCAGCCGTGCTGGGAGCCACACCAGAAACACCTCGGAATTCCTCAGCCCCATTTGCCCGGAGTCGCTCAGGCACAGATTTCCGAGCTCCTGCGCTTCCACCTACTCCAGCTACCCTTTCTAGAACTCGCAGCATCGCCTGTGATACTGCGTCATCCCCAGTCTGATCCTGAAACTCACCACCTACAGCTGGTGGCGGTACCGGTATCTCATTCTCTGACCCCTGACCAGACCTTACTAGTTCGGAAACTGTCATCCTACCCCGACCACGTCCACGACCACGTCCACCTCGAGTGCTCATGACTAAAATCTTGACTTATCTGATTTAGAAGTTTTATGCATTAGTAATTATTCCACTGTTTAAAAGCACAGTCTTATGAATATTTCTTATTAAAGAAGTTTTGTTTTCGTAGCCCATAGAGTCCTATCAGTTTCAGTTTCTAGAGTAGTCCACTATTACTAGTCATTCAATCTCATCACATCCAAAAATCACAAGCAATAGTAAGGGGTACTTACCTGGGCGGATTGGTGCCGGAGACTCGGTGCCATGCCTTTCAAACCATATATTTTGAAACAAAAACACTTAAAACCAACTTTTAAAACATTTTTGGGCCTCGGGCCCACAGCCGAGCCTTTGAACTTGGCTCTGATACCACAATTCTAACACCCCAATACCCGGTCAACACATCACGACCGAATCTAGCATGTTACGGGAAAGTATTTTGACGAAAACAGGCTATCGAATCAAGTCTTGAAAAATACTTCTTGTTGCTTTTATTTTTTGTAGAAAGCAGGTGCATGATGAGTTAAAAACTGCTCTTGTTGTTTTTGAAAACCCGAAATTAGATCTTTAAAACTTAGTTTGTCGGATTCATAAGTAAAACAATGCTATATCATTTAAAAATCTGATTAGTTTCTTTTTAGTTGCTAAAAAAACATTTAAATTAAGTGTGTAAACTTTAAGTTTGAAAAACAATTGAGTTGTAGTTATCTTAAATTATAAAGTGATACCTGATGGTAAAGTTTAAAACATGCCGCTTCGTAGTTTTGGCAAACCTTATTTTTTCAAATTTTATCAGATATTAACCAATAGTTTGTTAAGTCATATTTGAAATAAAATCCAACCCCATAAATAATCAAAACATAATTTAAAAGGCCTTTTTACAATCCCAACAAAACCAAATCGAAATAAAAGAAATAAAGTACCAAATTCAAATCCATGAAAGACCTTATTTATTCATAACATGGCCACCTCGAGTCCACCCGGCTCCTCGTCCGCGATCTAAGTGTCACCTGAAATGATAAGAGAGAAGGTGAGTCACCAAGACTCAGTGCATAAACCCTCCTCTCGATTAATGCAACATATTTACACACACATCACCAAGCAAAATAAATAATGCACCCCCACCCTAGCTATCCATACTCCTTATCTACCCTGTGTGGTACCAAACCACTGGTGGTGCCAAACCACTGGTGACCCAAAGTCACGATATCCAATATTGTGGTGCCAAACCACTGGTGACCCAAAGTCACGAATAATCCATCTGTAGGGCCAACCCACGTGTGATACCAAATCACTGGCGACGATCCCGTAATATCAACTGTGGGGCCAACACACTATGGTGCTAAGCCACTGGGACAAGTCGCTATGAGGTGCCAAACCTCTGGTGACCCAAAGTCACAAAATATCAATATCCAAGTGTGGGGCCAACCCACGTGTGATACCAAATCACTGGCGACGATCCCGATATGTCAACTGTGGGGCCAACCCACTGTGGTGCTAAGCCACTGGGACAAGTCGCTATGAGGTGCTAAACCTCTGGTGACCCAAAGTCACAAAATATCAATCTGTGGTACCAAACCACTGGAGGTGCCAAACCTCTGGTGTCCCAAAGACACGGATATCATCTTCCCCCTCCTCTCATATCACCCATCAACATCATGCCATACTCATGTAAATCATGCACATCATGCAAATCATGCCAACATGCCTAGTTACACATCACATAACATATATGTCCTAAATCATGGTATCATATATCACATAACAGAACTCATATTGAAACGGACTTACCCGAATCCGTGCACATACCCATAGGGTATCGTGTCAACATCCATACTGTTTCGGCTTTAATTAACATCAGGTTATTAACATATATTACTAAGCAATAGAGTGTGTAAGTTTACACACCTACTATAACGGAAGCCCTAAATCTGAAGAGTCGACCTACAACGCTAGGTCCTTTGATCCTACATTCGGCCATTACCAAGGTTAGCAACCTAGGCCATTCGGCCAAACCAAATAAACCAAAGGGTTAACGCCTAAAACCCGAAACCTTACCTATACGTCCCTCGAATACTAGCCACCACACGCTATGTGCCTCTGCTTCACTTCCCTACAATCGGCAATCACATACCCATATCAATAGCCTTCGGCTTTTGGATACTTAAAAGAATCATCTACCAAAAATGGATCCTTACCACCACTTACCAACTGATTAATCAAGGATGAAGGCTTCGCTTGATTGTTTCCAAAATCCTGGAGACCCTACAATAAATCGATTCCAAAAACAAGTAATTAACACCCCTGCTATCAAGTACCAAAATCAGCTCTTACCCATGTAAAAGTCGACAGAGAAAAAGAGAGAAGTAGAAATAGGCATTCGGCCTTGAGCACTTACCCTGTACTAGAAACCGATTGGAGAAAACTCGGAGAGATCACCCTTGCTTGAGATTCGGCCAAAACTAAACACAAAAAGGGAGAAGAGAATTCGACTATGGTTGTTTAAAACAGGCACTTATGGTTCGGCTTGAGTGGAAGCAGAGGAAGAAAAGAAGTGAAATGAAGATAGGGGTTTCGGCAAAAGAGTTTGAGAAGAGGGAAGAAAAAGAATAGGAGGAGAGTGCTTTCGGTTTTGAAAGAAAAAGAAAGAGGAAAGGGAGAGTAGAAGGTTAGACCACCAACCAAAATTGAGAGCAAAAAGAAGAGAAGGTGCTTAGGAGAATAAGGGTTCGGCTACAATGAGGTTTAGAGAAAACAAAAGCAAAATTCAGCAAAGGTATATGTTGCTTGAGACTTTCGGTTTCAAAGAAGAAGAAAAAGAAGTGTGCTTACTTGGAGATTCAGCTAGGAGCAAAACAAGGAGAAATTCGGCTTTGGAACACTAAACAAAGGCTGACCGAAATTGCCCCAAAAGATGCCTAAGAGAATTCGGCACCCCCCTACTCACCTTACCAAAACCGGCCACTCCCCCCATGAAGAGTTCAAGATTCGGCCAACACCCAAAAATGCTCTTGGCCACTAATTCAAACCATTTTGAATTAGTCAACTACCTAAATTCTCTCTTTGCCAACTATTTGAATCATTTGACTGAGTCCATGGCAGAGTTTGAACTGCACACAACTCCTTCCCCTCCTTGGCGTCAAAATAGAAAGCAAAAGGTGGGATTTCCGCTGCTCAAACCTGAGACCTCCTTCCCCTGCAAGTGGCGTCAATCACAGGCTCTAAGTGGCGCCTCCTTGCCACTTTGCCAAGCCTTTCTCTTGTGCTAAAATCCTACTTGAAATACTTATAAGCCTTAGCTCCTTCAGCTCCTTTTACCTTAAACCTAAAAACTAAAATTTTTCCTACTACTCAGGCCTACACTAGACTTACAACTAAGTCTCAAAACATCATAAATAACAACACCGCAGTCCAAACACAAGCAAACAATGCAGTTACAAAATAACCCCTATTTCAGGATATTACACAATCATCGTTATCAGCTCGAAATTCCGAATCAGAATTCAAACCACATTAAGCTCGTTTTGTCATTATCTCATCATCATTTTTCTGTGCATCACAAATCTGACGTATAAAAATTGGTCTCACTTTTAACTCAGCCAAAACTGAACCATCATAACACAGATCTATCTGAGTACTCATTGCTTGCAAAGCAAATAAAGACTTTCGGCTCAAAGCATCAGCAACAACATTAGCTTTACCCGGATGATAATCAATTACTAATTCATAGTCATTTAGTAAGTCTAACCATCTCTGCTGTCTCAAATTCAATTCTTTCTGAGTCATCAGATATTTCAAGCTCTTTTGATCCGTATAAACATGACATTTCTCACCAAATAAATAGTGACGCCAAATCTTCGATGCAAATACAATCACAGCTAATTCAAGGTCATGCGTCGGATAGTTTTTTTCATGCGGCTTTAATTGCCTCGAAGCATAAGCGATGACTTTGCCTTCTTGCATCAACACATATCCCAAACCATTCAACGATGCATCACTGTATACTATAAATTCTTTACCCGATTCAGGTTGAACTAACACTGGCAGCTCTGTCAACAATGCTTTCACCAGCTCAAAACTCTGTTGGCACTTTTCTGACCACTCGAATTTAACATCTTTTTGTAGCAACTTCGTCAACGAAATCGCAATTATCTAGAAGCCTTTCACAAACCGTCTATAATAACCCGCTAGTCCTAGAAAACTACAGGCTTTAGACACATTTCTTGGAGGTTTCCATTCTAAAATTGCTAAAATCTTACTCGGATCCACTCATATTCCCGCAGCTGATACAATATGTCCCAGAAAGCCAACCTCACGTAACCAAAATTCACACTTACTAAACTTTGCATATAATTGCTTCTCACGCAGAGCCTGTAACACAATTCTCAAATGCTCGGCATGTTGCGTCTCATCACAAGAATAAATCAAAATATCATCAATAAACACCACAACAAATCGATCCAAATATAGTTTGAATATACGATTCATCAAATCCATAAACACTGCTGGAGCATTCGTTAGTCCAAAAGGCATAACTAAGAATTCATAGTGTCCGTACCTCGTTCTGAAAGCAGTTTTCGGCACATCCAATTCTTTGACTCTTAACTGATAATAACCTAATCTCAAATCTATTTTAGAAAACACTGTAGCTCCTTTAGCTGATCAAACAAATCATCGATTCGCGGCAATAGATATTTATTCTTTATCATCATTTTTTTCAACTGTCGGTAGTCAATACACATCCTCATAGTACCATCTTTCTTTTTCACAAACAACACAGGAGCACCCTAGGGCGAGAAACTCGATCATGCAAATCCTCTATCGATCAACTCTTGCAACTGAGACTTTAACTCTTTTAATTCTGTTGGTGCCATTCTATACGGAGCTATTGAGATAGGAGTCATCTCCGGTACTAATTCAATACCAAGCTCAACTTCTCGTATCGGAGGTAATCCTGGTAGTTCTTCAGGAAACACATCTGGAAACTCACAAACTACAGGTACAGATTCAACTTTCTTTTCAGTCACTTTTGTATCTATCACATATGTGAGATAAGCTTCACAACCCTTTTTCACATAATTCAAAGCTTTCATCGAAGATATAACAGTCGGCAACCCGTTCAAATTACTGGATTCAATTCGAACTATCTCACCATTATGACTTCTCAAATCAATACTCTTTCTTTTACAATTCACAATAGCATTATGCAAAGTGAGCCAATCCATAGCCAGAATTATATCAAATTCATTGAATGTTAGTAACATCAAATTAGCCGAAAAACAAATATCTCGAAACATCAACGGGCAGTTCTTGCACACTTTATCAACCAAGACACACTTGCCTAAGGGGTTCGATACTCTAATCATGAATTCAGTAGACTCAACAGGTAGAGTCTTACTAGATACTAGATTCACACACACATAGGAAAGAGTAGATCTTGGATCTATCAATGCAATCACATCAGTATCAAATAGAGTAAAAGTACCAGTAATGACATTTGGAGATGACGCTTCTTTATGAGCACGAATAGTGATAAACCGTAATTTAAACATATTTTAATCCCACATTTACTTTTGGATGATTTAAACCTTGAATTGTGAAATTTGGTGCTCTTAATCCTTTGTTTTCATGTTTTATACTCAGGAGAGCACTGGAGGATGAAAAGAACGAGAAACGGGCTTAAAACGGAGCAAATGGGCTAAAGCACGAAATCGACACGGCCCGGGCCCAAGACCACACGGCAGTGCCTCCTTAATAGTCTCGAACACGACCTGGCCACGATTCACACGGGCGTGTGCCATGGGCGTGTCCCTATCGTGACAAAGAAGAGTTTCATTCGGATTAGGGTACTTAGAGGTAAAGAAAGCCATTCCAAAAGCCTATATAAACACCCTAGAGGCCAACCTTCAAAGGGGGTCCAGTTAGGCGTCCAGTTAGGCTGAAGAGCCAAGCTGGAGAGGCCAGAATTATGGAATTTACTCGAAGAAAGCCAATTGATTTATCTCAAGAAGCCAGAGTTATACTCAAGATAGAGGATCTCTCATTCAATTCCTTCAAGGGGTTTTAGGGTTTTCTTATGTTTTGTTTTATCTTTTCTTTTGAGATGTATTCTTTTATTATTATGAACTAAACCCTTAGATACCTGAGGGGGATGAAACCTAAGACGAATCTTGTTATTGTTTTCTGAACTAAATGATAAATACTTGATTTGTTCTTAACTATGTGTTCTTAATTCTTGTTTTGATATTCCAAGATATTGATTCAAGTATTGATGTGCTTAGGCAGTAGAGCAAAAGTCCCTGTTTAAGAGTAAATCTAGCATAGTTAAGCAGAGTTGATCGCAACCCTAGAAATAGGATGACGAAAATCTACCAGATTAGGGTCAAACCTAATATGGGAGCCTATAGATTGAGTTATCTAGGGGTTTTAATTAGAAAGAGGTTTCAATTAATCAACCTAGGGTTAGACGTTAGTAGCCTCGAAAGAGGTATTAATATAAATTAGGGAATCTTACAGATCAAGTCAAGTGAATAAATCGTCTGGTTCAGAGTTAGATAACAAGTGAAGTCTAGATGGATTCTTCCTCGGGTATTGTCTTAATTAATTGGTTTTTTTTTCACAAGTATTTCCCCAATTCCTTCTCTTTGTGTTTGCATCTTTAGCTTAGTAGTTAGTTAGTTTTAGATTAGATAACAATTTTTTTTAATTCTTAGGCTAAATAACAAAAAGAAAGTTAGTATTAATACTTTTGGTTTCTTTGGGTTCGACAATCCGGTCTTGCCACAGCTATATGACTGTTCGATAGGTGCACTTGCCTCAATCGTTGTCACAATTAGTTTCTAGGCTCGATCATTCTTTTTATAAATTTTTAAGACTCTGACATACACGATCAAGTTTTGGCGCCGTTGCCGGGAAACTGAAATATTAAGAACGTTTAATTTTTATTACTTTAGTCATATTATATTTATTTTATTTTTGCAATTAAATTTTATTTTTATTTTTCTAAATTTTCTTCTTTGCTTATGCCAGGTACGTCTAGTTTATGACTAGAAGGAACCCGACAGGACCCCTGATTTACGATAGTGATATTGAAGGCACTATTCGCAGAAATCGTAGAAAAATAAGGCGAAACTTAAACTACATAGAAGAAGAGCAAGGAGTCGAAATCAATACCACCAAAGAGATGGATGAGAATAATCTGCTATCTCCAGAGGCGGCCGAACATCATGTTCCTCGAATTATGTATGATTATGCTAAACCTAATTTAACAGGAACTGAGTCAAGTATTGTTAGGCCTACTATTGCTGCAAATAATTTTGACCTGAAACCTAACACTATACAGATGATACAACAGTTTGTTCAGTTTGATGGTTTGCAGGATGAGGATCCTAACACACATTTAGCGAATTTTCTAGAATTCTGTGATACCTTCAAAATAAATGGCGTTTCGGATGATGCCATCCGTCTTCGGTTATTTCCCTTTTCTTTGAGAAATAAAGCCAAACAGTGGTTGCATTCTCTTCTACAAGGATCAATCACTACATGGGATCAGATGACCGAAAAATTTTTATTGAAATATTTTCCGCCGGCTAAAATGGCCAAGTTAAGGAATGATATCTCTTCTTTTGTGCAGATGGATTTAGAGACACTTTACGATGCATAGGAGAGATACAAGGATCTATTGTGAAGGTGCCCTCACCACGAATTACCCTTGTGGCTACAGGTCTAAACTTTCTGCAACGGGGTAAACCCCTCAACTAGGCAATTGATCGATTCAGCCGTCGGCGGAACCTTGAATAATAAAACACCTGAGGCTGCCTATGAATTCATTGAAGAGAGGTCACTGAATAACTTTCAGTGGTAAGTCACAAAGACAAAGACAACAAAAGCAACCAGTGTTTTCAACCTCGACGCAGTATCCATGCTATCAAATTAGGTAGAAACGTTAAATAAAAAGGTTGATGGTTTATGTAGTTCCTTACAGGTACATCCGGTAATGCAGTGCGAAACAAGTGGAGGTGTGGCAAATCCTGAGTACCCACCCTATGGACATGGCATGGAAAGCGAACAAATGAACTATATGGGTAACAATTTCAGATCTCAAAATAACCCTTATAGTAATACTTATAATTCAGGTTGGAGGAACCACCCCAATTTTTCATGGGGTGGTCAAGGAAATCAGAGACAACAACCCTCTCCAAACTTCCAACAACAGCCCTACCCATAGGAGAAGAAGCCAAACCTTGAAGAGATGTTGACAAAATTCATCGTGGTGTCAGAAACTCGTTTCTAAAACACCGAGATAACACTTAAAAATCAACAAGCATCGATTAAAGGGATAGAAAACCAGTTATGGCAACTCACTAAGCTGATCTCCGAACGACCACAAGGTAGCTTGCCAAGTTACACTGAGTCTAACCCAAAGGAGCAACTTCAAGCCATAATAGCTCAAAAAAGTGAAGGGTTAGTAGAATCTGAACCTGAGCCAAGGCAAGAATCTTTGGTAAGTAAAGGTAAGATCGAGGTAAGTCATGAGAAGCCAAAACCGGTAATTAAGGAGTACCAACCTTGTATACCTTATCCTGATGCGATAAAGAAGGACAACACAGACGAACAATTCAGTAAGATTCTTAAGCTTTTAAAGAAATTACATATTAACTTGCCGCTTATTAAAGCTCTTTCGCAGATGCCAGATTCAAGAAAATTTTTAAAAGATTTTCTAACAAACAAGCGGAAGTTGGACGAGGAATCACATGTAGAACTAAACGCAGTATGCTCAGCGATGTTGCAAAACAAACTACCACGAAAATTAAAAGATCCAGGGAGTTTTACAATTCCATGCTTAATTGGTAGTTTATCTATTGATAATGCTTTAGCTGATTTAGGGGAGCATCAATGTTATGCCTTATAAATTGTTTAAACAACTAGGTCTAGGGAAACCCAAACAAACTAGGATGAGAATTCAATTAGCTGATAAAACTATTAGAATTCCTAGGGGTATAATTGAAGATGTGCTAGTGAAAATTGAAAAATTCGTATTCCCAGTAGACTTTGTCATTTTAAACATGGATGAGGACAATAGTATCCCCTTAATTCTAGGAAGGCCCTTTTTAGCAACTGCCAGGACTAAAATTTATGTTAGCGCAGGTGAATTCATACTTTGTGTAGGTGACTAATCAATCAGTCTTCAAGCTTTCAACTCAGCTAGGACATCGAGTAATCAAGGTGAGAACATAAATTCTATTAATAACCATTCGACTAAACCTTCTTTTCAGGAAGCACCACGAAACTACACAACTAAGCCAGATCCTATACCTCATGCCAACAAGGAAATAACCCATGAGGAACAAAGGCTTCAGATCGATAAACTAGACAAGTGGAAGACACACTTCAAGGAGAAATTAGGAATACATAAAGCAGAGCCAACACCAGCCCGTGGGACAAACGAATTTAAAATCAGAGATCAGGTATTATTAGATAAAACAGACTCTCGAATACCTCCTCCGACCCTAATACAAATAAAGAAATCTCTTTTAGGGTACTCAATTTTTTCATATACGGAACAGTCGAGGTAAGTAATCCTATATTCGGCACTTTTAAAGTAAATGCTACTCGACTCGAATTACATACTGATAATAGGACTGATAGCATGAGGAAGGACTTTCAACTCTTCAAACCACCATGAATGTGCGAATGAGAGATAAGTCTAGCGTAAGACTTTAAACAAGCGCTTCTCGGGAGGCAACCCGAGCACTAACACCATTAATTTTTACATTTTTTATCTTTTACTTTTATTTTTCTTTTTAGTACCTAATTATAAACTGACTAAAGTGAAAATTTCTACTCCACACGGCCTTACACACGGCCGTGTGGATACTATAGATGTACGTACTGACATGGCAGAGATAGTACGAAACAGGACAAAAAATATCTTCAAGCCACGGCCCTCAACTGTACACCATGGTCGTGCGATGCGGCTGTGGCCGACACTGTTTTACCAAACACGATCGTGGCGACCTGCCTATGGACGTGGCAGAAACGAACGAAGCATAACACGGCCGTGTCGCACGGCCGTGTGACTCGACACGCCCACGATACATGGGCGTGGGGATGTACCAGACATGAATTTTCTATTTAAAACCACCCCTCCCCTCTCCCCACCTACCCCAATTCTCCTTCTTCCACAACTTTTACACTCCCCTCCTTTTTCATTCTCACCTTTCTTCATTCTACTAACTCTTGATTTACACCATAGCCATGTCGAAGAAGCAGAAGGATCCAAGCACAGTCCCTCTATGGAGATCGATCTGCATAAGTTCATGCCGGTCGCTTCATCTACTCGACAAGCCAAGGATATTTGAGGCCATTTAGTTTTTCTTTTTCTTTTCTCGTTTTCTTTATTTTCCTTATCTTTACTTCTCTTCTGCTAAATTTAGTTTATCTTATTTTAGTTTCTTGGTTTTAAGTTCTAAAGGCTGCTAGGGAATCACACCACGACCACGACCACCACCCCACCACAGCTCTAGAAATAACACCCACCTCGCGAACCATCTAACAATAAGGACTCTTCAGTCCATTCATCTTTTCTTTTAATTTTATTTTACTTTCTATTTTCTTTCTCTTTCTCTTTCTTGTCTTTAAATACATAATTAGTTTATTTTAAATATGTCTTAATATTTCCTGGCTATTTCTTCACGAGCTTCCCAATTTCTTCATCTAGCGCAGAGATTGTCGGTGGCCACCACACCACGACACTCCCAACTCAAGGAAGCCATCCAAATTCAGGAAGTTTCACCTCTCCCTTTCTCTTAAATTTCATATATATCTTTGTACATTGAGGGCAATGTACATCTTAAGTGTGGGGGGTGAATATTTATTTTGAAAAAAGTGCCTAACTTTCTGCATTATTCTCAAATCCCTGAATGATATCTTGTCTTTAAGTAATTTTCTCATATTACTAATTAGAATAAAATTTCCTTTGATTCATGATTTTTATTGATATGTTTTGGATTAAGTCATTGATAATTGTGTGGTGATGATTTAAACTTTAGGAGACTAGAGAATCAAGCATGATAAGTCTATTTTGAAAAAAATTAAAATTTTGTTAGGTTGTCTACCTGAATTTAATAATTACCTTGAAGTTTGAAATTTACAAGGTTGACATCAAAAACCCATAATTTTTGTGAGATTTTGAGCCTTTTAGAGCATACATCCTTTCATGCTCACCTTGTGATTATGAGTGTGTCAACATTAAGCTGTTATTCTAGAACTTGCTTCGATTATACATGTCGAGACCACATCAATTGATTTGATATACTGAGATGATAACTTAGGATTTAACCCACTCACTCCACTAAAAGCCTTCCCTCACAATTAACCCCTAGTAAACCCCTTTGATCCTGACAACCCTTTTTATTGACTCACCTACTAATATTAGCCCAAAACCCAGTCTGTATTTGTTATCACCATTCCTCTTGACCACCCTTATATCGAGATTTGATTTTGAACAGTTTACTAACTATGATCTATATTTCAGTTGTTAAAGTTCTTTCTCATTATTGACTTAATTTGTTCTTAAAAAAAAGTATATTCAATTTCAGCTCTATGTAATTGAGCTTATACATTTAAATTCCACATATTGAGAAGAAGCTTATGTTATCAGTATTACAAGTTTTTAGTCGATGTAATTATTTAGGAGTAATTCATTTCTCTAGTTAGGTAAATTGTCAATTCAATCTCGATTCTAACCCTCTAATTCAGCCTTTATCCACACCTTTAACCCGAGCCCCATTACAACCCTTTTTAAAGACCTTTTGATTTGTGTATCATTTCATTATACAGTGGTGGAGATTTGATTTTCAGGCAAGCTTATGGGATTAACTTTTCATGTTCAATTTTTGAGTGCTTAATTTCGAATCTTAAACACTTTGAGTGATTTGAGTGAATATTTAGTGAGGATGTCAACCTTTGTCGATTTTGAATTAAAGGTGATTATTTAGGTAAGGGGAAAACACCTATGTTTTTATGCTACAAAAACTATGACTTTGATTGTTTGAATCTTTAAGACCCTTTTACTTAAATTGTCAATGTATAAATTATCTATGAATTATGACAAATCATTATTGATGAATATTATGAATCAAGGAAGTTCATTTTAATTGTGAGTTGAGAATTTTGCTTGAGGACAAGCAAATGCTTAAGTGGGGGGGTATTTGATAAATCGTAATTTGAACATATTTTAATCCCACATTTAGCATACTTTTGGATGATTTAAACCTTGAATTGTGAAATTTGGTGCTCTTAATCCTTTTTTTTCATGTTTTATACTCAGGAGAGCACCGGAGGATGAAAAAAACGAGAAACGAGCTTAAAACAGAGCAAATGGGCCAAAGCACGAAATCGACACGGCCTGGCCCAAGACCACACGGCTGTGCCTCCTTAGTAGTCTCGAACACGGCCTGGCCACGATTCACATGGGCGTGTCCCTGTCATGACAAAGAAGAGTTTCATTCAAATTAGGGTACTTAGAGGCAAAGAAAGCCATTCCAAAAGCCTATATAAACACCCTAGAGGACAACCTTCAAAGGGGGTCCAGTTAGGCGTCCAGTTAGCCTGAAGAGCCAAGCCAGATAGGCCAGAATTTTGGAATTTACTCGAAGAAAGCCAGTTGATTCATCTCAAGAAGCCGGAGTTATACTCAAGACAGATGATCTCTCCTTCAATTCCTTCAGGCGGTTTTAGGGTTTTCTTATGTTTTGTTTTATCTTTTCTTTTGAGATGTATTTTTTTATGATTATGAACTAAACCCTCAGATACCTGAGGGGGATGAAACCTAATACGGATCTTGTTATTTTTTCTGAACTATATGATAAATACTTGATTTGTTCTTAACTATGTGTTCTTAATTCTTGTTTTGATATTCTAGGATATTGATTCAAGTATTGATGTGCTTAGGTAGTGGAGCAAAAGTCCCTGTCTAAGAGTAGATCTAGCATAGTTAAGCGGAGTTGATTGCAACCCTAGAAATAAGATGACGAAAATCTATCAGATTAGGGTCAAACCTAATATGGGAGTCCATAGATCGAGTTAATGCAATTCTAGGGGTTTTAATTAGAAAGAAATTTCAATTAATCAACCTAGGGTTAGACGTTAGTAGCCTCGAAAGAGGTATTAATATAAATTAGGGAATCCTACGGATCAAGTCAAGTGAATAAATCATCTGGTTTAGAGTTAGATAGCAAGTGAAGTCTAGGTGGATTCTTCCTCGGGTATTGTCTTAATCAATTGTTTTTTTTTTTTCACAAGTATTTCCCTAATTCCTTCTCTTTGTCTTTGCATCTTTAGCTTAGTAGTTAGTTAGTTTTAGATTAGATAACAAATTCTTTTAATTCTTAGGCTAAATAATAAAAAGAATTTAGTATTAGTACTTTTGGTTCCTTTAGGTTTGACAATCCGGTCTTGCCACAGCTATACTACTGTTCGGTAGGTGCACTTACCTCAATCATTGTCACAGTTAGTTTCTAGGCTCGATCATTCTTTTTATAAATTTTTAAGACTCTAACATACACGATCAAATAGCATAGGCTCGGGCAGGTGCTCTCGCCTCGGATCTCATAACTGTATCGGTAGTCCTTCTTTGACTTCCAGTCACATTTCCGGTGTTTCTGGGTGGTCTACCCCTAGCCGTCATATTACTCGGTCTCGCACTCTGAACATTGTCTTTCTCAGCTAACTCCGAGCAATCTCGAATGAAATGATCTCGTGATCCACATTTATAACAAGTTCTATTATTGTACTTGCCCCAACATTCTCCCACATGTCGTCTTCCACATTATCTACACTCAGGTTTGTTGCTTTTGACACTTCCAACACTTAATTCAGTTGGAATTTGAGCTCTTGGACAAACACTTTGTCTCACACGATCTCTATTCGAATGTCCAAACAAAGCATTTGACCGATTACTTGCATCTCTAAATCTCTTCGTCGAAGGTTGAGATGACTTACTCATCGATCTTTTTCTTTCATCTCTAGCTTCAAAATCGACTTTCTTCTTTTCTTTGCTAAGCTCCTCGGCTTTGCAGGCTCTCTCAACTAACACAAGAAATTCATTCAGGTCAAGTATTCCAACCAACAATTTAATGTCTTCATTCAGCCCTTCAATGAAACGTTTGCACATAGTAGCTTCAGTCGAAACACATTCTCGTGCATATTGACTTAATCTCACAAACTCCTGTTCATACTCCGTAACTGACATACGACCCTATTTCAGTTCTAGAAACTCTTTACATTTTTGATCTATGAAACGTTGATTGATATACTTCTTTCAGAATTCAACTTGAAAGAAATCCCAGGTGATTTTCTCTCTCAGAACCACATATATCAATGTCTTCGACCAGTTATATGCCGCATCTCTCAACAAGGAAACAACATATTTAATGCATTCATCAGGAGTCAATGACATCTCATCAAACACTCGGACTGTATTCTCGAGCCAAAACTCAGCTCGTTCAGCATCATCATCAACTGTGGCTCTAAACTCTTCAGCCCCATACTTTCGAATCTTATCTACGGGAGGCTTATTCAATTGGATCGAATCTGTTGTTTGTGGCACTACAAGCACTTGTGGGGATGGAGGTTGTGGAGCAGCCAGATTCGATCGAACAAACTCCGAAACCCACTCATTCATCATTTGGAAGAAGGCTTGTTTAGCCTCTCCCCCGTGACTATTAGCTATCGGCCTAGATTTGGCCGGCGTTGTCCCTTGAGCCGGAGCAGACGCATTGCTCTCAACATCATCAGCAACTGCTCGATCGGGATCCATTTACTATATAAAAACACATTTTTAATTCGTCAGGATTCATCACACTATCGCAATTATATATATATATGTCATGTATATCTAGACTCCCACGCGCTATGTTATTCCTAGAATCGACTAAACCGTAGATCTGATACCAATAAAATGTAACACTCCTAACCCGTATCCATCGCTGGACTAGGGTTAAGAGGCATTACTGATCATTTTGAAACATTTCATATCATTTTACAACACAAAGTCAATCATATTCAAACATATCATAAATATAAACATATAGTCCCTTAATGAGGTCTACAAGACCTTAACCACATGTTAGATAGGGGTCGGGACTAAACCGAACACATACGAAAATTTTCAGAAATTTAAAGATTTTTCAAAACTACAGAGATCACATGTCCGTGTGGGTAGGCACACGGCCTCAGACACGCCCATGCGTCCAAGCCGTGGCAAAACAGGGCATACATACTGACTTGTCCACACAGCCTGAGACACGCCCGTGTGCCTCACCCGTGGTCGACACTAACTTGCACCACACGGCCAGTCACACGCCCGTGTGTCCAGCCCGTGGTCGAGCCTGACTTGTTTCAATTGGCAAACTTAAACAACATGGTCGAGCCACACGCCCGTGTGCTCAACCGTGTGGGTAATTATAGGCCATTTACAAGGCCAAACTTACCTCCCACACTTAGGATCACCTACAAGCCTAAAATCACATGCATTTATACTTCAATTGGAAATCAAAATCTATGAATATATGCACTAATTAATCATCAACTACATCATCTATTTTCATTCCCAATTTCATCTCAAATAAGTTCATCAAAAATACCAATTTCTCATCCCAACTCATATAAGTCAAGCATCAAATAATCCTTATCACAAGTTCACATTAAACCATCATCCTCATCAACCAATCCAAGCATGAAATATACCATTTCTATTCTCACTATTTCATACCACATTCATCGTTTTCATAGCCTTCATATAAGAACCAACATCATTTAACTTCCAAGCCATATCACATGGCAAGGTCCAAAACATTTCAAAGCATACCATAACTTCTAGCCTATACATGCCATATACCAAATATATACATCTTTCAAAAGTATCAAAATAGATAGCCGATAGTGTGATTGAGTCACTGACGATCCCCGGATCCGAACTAGCTTTAAATACACTGTAAAATAGAGAAAAACACTACACACAGTAAGCTTTAAAGCTTAGTAAGTTTGTAATATAACACATATTACTCAAAAATACAATATCAATACATAAATAAACCATCACCTAGATAGATTCACAACTAAACATAATATCATCCTCCACCATATACTCATACATCCATCTATTCAACCTTAAACATTATCATCAACCACATAGGTTCGAAACATACCTTTGCCAACACTTAGTTAACAAAAGTTCTTGCTATTCAATGCTCGATACCATAATTTATTCAATTTTCACTATCTCTTCAAATCAATCGCACATTTAGTGCCCAATTCATAGCCGAAGCTTAAATAACATCGCACACTTAGTGCCATAATATAAAATCAAACTTAATTCGGTATCACACACATAGTGCCAATCAAAAAGCCGAAGCTTCTATTATTTCGCACACACAGTGTTAATCATCTCGGTCTCATTTCCAAATACGCACATTTAGTGCCACCTAACTCGATTCCACACATAGCATTACTAATCTAATAATCACATATCTATTCATTTTATAGCATTTAAACATAATTTAAGAAAACGTACTATTCGAACTTACCTCGGATGTCGAAATAACAAAACAGTCGATTAATCGAGCACTTTGTCTTTGCCCCAATCTCAATCCAAATCTTTCATTTCTTGGTCTATACATATTCAAATTTAACTTACTAAATTACCAATTCATTCAATTTAGTCCAAACATACGTATTTAGGGCATTTTACAAAATAGCCCTCACATTTTCACATTTCGACACTGTAGTCCCTATTTCACAAAATCACCAAATACACAAAATTTCACTTCACCCATGCCTAGCCGAATTCTCCCTATGTCCATACAAGCCCACACATTTCATTTATTTCACATTTTAGTCCTCTAATTTCTTATTTTCACAATGAAACCCAAATTATTCAATTTCACTAAAAATTCAAAGACAAAATATGTTAATCTTTCACATATCTTTCATATTTCATCATCAACTATCACAAAGCTCAAACATTCATCAATGGCATAACTCAAAATCACCATCAAATTCTAAAATTAAGGCATGGGTTTGAAAGAACACGAAGCAACGATCACAAAAACGTAGAAATTATCAAAAACCGATCAAAATCCATACCTTGATCAAGCTCAAAGCTAGCTGAAACCTAGTTGTTCTTCCTTTCTTTATTTTCTTTGTATTTTTGGCACTAAGAAGATGAACATGGCTTATTTTCATGTTTTTGTTATATTAATAAACATATATTTTACAAATTACCTTAATGCCTTTAATGAAATAATTATAACATCTTATAAAACATGGACATAAATGACCACTTACTTAATAATGGCATAATAACCTTTTAAGGACTTATAATAAATTAAATCATAGCAACTTAGCACATTAACAAATGGAATGCCACTTTTACATTTATGCAATTCAGTCCTTTTCTCAAATTAATCACACAAACAAACAAATTAATTCACAGAAATTTCACACATACCAATTCATATACTGTAGACTTGAAAAATAATATTAGAATATTTTTCTGACTCAGATTTGTTACAGATCGTTGGTCGTTCAATGCTACCTTGCATGGCATCTAGCTTTGGTAGTGCATAATCGTGCAACATCCGTTAAGCCATAAGTAACTCTTTGTTTTGCATTGATTGACAATTGTGTCTAAAAAATTGCTCCGAATCAAGATGTGGCTCAATTGAAGTGCTTCCACTTCGAGTCATAATCTAAAATCAGAGACAAAATAAAAAGTTAGTAAACAAAATTCAAACAAAAAATAGAAAAAATAAACTAAACTAAAAAATCATATCTATAATTTTTAATTATCCTATTTATCCTACTAATTGCAAAAAATAAATTTAAATTTAATGATGAAATCTCCCCGACAACGATGCCAACAACTTGACCGCTGCCAAACATGCTAATGTTTGGATAGAAAATACTGCAACAAAAGATAAGGAATTAAACAGTGGTGTCCACTAGTATATGGGGCAAATTGTAATATAAAAGTGTTACTACGAAACACCATTAAGTATTCTGAGGATCGTACCCAGGGGAGGATGGATTACATTTAAAATTATTTCTATAGTAATAGGTCTAAACAATAATCACCAAAAATCATATTACGATAAACAAGAATATTAAAATTAATATTATGAAATAAATTAAAATAAAATAACTAGAAATAAATAAATCAACGAAGAAAGTCTCAATTAACAGAAAGAAGATTAACTCGCTTTAGTGGTTGTAATTAAAATTAGAACTCGAGTTTTTTTTAATGAATTAGTTATTAACTAACCAATATTACCTTTCGACCTCTACTAATTAATTAATCGACCAGTACACACTTATCTTTCAACCTCACTTTTTTTACCGTGATAAATTACAATTTAATCAATAAACTTATCTTTCGACCTTGTTTAGCCTAGACTACTTCCTAGGGTTGTCAATCTTAGAGTTTAAGCACACATAAATTTATTCCAACTAATTCGTATGAGAAACCCTCATCGATTCAATTACCATCTTCATTAGAATTAAATTAATCATGCAAAACACACAAATTAAATTAAAATGAGAGAATGATATAAATTGATCCGGTTGATTAAGTGGATGTACTCGGATCCGTGAAATTCTTTAACAACTATTAAGATATCGCCGTTTGCAAGAGAAACGTAAAGGAAGATATGAAAATACTTGTAACACCCCAAACCCGGCCTAGAAGTTAGGCCGAATCTGGCGTGTCACATTGAAGTGTTTTTTAAAAACCATGCTTTCATTAGAAACCCTTCTTACAACTTAAAACTTTCTGCTATTCAAAACCTCAGATTTCGTTTGCTTATTTTCAAAACGTGGTTTATTAGAAATCATTCTTGGAAAACATTATTATCTTTAAAACCTTGTTTGTTGCAGAAAGCTTAATTTAAAACAGTTGTGGAACGTGATATTTTGAAAATGGTAGTTATTTCCGATAAATCGTGTTCTACTTCTAGCAATTATAAAACAATCAATAAAATCCCAAAACTTAAAGTTCAGAAATCTTAAGGCCTTATTACAAAATTAATAACCTAACAAATCAAACTAAAATAAAAATAGGACGTGTACTTTAAAGCCAGTCGAATGTGACGTCACCTCCGAGTCCCTCGCAGCTCCGATCCGTCTAAGGCTGAGGATTACCTGCACAGTTAAAAATGGGCTGAGTTTATGAAAACTCAGTGTGTAATCCCCTTACTAGAGTAACAATTAGTATACAGAAGTAGAAACCTAAACAGTCTGGGCTGAAACCCTTTCAACAGTAACAGTACAGTACAGATCAGAGCATACGTGGGTCAAAGCCTACTATGAAAATATTTGGGTCATAGCCCATAACAGTATCAATTGGGCCTAGCCCAAACCAATAATAGAACAAGTGGCCTAAGCCCAGTACAGTGACAGATCTCATAAACAGATATGCAACAGTATGAGGATGCATCCCAACCCAGTCCAACCAACACACCACACGTACCAACCCTACACACCATGTGGGGACCAAGTTGACCCACCCGGCCCTACACACCAAGAGCGCAGCCGAGTTGCTAATATCAATGCAGCAAAGCTGCCAATAACAGTATACGTGGCTGAGCCACTAAAATCAGTATATAGTGGTAGAGCCACTGAATCAGTATAACGTGGCATAGCCACCAGTACAGTACTTCCTCCATAAGCATAACCCAACCCAATGCAGTATGTTGTGTATGTCATGCTCAATCATTACACGTGTATGCAAAATGGCCATGCTTAGTAACAGTCATTTCAACACATATTAACAGCAAATCAGTCACACGCCTACAGTCAAGTCGGTTAAACTACAGTCATACAATCACAGTCAAATCATGGCACAAAATCAGTCTTTTACCCTCAGGGGCAAAATAGTCATTTTACCCTATAAGGGTATTTCAGTAATCCTACCCTACAGGGGTAATTTGTTAATTCTACTCATAACTAATCCATGTATGCAGTGCATATACAATTAACACATTCAACACTAGTACTACCACGGGGGTACAACGGTCATTTAATCAGTTAGGGGTAAAACAGTCGTTTTGCCTCGTAAGGGCATCTCAGTAATTTTACCTGTCGAGGGTATTTCGGTAACTTCACCCATAAAAGGTATTTCGGTAACTTTACCCGTAGAGGGTATTTTAGTAATTTCGCAAACTAGGGGTATTTTTGTAATTTTGCAAATCAGGGTATTTCAATAATTTTGTAAACCAGGAGTATTTCGGTAATTTCACAAATTAGGGGTATTTCGGTAATTTTGCAATTCGAGGGTATTTCGGTAATTTTACAAATCAGGGGTATTTCGATAATTTTACAAATCAGGGGTATTTAGAAACTTTCACAAATCAAGGGTATTTCGGTAATTTTGCAATCTAAAGGTATTTCGATAATTTCACAAATCAGGGGTCTTTCGGTAATTTCACAAATTAGGGGTATTTCGATAATTTTGTAAACCAAGGGTATTTTAGTAATTTTAAACCAAGGGTATTATAAACAGAGATAACGATGCGAATGGGCCTAGGGCCCATTCTCGGCCCAAATGGACCCACACGCTCGTGTGACCCATTTAGCCCAAATCTAGCCATAGATATGAGATTCACATAGACCAGTTCAATATCTACTACACAATCATACAATTTATTCATATGGACCCACGGGCCCATTGGGCCCACTTGGCCCATTTCGGCCCATCGTGTCCCAAACAACCTAAACCCACAAGAACACCCATGATGGCCTCAACTATCGAGTCGAAGCTCCCACACAAGCACGTACGCTCGCACGCTCGTGTGGCTACCATCGTCGTGTGACCAACATTTCAGCACTTGCCGCTTTACAGCTAGAGTAGTGCAAAATACACACATGATAGGAATCTGGAGTTGATCCGCGCTCCGAACACTCCTATGCCCAAACGCCAACCCAGGTATGCTTTCTTTCCTCATAGATTGCTCTATTTAAAGCTAGAGTTTAAATCCAACACAAACTCTGGCCGTCCCAACTTAGCAAAATAAATATCCCTTTTTGCTTACGATGGGATTCAAACTCAGGCTCCCTTGTAACTTAATCCACGTCGCTAGCCACTAGGCCACAAGCTCATCTTGTGTCTAAAATCATGCGCAACTAAATATAAGTTCTATGGCCCAACGTCTAAGTTCACTTAAAAATAAATCAAAATGAAATGCAAGCGCCAAGACTTGAACCTTGGACCCCTTGCTTCCTTGTGTGGCATCACTTCCTTGTCTCCCATGTGGCGCCATTTTCCACTAGACCACAACCCCTTTTGTGTCATTTTTCTCCACATTTAATTCTTAAAGCCTACTTACTAACTCCCAGGGTTTTATTCACCTAAAACCAAAATTTTCCCAAAGCCCAAGTTTGATCCCGGGACTTCATAAAAGCCCCCTAACCTTCCAAAATCACTCACCTAATAGGTCCAACTTGCATTAGTGCCGTTCTCTTGTTCTCCAAAAATTTAAATGCTCCCAAGCCGAAGGCCAAATAGGTCCAATTCTACTAGGCCCAAATTCGGGGGGTTACAATACTTAAGAACGAATACTTGGACTCCAATCGAATCCAAGTCGAAGAACAAGAAATAAAAATGTTTTTAAGAGAAAATAAAACCTAAATTAAAATGCTAAATCTACTAACTAAACCTTAAAAATGGCTTAGCAAGGAGCTCCCCAAACTTAACCTATGTTTAACTATATATAGGCAAAGTTAATTGTTCAATTAGGTCAAATACAAGCCTTAATCACACTAAATATAAGTTGTGCGGACGAAAACACCCTTAATGAAATTTTCCTTTCGTCAGACCTGTGTGATGACACAGGATTATGCATGTCACAACACACAACTTCAAATGTTACTTCTTGAATTAGTTCGGTTGTGTTGCGGCCCAGAGAGTTGTTGTTGCAACTCGACTATCGTTTTCATTGCTAATGCTTTTAGGCCTAAAAATAGGTGTCTTACACACTCAATGAAACTTATTAAAACTACTTTAAAGCCGGTATTGGCCCAATAGATCAACTAACTCAAAATATTGCGTAAAAATGCTTATTTTGCGATAAAATAGATCTAAGCTAAGAAAACTAAAAATGCAATAAAAGATACTAAAATGGCTAGAAAACAAGCTCTTTAAGTGCCGAAAAGTACCTAAACCACACTACGATTTGTGGCAGGTCAATGATTGTCCTCATATGGTTTTTGCACGCAAAGAAAAATGGAAGCAAATGTTGCTCATTGGTTGTTTAATGTTTAAACTAATACTAAGTGATATTGTGTGGTCGGATCGTAATACAGAAAGACAACTTATATTAGTAGGTGAACCTAACAAACTAATTAAAAAGACTAATATGCCATCTATCAAGTCCAATTGGGGAGATGCTTTCTCTTGAGCATCAGAGCAGATCACTTATGGCGTCCCAAACCCAACTAGGAGGGTCCGACTTGAATCTGGAACGTCACATTAGACACTTACGTAACTCTCCTTACCAACCACCAAAACATGCCACGAAAACAACCATTCACACCATGCAATACATGCATATTGTTCAATTATCCATTAAGAATAAACATATAACCCTAAGTCATGCTTTATCCATCATAATACAATAAAATAAGAATAGGAGTAAAAACGTCATTTTACAACTACCGTGCAGAACAACCATAATTTATCCCATTAAACCTACCTATAGTTAAGACACTTTATTTAAGACCATATTTGAAAATTTTAGTTCAAAATGATAAGTAAAATCTCGTTTAATTTTAAAACCAAGTTTAAAAGACTAAATCGTAAGTTTTGCAAAATATCTAAAAAAAAACATTTTACAAAATTAAGAGTAAAATTATGAAATTAACCACATATGACTTAATCATGCATATTTTCAGATTATTTTAACATGTTTAAAGACTCCAATTACATAATACGAAAATTAGGGTCAAATTGCAAAGATAACAAAACATGCCCAGGACACATGGTCTACCACGTCGTGATGAATGATTATTCACGTCATGATGTTGCATGGAAAGGGGATTTCATCGCGATGACATGATAAATGGTGTCCAAACGATAATCCCTCGTCGCAATGTCGTTTATGGCTTGTCACGATGTCAATTGCAGTATTTGTAGAAAAATTACACCAACTTGCATATGACACTTTGACACTCCATTACACATACCAATTCATGTTTTCACCCTATTCTAATAAGTCATATGACATACATACATCATACAAGTCATGCTCATTTACACTAACTCGTACAATAACATACTTCAACATTCAATCAATTTATCTATGCTAGCATGCATTTCTAGAGTCCCAATTCAATCTACTCAACATACCAACTTTGCATATAAGGAATTTTGAAGTGAAATATAGGTCCATACGTTAGCATTTATCATTTTTCATTTTTCCAAGCATTCATCCAGTCATTTAAGCACTTATAACCACAATTCACTAAGGCACATGCATGCTAATCAGCATATAACCTAGCCATTCATCTAGCATTAGTAATGCCACAATCCCAACAATAAAAGCATTCAAAAACTAGTTATAAAAGTCCTTAAACAGTCCATGGAATGTTCATTTACAAATAAAAAAAAAAAAAACTGAAGTCTAATCCCTTAAAATGAACCCACATTGTCATCCTTTATTATCCAAAACAACCATCTCACATACACAATCAAGTTGCTTTGCCTTACGATCACAAGCATGATCACTTTACCACTCCACACAAGCTATTTCTCTGCAAAAATAAACACCAGAGAGTGTGAGCTTAAACAAGCTTAGTGAGTGCTCATGATGCTACAATAAACCACAATATCAAGGGTTCAAAGCAATACTAGAAAACACATAACACTTATCACCATTAATAATTTATTTATGTTGATACATTAACATCTTGTGATTATAAAATATGTATAAAAATATAGCACATCAGATACTCGGATTTCCCTCACACCAATGACTCATAGAGTCTAACATGTCCCAAGTGTAACATTAAGCTAACACTCTCCAACACACCAAACATGTCCCATGAATGAAGCTTAGCTCACATTCCCTTATCCCTCCAATATGTTCCAATATCAAAACACATATATGAGTACTCAAATCCTATGGCATGTCAACTATAAACAATTATTTCAAGAGATCACAAGGCCAATATATCCATATTACAAATTCATTTTCTGGTTTATGCACACTTACACTTGTCATGCTTATCATGACCAAACACTTATCACATGGTCATGTAATGCACTTTCAAGTGCAATAAATTTGCTCGTTGATCCACATACACTTTTATATCATATGTGTGTGCATAAAACCAGTTAATAATAAGGCATATTCGGACATGTACTCAACACATATACTCACATTACACACTTAAGCATATCACATCACATGTAAGTTTTATTTGCAAGGTATCATTGCTCAAGAAAACTTACTTTTGGAACTTAGGATAGGTGATTAGGCTACCTAAGCTCCCCTTTAACACTTTGATTTGTGCACTAATTATAGCACACCAGGTCACTCACCTTTACAACATTTGCTTTAATGACAAAAGCTCAAGTAAGCTTTTGTTTGCCTTTGTCCTTGCTTGAAAAAGCTCCCAATTTATTTTTCACTTTACATACATATAAAAAACAATGCAAATAAATTATAAATAGCAACAAGCAAATTCAAATCACTCTAGAACCACAAATCTAAGCTTCTTATTCACAATACTGAAAATTGGCTAGTTTTGCCAAAATAGAAGTTTTGACACTCAAATCTCATTTCTAAACCTTAAATAAGTTTCTAAACACCATAAATATAATTTAATTACAAATATAAACTATCACTTTTATTAAATTACTCATATCTAACTTTTTCAGAAAATTAAGCTTATATGAACATTAAAAAGGGGAAAACATCCAATTCCTTAAAATTCATTAAGGATTTATTAAATTAAGTTTAGAAACCTTTTAATTAGATCAAAATTAGTTGAAAATAACTTTAAAATAGTAACTTAGCTTAGTATTACGAGATCTACCATTTTCAAGCCAAAAAATCAATTTAAAATCATTAGATCTATCATGATCTTGATTAAATTAATTAAAACTCGAATTGAAATAACAACATACTTATTTTGATCATAAGAAGTCAGAATGTTACCTCAATTTGAATAAATCAATGAGTTGAGGATCAAATTTGAGCAAAAACGTGCTTAGAACAATGGTGAAATTGAAGGAGAAAAGATGAATTTTCTTTAAAATTGAAGAAGAAAATTGTGCTTGGATGGGTAGAAAATAAAAAAGGATGAATCAATTTGAGAGAGAAACATCAGATAGAAATTTGAGTGGATGTTGAAATAGGAGGGAAGAGACATGGGTGGTCTTTAAATAGGCAACTAATTTTTAAAAATTGGGCAATTGCCCTTTTGACCACCTCTAGTTTCTTCCCCTTTTTAAATTAGTCATTGCTTTCAATTAAAACTCATTTTCTAAATTATTTTCAAATCTGATCTTGTTTTAAAAATCCATTTTAAGCAAATTAATTCTCGGACACCTAATTTTAATTTCTTAACCTAGGCTTTTAATTCTAATTATTTTAATATTTTATTTTATTTATTCCTATTTATTTTAACAATCTAACTTAATTAACGTTTTTGGTTCACTAACCCTCTATTTACTAACCTGATTCTACTAACCCGATTTTTGGGATGTGACATGACTCATAGAAGATAAAGATGTAGATGTGACTGATTAGATTGACAGTATATTGGACTAGACCCAAGAAGAATTGATCCTAAATCGTTTAAGATTTTATAAACTTGTGGCATTCATAGTGTGGCATACCTAAATCCTAAATGGATGATGAACTATGTATATGTTACTTGTACATTTTGATGTAATTAAAATCCTGATATGAGAACGGACGGGATCTTTTTCTAAACAAGCGAGGACTACACGAGGCTGCTCACTAAGTCTACAAATCGAGCTCGGGCTAGTACCTTATACGATCTTCGCACCTTAATGCAAGCTGACTTTAGCTCGACTTCAGCTCCCCGAGCTCCATTTAGCTCGAATCAGCTCACTTGACCTCAATTCAACTCGTTGAGCTCATTTTTAATTCTTTTCAGCTCATTTATTGTATTGTTAGAATAAATAAAGTATTTAGTTAAATTAGTTAATATTGTTACAACTCATAAATATGTTTTAGATTACTACATGTTTTTAATTTGTCTTGTCCTAGCCGAATTTAATATGTCTTGTTAAGTCAATATTAAATTTGTCTTAATTAATATGTTAATTACTATGTCTAAAATATATTAATGCATGGTTCAGCCGTATTTTTACTTGATGTAATTTGGTTCATTGTATTTGTAGGTTCAGCCGAATTTGGGAGAGCATTAAAGGCAAGGTGCATGTAAGGCTCAAAGCAATGAATGATGAGGTTCATGCATGACTTGTTTCAATGAATAGTGCTGTTTGTTTTGGTTTCTCCAAGCACCTATTCGGCCAAGACATGCCTCCACACTTAATTCCCCAAGATGGCCGAATGACTCCCCAAAGCACCATCAATGCCGTTCACACCAAGTGTTCACACCTAGTGTCCATTTGGCTTGGTGTTCACATGAAAGGGACTCTTCAAAGCCGGTCATTCACACATCAATTGGCTATTCAAGACCCCTCTTAAAGGCTCCTATCTATTTGTCCAAACAACACTTATTGATTGCTTTCATTAAGGCCTCAACCAAACCTAGACAAAGCCAATTGATCTTCCATGCATTCATCTTCCTTCAAGTTGAATTGCTTAAGCATGAAGCTGACCATTGAAGCTCCATTCAGCTGAATATGGACTTAGTAAATTAATGTTTTGTTCTAGTTTGTTCTAGACTATTCTAGCCGAATTTCCTTAGCCATTAAGCTTGTGAATTTGTCCATTCAACTATCCTAGTTAGTAGCTATAAATACTTAGTCATTTTCATTTGTAATAGACTTTTGCCATTTTTAATATATGAACATTGTGTTCTTGAGTGAGGTTACTCCCTCTCAAATTTCATACGAGTCTCGTGTGACTTATCTAGCTCTGCTAGTGGCGTCTAACGAACTTGTTTCTTCAACTTATCACCTACATCGTTGTGGTGTTCACCTATCCATCTATCCATCCATCTGACCACCTTAACAATATAAGAATCGGGGTGACACTGGTATATAGTATTGAATCATTCTTGACGTTAAGTTCGTTTTTCCATTTCCACCATTAATCTGAATATCACCTATCTTTATTTTATTGTTAACCCGAACCTATTTCCATTCATAACCTACCCTTATCTTTTGTTAAACTTTTGCTTTACCCTAAGCCAAAATTAACCTTTTCAACATTATGAACAATCTTCTCATCGACGATCGGGCACTTAAGTGAAACAACTCAACAACATCGAGCCGGATCACATCAAATCCTGAGTTTGACTAGATAAGGAACTGAAAGCTGGTATATTGGGTGTATGACTTTTATAGTATGTAACATCATTCACAATAGTGAAATTCATAGCCCAAGACATGGGTAAATGATATCCTCTCCTTAGCATTACATGACTTATGAGAAGTAAACATGACCATGGGTCGTTCATCTTTGTAATGGATAACTTGATTATTATTTGATAGTAATTGACTTTTCATGAAGAAAGATGTAATGGTTACCATGAGATAAAATAGAATTATATTGGGAGAACGAACATTATTCTAAAGAGATTAAGGATATCCTATGAGGGTAACATACTTATGACAAGGTCCTTGGACGAGCACTGATTGAGTTCCTTTCGTAATGGTATGCTGTTGAGGAGAGCTCAATCACGATCTATAGTGGAATGACTTCGTACTAAATGAGTTTATAATTAATAGGCAAAAAGTTGGAATTTAATTATAAATCATTTGAGCCTCAATTACATATGTCCAATCAATCCCTCTACTAGCTCGTTGAAAGCAAAAATGAAGTGCATGTTGAATCAAATGAATAGAAATGGTGAGAATGGAGAAATGAAAAAATTTTGGAAATGATTATGTTTTTCTCCAAAATGAAAATGAAAATGGGAAAATGAAATCATTTGGAAATGAATGTGGTTTTCTACAAAATGAAAATGAAAAATGAAAAAGATCTAAAAAATGAATCTATGTTTTTCAAATTAAATGACGTTTGAAAATGGAAATAAATCATATGGTCATACTGTACCGTTGAATGAAGAAATATTAAATATATGTTCTCATAGATACTTTTACGGTAAAGTCGTCATAATATTAACAAAATTAGAATTGAGTTGAGAAAATTATTTAATCGGAAATATATAGAAGTTTATTTTTGATAAATAGAAAAATAAATATTGGGTTAGATCAAATTATAAAGTATTGAGTTAAAAGCCTAAGAAATACTTATAATTGAACCCGATATGGAAGAGGCCTAAAAGCCCCTTATGTAAAATGGTGGGATGACAAATGCTAATATTATTAACTAGGGTTGGCGCTCCTATGTTCCTAGTTAGACTAGGAGTTCATTTTTCTAGTTAAAATAAACTTCTACAATTCAACAAGGTTCTACCTTTTCTCCCTATAAATACATGTCACTGGTTGGACTACACACACAACTTTCAGATATCATTATTCTGCCTGAAAATAGAGAGACTTTTATTCTCTAAGGATTAAATATATTTTTTTGAAATAATGATTCTGTCGATTTCTATTTGAGAAAAGAATTTTGGTTTTCTCATTGAAGAAAAGGAAACTATTTCTAGTTTGTGTTTGATTCGAATCATTCGAGCCCAAATTCGAAGCAATTTGTGGTATGAGAATAGTGGAGAAGGTCGTTTGGTTGAAAGTCGGGTATGATAAGAATCCATCTATCCGAAAATATAGATGCAAATTTGGTCAAGGTTTTTCTGCTATAAATATCACAAACTGGGTCGATTTTCAAAGTTTTAGTTTTTACTGTGCAAGAAAACCGTTTTCGAACCAGATTTTTTCCAACAATTGATATCAGAGCGCCAAGTTGTGCTCTGTTTATAGTGTAAATCGAGACCAAAATTCTCTCTCTTCTTCATGTTTGATTATATTGGATAAGATGTGACATTCTTGTAATTTTATGCATGTTCAGGGGAATTTATGAGAATGGATATATGATATTATTTTATTGTTATAGATGATAAAGTAATTTTGTCAAAATTATGATTCCTAGAAATTTAATTTATCGGGCATGTAAATTTTAGATCGTGACTATCATCTTATTGCAAAGTTTTATTTTATTATTTATTTAGAATAAAATATGTGAGCTGGAAACAAACATAGGAATTTTGTAACCTTAATTTTTTGACGAAACCCAAAGAACTAAGATGTATTAAGAATGATCGAGATGACACAGACCTGACCTAGTCAAACCAGTAAGTGACCGACGGTGGTCTGACAGTAGGAGGCTGTCTATGGTCTACCGGAGGCCTGACGACGACAAGGACACAAAAATGGTGGTGGAAAGATAAGGACAACAAAAATGTGAACCAGTACCATAGTAGAAGTTCGTGGTGACAAAATTGAAGACCCAAAGTGTGTTTTGGGGTGAATTTTGTAATTTTACAATTTTTATTTTTCTAGGATGGAATTATGGAAATTTTGGTCAGTTAAAGTCATTTAAATTTTATGCTTTTAATTATGACATAAGCATGATGATATTTATTTGACTGTGAATGTATGTTCATGCATATATGAGGTATGCAGGCCATATAGATTTGTAAAAAATGTCACATGTACTTGTCATGCATATATTGATCATTCATGATTGAAACTAGATATTAAAAATGTAACTCCCCTAACTCGTATCTGTTGCCGGACTAGGGTTATGAGGTATTACCGATCAAATCAAAATCTTTAATCTTCATAGTTCATACAACATTAAATCATAATCAATTAACATCACTAAGTCCCTTAATAAGGTCTATGAGACTTTAAACATGAATTAAAAGGGGTTAGGACTAAACCGAGCTCATACAAAATTTTTCCAAAAACTTAACATTTTCAAAGCTACAGAGGTCACACGCCCATGTGGGTGGACCGTGTGCCTCACACGACCTCAGACACACCCGTGTGTCCAAGCTGTGGCAAAATAGGGCATACCTACTGACTTGTCCACACGGTCGAAGACACGCCCGTGTGCTTAACCCGTGTTCGACACTGACTTATTTCACATGGCCTGTCACACGCCCGTGTGTCTGGCCCGTGAGCGAGTCTGACTTGTTTTGAAATACAAACTTAAGGGACACGGTCGAGACACACGCCCGTGTTCTCAACCGTGTGGCCAATTATAGGCTATTTGCAAGGCCAAATTGCCACCCAACTTTGGGTCACACCTGCAAGCATCAAAACATACTAAATTCATACCCCAGATGCATTCAAAACATAGAAAAATATGCACATTTTAACCTTCAACAATATAATTTATTTCCACACTCAATTCCAACTCAAACATACCAATCCCAAAATATGAAATTCACATCAAAATTATATAATCCATGCATCACTCAATCCTTACCAATTCATAGCATGAAGCTTACTACCTCCATAACATCAAAACATATCAAAAAATATCAAAACATATCAAAATAGTGTTCGGATTTTTATGACATGGTTTATCAATAATATTTTTTACTATGGTTTTTAGAAAATTAAATCAATTTCTGAAAATGAGTTTTAAATTTCTTTAATTTTGAAAATAAGACTAATTTGTAAAAGAGTCAAAACTTAGAGTTTTTAAAAGGCAATTAGACCAAATTTTAAAATTGAACCCCACCTACAACTTGTTTTCACGTTAGCTTTCTTCATTCAATTGTTTTGCTGTCCCACACTCTCCAAGACTCTTCCAATTGATTTTTTATTTGTAAAATATAATATCTTGGTTTCCATCAACATTCAAGCCTTAAACCTCCATTAAAAACCAAGATAAACACCCAAAAATACCATTGATTTCTCCATTGTCAAGCTTGTGAGTTTTTTGGGTTTTCGATGAAACTCTCAATCTTTTGTCAAATAAGGTAACGATTCATCTTCTCATTAGTTTTAAATGATATCTAGTCTTTAAAACTAAGTCTTTAGCCATTAAATCGCATGTTTTGAATAAAAGCCGAAAAGTGGGTCGTTAATGGTGGATTTTGAGATTTTGGGTAAAAACATGATTTCAAAGTATTTTTCAACTTGTTTTAACATGATTAGAAAGTTTCTAAACTTACTTTAAAGTTTCGTTAAGGATTTGTAGGGATTTAATGAATTTTCATGAAAATAGCCATAAACATGTAAAAAATTTTGATACCATGAATTCAATAGTTTTGTGTAGTTTAAAGGTTGAGAATTTTTTGTAGGTGATTGCTTAGGTGAATGAAATTAGTTTTAAGTGAAAAGATTATTATAGAGGAAGATATTTGAGTTTTAAGTTTGTTAGTCAAAATTTAAGTTTCATGAGGAATATAACTTAGACTTGCATTTTTGGTTGGTTTAAGTGAGTCTTTGGCTGAATATTGATAGTGTAAATTGTGTGGTTATTATCTGTGAAGTGTTGGAACTGTTAGAGCCTTCTTCGAGTAGAGATAAAGGCAAGAAAAACTAGTTTAAGCTTCTAGCTTTTCGGTGAAAACGTAAGCGGTGAGTGTTTGGAATCGTTGCTAGTAGACACAATTCATAGTGTTAATTGAGAGCTTAGGAATAGCTTAAACCCTTATCCTATGTTTCAAGTGTAAGCTTTCTATTTCCCTTATCTTATTTTTACAAATTATGTAATTATGTGAATAATTGTGGATTGATTATTATGATGAGATATTGTGTTATGAGACATGTGTAATGACTATTGTGAATTGTGTGGTGGGCATCATATACATGCCAAACGACAATGATAATGATATGCTAATAATGCAAATATGTAGCGAAAGCGAGCGAAATTTCGGTAAGTATGTATTTGTTGAATTGTGGAATGTAATATTATTATGACAGGTAATATATGGGAATACTTGTATGTGATATATGATGTACTGGTTTTAATGCACACATATGTGGTCATATATGTGATGGCTCAACGAGCATTGTCGTGGCACTTTAAGTGCAATTAAATGTGAATTCGATAAGCATGCATTGTGTACAAGTTTGTGATGTGAATTGATGAACTGTAACATCCTAAAAAGGGCCTATGCATTTTCGGTTTAATTGTAAGAAATGATATGTTTTATGTGTTATGAACGTGTTTTGAACATTTTTGGAAACCTGAAAATGTATGGAAATGATTTAGAAATGAACATTTTTGGAAACCTGAAAATGTATGGAAATGATTCAAAAGAGGAAAGTGAACATTTCTGGAAACTTGGAAATGTAAGGAAATGTCAAGTTTAAAGAGCCGAACGAAAATTTTTGGAAACTTAGAAATGACTCAAAAATGTCGAGTTTTAAAGTTTAAAAGAGGAAATTAAGGCAAGGTGGCCTTAAGAGAAAAAGTATGTGAAATTTGACACACAAACAGGCTTGGAAAAGTGGCCTGAAGATGCCACTTAGGGCCTCTGGAAATGGCGCCACATGCAAGGGTGTTGGGCCTAAGTTCGAGTCACATGGGAAGTAAATAAAAGAAATTTTATTTTGCTTCCAGAAGAAGTGAGGTGGACGGCACAAGCTTTTTTTGAAAAAAAAAGGGAAGAGTTTTATTCTCTTTAAATTTCGGCTAAATAGGGATAAATGATGATTTATCTTAAGTATTTTCAAGAGAGAAATAAGGGATTTATTTATCATTATTCCCATGAGATAAATATTGGATTAAACTCTTTTATTTTATGATAATTAAAGGATAAAGTTATCAAATAGAAGAGTGGTGGCCAAGTAAGGGACTCCTTAGATGATAATTTCGGCTATAAAAGGAAGGAAGGAGGGCTACTCATCAATTTTTCTCCTCTTCTCTCTCTGCCGAAATTCTTAGTGTCCTCTTCTCTTCTCTTTTTATTTTGTCAAGCCGAAATCTACTTCTTCTTCATCCACCATTGCCGATTTTTTAAGCTTCAAGGATTTTCGACAGCATTAAGGAAGTAAGGATCCAATTCGGGATTTAAGATTTGGAAGGTAAGCATCTATGTACATTCGGCTTAGAATTATTTACTATGTTTAAGGATGAAATCGGATCTAGCATGTGGTTTAGGTATTTCGACAATTCCATAGCCAAGGAATACTTTCGGGATTTGGAAAATCGTAAGGTAAGTACATTGTACAATCGGCCTAGGCCCTCTCTTAGTACTTAGATCTTTTTGTCTAATCAAAAACTCACCGATTCGAAGGATCTAGTGTCTAGCCGATTTCAAAAGAGGAAGGATACAAGTTTTCGGGATTTGATTAATCATCAAAACGGCAACGAGGTAAGTTCTAAGAATACAAATCCTACTAGGATTTGGTTTTATAGCCAAATAGGCTCTATGCTAAATAATAAGTGATTAATCAAATGTAGGGATTAAGGATCTAAGCAATAGATCGGTCTTTCGGGATTTCAAGGAATTCGTTAAGCAAATCAGGTGTGTACCCCACACTAACTTTTAATATGTTATATGGCAAATATTTAATATATGAATAAGAATGTGAATGTGGCTAAAATACCCTAATGTGGTACAAAGTACTCAGGTACGTTTCCTACTCCTGCTAGGATTACGAAATATGTTATATTTTAACATGTGAAAAGTGATATGAATGTGAATTTAAGTATGATATGCATCATATGAAATATATGGGGCATTCGGGTTATATGAGAAAGGGGAAGTGAATGTGATGACTTCGGTCTTACTATCTGAATGTGATGACTTCGGTCACATTATCTGAATGTGGTAACTTCGGTTACATTATCTGAATGTGGTGTCTCATGACACAATTATTTAATCTGGTGGCTATGCCACGAATTTTATATGGGCGATGAGCACGTCGACTGCAGCGACTGCCTTCGATGGAGTGTAGCGGAAGGAGGGTCGACTTAGTAGTCCCCACGGTGTGCAGGTTGGTACGGGGATGTGTAGCGGATGGCATCTAGGTTTGGGTATGGGTTGCATCATTATTTTATTTGTATATGAATGTGCATGTGATACGTTATGGTATGCCTGATCTATTAAATTTTAGTGTTGTGTACACATTGAGTCTGTTGACTCACCCCGTTGGGGAATATTTTTCAGGTGATGAGCAATAATGGACCGGGTCGGCAAGAGCTAAAGGTGGCCATGCATAGCAAGGACAAATCTTATTATTATTTGAGACTTTTATTTTTACTAAGTACTTTAATTTTAAGTTTGGGAATTATTTGATGTAATAAGGCCATAAAGCCATAGTTGAATTTCTTTATTTCTTTTTACTTATTATTATTATGTTACGAATTATTATTAATTAATGAATCAAGTAAATTTATTTTTGAATAAGCCCTAAATGTTTTGTCACTCTAAATAAATGGATTTCAATATAAGATAAATTGGTTTTCAACACAAGCCCAACCCAAAACAATATTTTTTTTTAAATTTACACAAGTTTTTCCTAAGAAACAAAAGAACTTTGAACCGGTTTACTTGAGGAACATCCTAAATTTGGTCAAAGCTCGTGGGCTGGGTTTGGGGTGTTTCAGTTTGGTATCAGAGCCCAGTTTTAAACTCTCGGCCTGTGGGCTAAGGCCCAAAACGTTTTCAAATCGAGCCCAAATAAGCTTTATGAAGTATCTTATGAAATAAACAGGTTTTCTGGCATGGCACCTAAGTCTCCGACCCGCAGTCCACCAGGTAAGTACCCCTAACCATCTATGTGATTATGTGATTTATAGAAGGGTAGAAAAGGAATGGAACGTAGAATAGAATGATAGGTACTTGAACCCTAGGACTAGTCTACCCTAACTATTACATAAGACTTAATTGTTTAACTAAACAAACCTATGGCTAAGTCAACCGAGTTAGGGTGTGGTAACCCCTGTGCGCATGTCTAGGATTGGATCCGGAAGAGCCTGGTATTTAAGCAGTCTTAGTGACTCACCTCCTCTTCGCAGGAATCCTACCTGGTGCGTAGCTTCGGTTCACCCTAACCCAAAGGTCGCAGTGGGTGTGGCAACCTCTGTGCGCATGTCTAGGAATGGTTTCAGTGGGAGCTTGGTACTTAAGCAGTCCGCGTGACTCACCTCCTCTCCACTCGAATCCTGCCTGCTGCGTATCTTTGGTTCACCCTGACCAAGAGGACTCGGTCATAGGCTAAACCCAATAACTAAAGCCCGAAAGGGAACTAGCCGTGTTTTTATGGAAACCCTAGTTTAAAAAAAAGAAAAAAAATTATTATTTTCGAAAAGTTTTCCCAAAAACTTCTAGTTTGCAAAATTACTAAAATACCCCTAGTGGTAAAATTACAAAAATGCCCTTGGTTTATAAAAGGTTCAACTACTCAACAGTTTTTCCGAAATTTCATTATTTTATAAATGTTTAAAAACCCTAATTTGCAAAATATCAAAAATACCATGGTTTTGGAAAATTTCAAAATTGCCCCTAACTTACAAAATTACCAAAATGACCTTGATTTCCAAAATTTTCGCAACACCACTGTACAATTCTCAAAAAGAACCCTCAAAGTTTTGCAACTTCTGAAATATCCCTGATTTATTAAAGTTTTACAAATCTACCCCGGTTTGTGGAGAAATTACCAAAATACCCCAAGGTCCAAAATTACCGAAATACCCTCGGATTTCACAATTTTCCAAAATACCCCGAAAATTTAAAAAAATTCAAAATACTTCTTGACAAAATCACCAAAGATTTTTTTTTTATTTTGAAAAATTACAGAAATACCCCTGTAGGACAAATTACGAAAATAACCCTAGGTAGAGGAAAAAAACAATAACAATGAAAACTACAACGTTTCTTTGAATGAACGAAGGTTCATAATTGTTTGATGGATGTATGAATAAATGGAAGGATTGTGTGCATGTATGAATACGAAAGAACCACTCCTAAAACTCTTTTCATAAAATTTCTTCGCGGGTAATCAAGTGAAACAAAAGTACTAATTCATAAAACTTCTTAATCAGATCTCGACGTTAGAAATGAGCTCTAGAGGACGTGGTCGTCGTGGACGCGGTAGAAGAAGAATGACTTGGTCAGAACCCGTTAGATCGGGTCAAGGGTCTGATAATGAGGTACCACAGCCACTACCACCCCCAACTGTTGGTGTTGAGCAGCAAGCTCAGACGGGGGAGGATGCTGTGTCACAGGCTGTGCTGCGAGTTTTGGAGTTGGTGGCTGGTGCAGGAGGAAATTCGGGAAATCGAAAGTCTGTGCCTGAACGGCTTCGAGCTAATGGAGCCGAAATGTTTCGTGGAGTATCTGGAGTGGCACCCAGTACAGCTGAGTACTGGTTGGAAGCAACTGAGCGCATCATGGATGAGCTTGATCTGACCCCTGAGGAGAAGTTGAAAGGAATGGTGGCACTGTTACGCGATGAAGCGTATCAATGGTGGTTAACTGTGCGGGACGGTGCCACAGCTGAGGATCTGACCTGGGAATATGTTAAGGAAGCATTTCAAAAGAAGTATGTGGGAACCAAGTATACTAATGAGCAAAGGAAAGCATTTCTGGGGCTGGTTCAAGGGAACAAGTCCGTCGCAGAATATGAGGCTGAATTTTTTATGTTGAGCCGGTATGCTCGAGGAGTAGTGGCAACTGAGCATGAAAGCTGTGTTTGTTTTGAGGACGGATTAAGGGATGATCTGAGATTGTTGATAGTGCCGCATCAAGAGCGGGAGTTTTCTGCTTTAGTGGAGAAGGCTAAAGTGGCTGAAGGAATTAAGGATGCTACAAAGCAGACTATGGATTGGAACAGGCCAAAAAGAGGTTTTGGATCGTCTGGAAAGGTTCAAAAGAGGCCTAGAGTTGATGGGCCGCGAAATCAACAAGCTGGTACAGGAGGGCAGTATCGTCCTTGTGATCATTGTGGAAAGAAGCACTTAGGGGAGTGCTGGAAAAAGACGGGAGGATGTTTTAGGTGTGGGTCCAAGGACCATATGCTCAAAGATTGTCCTAAGAAATCAGATGAAAGTCGACCAGCAGCTCAGAATGTCAGTCAGGCTGGTAGAGGGGGGCAACAGCCTCAACGAGGTCGTCGTTCGAATAACAGAGGTAATGGTGCTGGCAGAGGACGTGGAACACAGGGCAGAGGTACTGCTAATGCTGAGGCAAGGCAACCGGGTTTGGTTTATACGGTTCGCCGGAGGGAGGATGAAGACGCGTCGGATGTTATAACCGGTACGTTCTTTATTTATAGCAAGCCCTATTTTGCTCTGATTGATGTGGGTTCGACCCATTCTTATGTTGCATATAGTGTAGTGGAAACACTAGGCCTAGACTCTGAACTTTCTGATAGGCAGATGACTGTAGTAAGCCCATTAGGCCAAACTGTAGTGGTGGATAAGATCTTCCGGAATGTACCCCTAGAGATTCAGGGAGTAAACTTCCGGGCTGACTTAATGGAACTACCCTTTGGGGAGTTTGAACTCATACTTGGAATGGATTTGCTAGTAGAGCACCGAGCCGTGTTGGATTGTGCGGCTAAACGAATGGAATTAAGGACCCCGAAGGATGAAGTAGTAGTAATGATCGGAGAAGGAAGAAACTACCTGTCTAACGTAGTATCGGCGTTGAAGGCAGAGAAAATGGTTAGGAAAGGGTGCGAGGCGTGCCTAGCCTTCGTAAGTGCATTGGGTGGAAAGGAAGAAGGTATCAGTGGAGTTAGAACAGTAAGGGACTTTGAAGATGTGTTTCCGGAGGAATTACCAGGAATACCCCCAGATAGGGAGGTGGAGTTTGGGATAGATTTGCTACCGGGAACAGCTCCTGTGTCAATTGCCCCGTATCGAATGGCACCAAAGGAGTTGGTGGAGCTCAAGGCTCAAATTCAAGAGTTGTTGGATCGTGGGTTCATTCAACCCAGTGTGTCTCCATGGGGAGCACCGATTTTGTTTGTGAAGAAGAAGGACGGGACTATGCGTAGGTGCATAGACTATCGTCAGTTAAATAAGCTGACCATTAAGAACAAGTACCCGTTGCCAAGGATCGATGACTTGTTCGATCAGTTGAAAGGGGCCGCAGTATTCTCGAAGATAGACTTAAGGTCGGGATATCATCAGTTGAAGGTGAAGGAGGCAGATATCCATAAGACCGCTTTTAGGACAAGATACGGCCATTTTGAATTTGTAGTAATGCCGTTTGGGTTGACGAACGCTCCAGCCGCGTTCATGGATATGATGAACCGGGTTTTCCAACCCTACTTGGATAGGTTCGTCGTTGTGTTCATCGACGATATTTTGGTGTACTCCAAGTCTGAAGAGGAGCATGATGAGCACCTATGGGTTGTGTTGGAAGTATTAAGGAAGAAGAAGCTTTATGCCAAATTCAGCAAGTGTGAATTCTGGCTTAAAGAGGTGGCACTTTTAAGGCACGTGGTATCCGCAGAGGGAATAAGAGTGGATCCTAGGAAGATCGAAGCGGTGTTGGATTGGAAACCACCTAGGTCCGTGGCTGAGATCTGAAGTTTCTTAGGTTTGGCAGGCTATTACAGAAGGTTCGTAGAAGGGTTCTCGTCAATAGCCACGCCTTTGACAAAGTTGCTAAGGAAAGAAGTACCCTTTGAATGGACTGATAAGCAACAGGAGAGCTTTGAAAAGCTTAAGAAAGTGTTGACGGAAGCTCCAATGTTAATTCAACTAGAGGCAGGGAAGGATTTTGTGGTATACTGTGACGCTTCTCACACGGGATTAGGCTGTGTGCTTATGCAAGAAGGAAAAGTAGTCACTTATGCGTCTCGACAGTTAAGGCCGCATGAGGTTAACTACCCCACTCATGACTTGGAGTTGGCAGCAGTGGTTTTCGCTCTTAAGGTTTGGAGGCACTACCTTTATGGATTAAGGTCAATAATCTACACAGACCACAAGAGCCTTAAGTATCTGTTGACTCAGAAGGAGTTGAACTTGAGGCAGCGAAGGTGGGTAGAGTTATTGAAGGATTATGATTGCTCGATAGAGTACCACCCAGGCAAGGCGAATGTGGTAGCTGATGCCCTAAGTCGGAAGGTTGTGTCGGATCTAAGGGCTATGTTCGCTCACTTGAGTTTGTATGATGATGGGAGCCTGTTGGCAGAGTTGCAAGTCAAGCCCACATGGCTCAATAAGGTGAAAGAGGGACAGTTGGCTGATAAGGACCTAAGTGCTAAGTTACAGCAAGTACAGGACGGAGAGTTAAAGGATTATGGCATTAATAATGACGGAGTATTGTGCTACAAAGGAAAGGTCTGTATGCCTAGGGATGAGGAGTTAAGACAAAGGATTCTTCGGGAGGCGCATAGTAGCCCTTATGCTATGCATCCTGGAGGTACTAAGTTGTACAGAGATCTAAGGGAACAATTTTGGTGGTCTGATCTTAAACGGGAAGTTACTGAATTCGTAGGAAAATGTCTGGCGTGTCAGCAAGTTAAGGCTGAACACCAAGTTCCATCAGGATTGCTTCAACCAATCGAGATTCGACAATGGAAGTGGGAAAGAATTACCATAGACTTCGTTAGTGGGCTTCCCCTTACGCCTACTAAGAAGGACTCGGTATGGGTAATAGTGGACCGTTTGACCAAGTCCGCGCACTTCATCCCGGGAAGAGTTGACTATTCTCTTCAGAAGTTAGCCAAGTTATATGTGGCGGAAATTGTAAGGTTACATGGAGTGCCGGTGTCAATTATTTCGGATAGAGACCCAAGGTTTACGTCTCGGTTTTGGAAGGCACTTCATCAAGCCTTAGGTACTAAGTTGGACTTCACTACGGCCTTTCATCCACAATCAGACGGGCAGTCTGAACGGGTTATACAAGTGTTGGAGGATATGTTGAGAGGCTGTGTGATGGATTTCCGAGGAAGTTGGGAAGATTACTTGCCTTTAGCTGAGTTCGCCTACAACAACAGCTATCAGGCTAGCATTCGGATGGCTCCATATAAAGCGTTGTATGGTCGGAAGTGTAGGACTCCTACTTGTTGGACTGAGTTAGGAGAACATCGCGTTTTGGGTCCAGAGTTAGTAGCAGAAATTGAAGAAAAGGTTGAGATAATCAGGGCACGGTTAAAAGAAGCCTCTGATAGGCAGAAGTTGTACGCCGACCTTAAGCGAAAGGAAATAGAGTTTGAAGTGGGAGACCAAGTGTTCCTTAAGGTTTCTCCTTGGAAGAAGGTAATGAGGTTTGATCGCAAAGGGAAGTTAAGCCCAAGGTTTATAGGGCCCTATCGAGTGTTAAAACGAGTTGGACCAGTGGCATACCAAATAGAGTTGCCACCAGAGTTACAGCAGATGCAGGACGTATTTCATGTATCCATGCTACGTCGTTACCGATCGGATCCATCTCATGTCGTACCAGTTGAAGAAGTGGAGTTAAGGCCAGACTTATCCTATGAGGAAGAGCCGATTTAGATATTGGAACGTGATGTGAAAGTGCTACGGAGGAAGTCAGTTCCTCTCGTCAAAGTGTTATGGCGCAATCATGGATCGGAGGAAGCTTCGTGGGAACCAGAAGAAGCAATACGACAGTAATACCCTCAATTATTTAGCTAGGAAATTTCGAGGACGAAATTATTTTTAAGGTGGGTAGAACTGTAACATCCTAAAAAGGGCCTATGCATTTTCGGTTTAATTGTAAGAAATGATATGTTTTATGTGTTATGAACGTGTTTTGAACATTTTTGGAAACCTGAAAATGTATGGAAATGATTCAAAAGAGGAAAGTGAACATTTCTGGAAACTTGGAAATGTAAGGAAATGTCAAGTTTAAAGAGCCGAACGAAAATTTTTGGAAACTTAGAAATGACTTAGAAATGTCGAGTTTTAAAGTTTAAAAGAGGAAATTAAGGCAAGGTAGCCTTAAGAGAAAAAGTATGTGAAATTTGACACACAAACAGGCTTGGAAAAGTGGCCTGAAGATGCCACTTAGGGCCTCTGGAAATGGCGCCACATGCAAGGGTGTTGGGCCTAAGTTCGAGTCACATGGGAAGCAAATAAAAGAAATTTTATTTTGCTTCCAGAAGAAGTGAGGTGGACGGCACAAGCTTTTTTTTAAAAAAAAAGGGAAGAGTTTTATTCTCTTTAAATTTCGGCTAAATAGGGATAAATGATGATTTATCTTAAGTATTTTCAAGAGAGAAATAAGGGATTTATTTATCATTATTCCCATGAGATAAATGTTGGATTAAACTCTTTTATTTTATGATAATTAAAGGATAAAGTTATCAAATAGAAGAGTGGTGGCCAAGTAAGGGACTCCTTAGATGATAATTTCGGCTATAAAAGGAAGGAAGGAGGGCTACTCATCAATTTTTCTCTTCTCTTTCTGCCGAAATTCTTAGTGTCCTCTTCTCTTCTCTTTTTATTTTGTCAAGCCGAAATCTACTTCTTCTTCATCCACCATTGCCGATTCTTTAAGCTTCAAGGATTTTCGACAGCATTAAGGAAGCAAGGATCCAATTCAGGATTTAAGATTTGGAAGGTATGCATCTATGTACATTCGGCTTAGAATTATTTACTATGTTTAAGGATGAAATCGGATCTAACATGTGGTTTACGTATTTCAACAATTCCATAGCCAAGGAATACTTTCGGGATTTGGAAAATCGTAAGGTAACTACATTGTACAATCGGCCTAGGCCCTCTCTTAGTACTTAGATCTTTTTGTCTAATCAAAAACTAACTGATTCAAAGGATCTAGTGTCTAGCCGATTTCAAAAGAGGAAGGATACAAGTTTTCGGGATTTGATTAATCATCAAAACGGCAACGAGGTAAGTTCTAAGAATACAAATCCTACTAGGATTTGGTTTTATAGCCAAATAGGCTCTATGCTAAATAATAAGTGATAAATCAAATGTAGGGATTAAGGATCTAAGTAATAGATTGGTCTTTCGGGATTTCAAGGAATTCGTTAAGCAAATCAGGTGTGTACCCCACACTAACTTTTAATATGTTATATGGCAAATATTTAATATATGAATAAGAATGTGAATGTGGCTAAAATACCCTAATATGGTACAAAGTACTCAGGTACGTTTCCTACTCCTGCTAGGATTACGAAATATGTTATATTTTAACATGTGAAAAGTGATATGAATGTGAATTTAAGTATGATATGCATGATATGAAATATATGGGGCATTCGGGTTATATGAGAAAGGGGAAGTGAATGTGATGACTTCGGTCTCACTATCTGAATGTGGTGACTTCGGTCACATTATCTGAATGTGGTAACTTTGGTTACATTATCTGAATGTGGTGTCTCATGACACAATTATTTAATCTGGTGGCTATGCCACGAATTTTATATGGGCGATGAGCACGTCGACTGCAGCGACTGCCTTCGATGGAGTGTAGCGGAAGGAGGGTCGACTTAGTAGTCCCCACGGTGTGCAGGTTGGTACGGGGATATGTAGCGGATGGCATCTAGGTTTGGGTATGGGTTGCATCATTATTTTATCTGTATATGAATATGCATGTGATACGTTATGGTATGCCTGATCTATTAAATTTTAGTGTTGTGTACACATTGAGTCTGTTGACTCACCCCGTTGGGGAATATTTTTTAGGTGATGAGCAATAATGGACCGGGTCGGCAGGAGCTAAAGGTGGCCATGCATAGCAAGGACAAATCTTATTATTATTTGAGACTTTTATTTTTACTAAGTACTTTAATTTTAAGTTTGGGAATTATTTGATGTAATAAGGCCATAAGGCCATAGTTGAATTTCTTTATTTCTTTTTACTTATTATTATGTTACGAATTATTATTAATTAACGAATCAAGTAAATTTATTTTTGAATAAGCCCTAAATGTTTTGTCACTCTAAATAAATGGATTTCAATATAAGATAAATTGGTTTTCAACACAAGCCCAACCCAAAACAATATTTTTTTTTTTTAAATTTACACAAGTTTTTCCTAAGAAATAAAAGAACTTTGAACCGGTTTACTTGAGGAACATACTAAATCTGGTCAAAGCTCGTGGGCCGGGTTTGGGGTGTTTCATGAACATAAACAGAGCTGATGTGTATTAAATCAGTAATTAAAATTGTGTAATTATGGATATTTTGGCCTTGTGACCTTATGAGACCGTTGAATATAGTTGGCATACCATAGGATTATGAGTACTCACCTATATGTGTTTTGTGATTTGGGCGTTGAGGCCCTGGGACATGCTGGAGAGATAAGGGAATGTGAGCTAAGCTTCATTCAACAGGACATGTTTTGTGTGTTGGAGAGTGTTATCTTTATGCTTCACTTTTGAGATATGTTCAACTCTATGAGTCGTTTGGTGTGTTGGAGATCTGTGTTCCGATATGTGGTGATAGAGCCCACTTTTATGTTTCATAGCCTCAAGTGTCAAATTATCTTAAAATGTACATGTGTAAAGTGATGTATGCCTAAATGAGTATGTGGTTGCTATGCAAAATATCGTTTAAATATGATCTTAATTGTTGTAGTAATACGATGTGAGATGGATGCTTAAACATGTGAATAATATGTTAAATGAGTTTATTTAAGCTTCATGAAAATGTTAGTATGTTCTTATAGTAAATTGTGTACGTAATTGTGGTTTGGATTGTTTCCATTTAACTTATTAATGCATGTGAATATATCAGCTAGACTTGTGGGTTATTAAAGCATGTATACGTTGTTTAATCTTGATGAATTATTGTTAAATAAATTATATATAAGTGAGTTGAGTGTAATTGCATGTAGGAGTATATGTTGGTTTTATGACTTAATGAAATGTGAATATGTTATTTTGACTTAATTAGAAAATGGTTGTGAATGTGTTGTAGTATATTCTTGTTTAACCTTTGATATTGTGTGTACATTGTGGTTATTCTGAGCATTCACTGAGCTGGTTAAGCTCATCCACTCCTTTCTTATAACCATTGCAGATAAGTAGTGTTGGTGTGAGCGGTGTGGTCTCGAGGAGTGATCCAAGCCAGAAACTTTAGTTGCTATTGTAGGTGTTATTTGATTATTTTTGTTTTGGTAATAAAAGGCAATGCAGTAGATGTTATGTTGGGTTTGCTGTGATTGTTTAGTTGTTTGCATGCCTATTATACTTGGAAATTGTGGACTTGAAATATGATGTTGAGATTGATATTTGGGACATTTTGGTGCTAAATTTATGTGGTATTTAATGCATGATGTTTTGAACTAGTTTGGAATAATCTATGTGATGATATATGTTGTGTTTTTAAGGTCTGGAACAGAAGTATTGATATTTGGGTTTTAAAAATGACACCTCTACATTTTTTGAAGTGCAGTAAGTCAGTTTGCTAGTTGGTATTGATATTTTGCCACGAGTATCGATACTCGGGGTAAAATTGTTGATACTTTTTTAGTGGTACCAATATTTTTTGAAAGTTGGGTTTTTAAGACGAGAAATAGTAAGCTAATTTGGTATCGATTTTCCAAGCGGTATCGATACCACTTGAAAGAATTATCGATACCACTCTACCAGTATTGATACCTATGTAACAGTTTTGGGATATTTTGCTAAGCGATCCTAATGTTTGTTTGGAGTTTATTTTATGATGGTAAAATGTATGTTAGCATGTTTTATACACCCTAGAGTAAGTATGACTACAATTTGTATGAATGCCATAATAATAAAGGAAACAAAAATATGTATGTTTAATAATATGTCGACTTATGTTGTATGCGATGTGAGACGGTGGTGTAGCATCCTGTTCTCAGGCTTGGCGATCGGGCCAAGTATAGGGTGTTACATTTGGTGGTATGAAAACTTAGGTTAATTTAACTCTCAGACCTATGTGATTGTTGTGTGTTGGAGTTTCGAAACTCATGAGTCTAAATTTCTTTATTTTCTTCGAATTGTGATATAACTATGTTTGAATTGCATGAATCTATTTGAAATGTCTTTGATTGAATTGCATGTGGGGTAGGAATGGGAACACATTGCCTTTAATCCTAAATTTTTCTTGTAGGAACGAGACTTGGACTATTTCCCCCGCCACTCACACCGTTTATTTGTTTTTTTGTATGTTAGATTAGATTAGATATGCCTCCTAGACGTGTTAATGTTAGAGCTAGTGCTCAAGAGGATGGTACATCTTTTGTACCTCTTGTACGTCCGCGTAGAGTGAACATACATGATAAGGATGTAGGCCCTTTTATGGAAGCTATGATTGGACCGTTTCAGTGGATTGCTAGTGCTAACCCTGCTCCTACATCTGCCAATCCTGTGTCTATTAATTGGGGCTTGCCTCTTGAACTCTACGGGCGTTGGGTGGGAAAGAATTTTCTGGGGTTAAATGTACTCATTCGAACATAGCTGAGTACTGGTTCGAGGGAGCTAAAAGGATCCACGAGCATATGTCATGTACTAACATGGAGAAGTTGGGTTGTGCTGTGTCTTTACTCAATGGTGAAGCTTAACGTCGGTGGAGTACGGTTTGGTGGGTATTGTTTCTGCTAAATTGACTTGGAATTACTTTTTTGAGGTTTGTAAGAGGAACTTTATGGGTGAGTAGTATATAGAGGCTCGTAAGCGTGAGTTTCTCGATTTGGTTCAAGGTGATTTGTTAGTGGGTAATTATGAGGCTGAGTTTGTGCAACTTAGTCAGTATGCTCCGAAGATGATTCCTTCTGAGAGGGACCATTGTAAGAGGTTCCGTTACCAAATTATTGTTCAGAGTATAACTACTGCAGTCTACTTCTTTCAAGATATAGAATTTAAGCTACCATTCCAAGACTTTGTATGTCTACAGGTCTTAGGAATGATACCTAACACTATCCTTCCTTTCTCTGTACAGAACGCAGCCCTATGTCTAGAGTTCTACGAGTATTTGTTCAAGTACTTGCTTGTATCATTCAATTATGATCCAACTCTCAGAATTAAATCAAGTTAAAGAACATGCCATGCATTCATCTATGTCTAGATCTTGCATGCATGTATTTAAGATAACTCAAATCGAATGAAATAGTAGACCTAATCAAGATAATATTATGGTCATTAAAAGTAATAAAAATTCATCTAGTAATTCCAATCTGAAGAGATTAGCTCATGGGTTGGGAATTAAAATCCAAAATATCAACATCATTCAACATTATCATCCATATTTTAAAAATCAAAGAAATCAATTAATAGAATGAAGGTAGAATTGCAAGAAGCTTTCACCACTCCAGTTTTAACTCTGATGCTACCAAATCTTGCAAGACCCAAGGTTGAATGTGTCGTCCCCTTCCTTGCGTCTCTGCTCTCTTCTTAAGCTGCTACCCTCTTCCATTTTTTTCTAAAATTTCCACGAGATTTTTTTTCTGGAGAGAAAAAAACTCCTCTTCTTCTTTTTCTCTTTCTTCTTTTATAGGGTAAGTCCCCCTTCTCTCAATACATTCATTTGCTTCCTCTTTTTCAGGTGAATTTATCTGGTACACATACAGCTGGTTGAGAGTGACAAGGACGAAGTGCTGCGTCAACATTTTTCTGGAATTGCCATGACATTTTTGTTGGCAATCTGTCCAACCTTTTGCCATGGCAATATTTCACTTCCTTCATTCCCTTCCTCTTTTTTCTCATTCTGTGTCCTTCTTGCACCTGTTGCTTACAACAACCAATTCCTTTCTTCCCAACAATAAAAGTAACATATAATAACATTCAAGGCACAATCCAAGCTTTATTTTGCAATATTCTAATAATAACCTAGAAATGAAAATATATCCACTTAAGTATAGGAAATTCATCAAGTTTAGAGGCTTGAGATATAACTCCTGTCAAGAGTTATCAGTGGACACATCAAAACAACCTTAGCACAGTAAGGCACCCACCTCCTATGCTAAACACTTTCCCACAAGAGAAGCCTCACCATCTCAGAGCACTTTTGAAAAAAAAGTTGTTGCAATCATTAAAGCAAATGGAGCAGAGAATGTCCCTATTTGAGATTCAAAAAATTCAAGTTGCTGAAGAGATGAAAAAGGCCCAGGAACAGCAGGCATGCTACTGGTCCTATGTGAGGGACAGAGATGTTGCTCTAAAATGGTACTTGTAGAAGAACTTCACCAAGCCTATGCTTAACTTCCCAAATTTCCCCAAAGCTTTGCTACCATTTTCCAAGGCTAAGGAGGAACAAGTTGAAATCCAATATAACAAGGCCGAATTAGCGAACATGAGAGCTACTCCTGACATAGTGAAAGTAGTTGAGGAGGAGCCTGAAAAAACAAAATCTATTAATATTGAGAGTGACGAAGATGAGTAAAATGAACCCACACCTGCCACTAAAGCCACCAAGAAGGGCAAAAAAACTGTTCCACCCACACCACCTAAAGCCATGACTGCCTAAGACCATGAAATTGATTGCATCATTAACGAGATCACTGAGTCTGATAAAGAAGGGAAGGATGTGCTACTACATTCAATGAAAAGGAAGCTACGTTATAAGCACAGTGCATGCAAATCCACCTGCAGACAATGAAGAAACAATTACCAACATCCAAGTCAAGGGTGTTCCCTTCCTCTTATATATTCATGCATTCATATATATATATATATAGTTTACTATGTCATTTTTTGTATATATATATATATATATATTCCTACATTCATATTACATAGATGTTCATGCATTGAGGACAATGAATCCCTTAGGTTTGGGGGTGTATTGAGCATTTAGGATACATCATGTATTTAGTAAGCACGCTCATTTTAGTATAGGCATTCTAGTATAGCCAAATTTGTTTTTCCAAGTAACTGCCAAGAACTGGTTAGACTATTATAAGTACAATTTTTACTTGTAATGTTCGATGATGAGCTTAATTCTTCAATAAACTTAGAACATGTGATAGTGGATTAGGTGAATTTAATTTAGGTTAGGTTGCTTGAGAATCAAATCTTAAAAACGAGATACCCTAACCTCAATTACAATTGGACTATAGCGAGTTTCTTTTAATGAATTTAGAGATTTTTGAAGCTAAACTCAGCAAAATTGCTAAATCATTACTTAAAGAATTACTAGTAGACACTCCAATGCTTAGAATTGCCAAATAGGTCAGCAACACTTTGTTTGCTCCATCGTGCTGTAGGCTGGAAAAGCGAGCATAAGCAAGAGCGTGTCATAAATAAAAAGGACAATTAGAGGCACTTCACTGTAGTAATAGGTTGAGTAGCTAAGGAGGTAGTTGTTTGTTTCATCTATCTTCTAAGTTAAAAGCCTTAGCTTCATGAGTGAATTCCATTCAAATCGTGACATGACTGAGTACCTCGATTACCGAGTCAAAGTATTTGGTGACGAGCTGAGCTCCTATTACTGCTTAAAAAAACCGAGTTTAGATAAAAGACGAGCTAAGTAAATTAGGAGATACTAGCTATAGCCAAAATACACAAATGTGCACTTAGGATTTTTGTTTATGGTGAGATTCTCTGCACTACTTTTGCTAAGCAAACCTTTGAAACTTTAATAAGTGTTTAGACATAAAAGATTGCTGAGAACTGATGTATAAATTGTTCTTCAAAAGGACTGGCAATACAAGGTTGTTATGTGCAATGAGAATTTTTACATTCATGCATTCATGCATATTTACTTGAGGGCAAGCAATGATTCAGCTTTGGGGCTGTGATAACTCTTGAAAAGAGTTATAATTCATGCTTTTAGACTTAGTTAACTACTTTTACTTAAGTAAAATTAGTTTCATTTTTAGGTAATTGCATGATTATTTTTAGTTAATCGCATTGCATGTAAAGACTTAGGATGGTGATTACTTTAGTGCATCTGTACTTTTAATTGTAGGTGGAAAGGCTTTGTGGTGGTTGAATGACAGGTTTGAGGAAGAAAGATAGCAAAGGATGGAGATTTTTTGATGCATTGTGAGATATTTCCATGGCAATGCTGGTGAAGAAAATGACAAACCCCTAGTCAGCAATGAAAGCACTCAGCTACTGGTCCCCCCACATGCACTTGTAATGGAAAATATCCACCTCAAAATTAGGGAAAATGCAATCATTGTGACGACTTTTACCCTAGAGGAGGACTCAAGTATAAAAGAAAAAAGAAAGAAGAAAAAAGGGGAAGGGGAGAAAAACAATTGGCGGCCACAAGAGAGGTTTGCCATTAATACGAACTGAAGGTATGACTGATTGCAAATACAAAGCTTAGATAGAGGTCTCTTTATGACAACGAGGATAATTTGAGCATCTGGGAGCTTGGGTGAAGACAAGCACCAGACGCCAAGTTGGGGGAATTCATGTTCTGAACCCAGAATTCTTCCTCTGCAATTTGTTCTAAATCTATTGATTTAAACTGTTATTTTGGGATGTTGATAATATTAAAATACTTGAATTTGCATAGCCCAGTCATGAGATAACTTAGCACAGTTGGGGATTACTTTTGATGATGTTTTAACTCTAATGAATGTTTATGGAAGAATATGATTCAGTTTACCGCTTTACCCAATGTTTATTTTTATTTATATGCTTATTAGGGTATTGATAAATGCTTGATAAGTTTGAAAGTAGCTTAATATCGGCAGAGTTAGGTTGCTTGGACCAAAATTGGGTAATAGAAGAGAGCGTTGAGTGAAATGCTCGTGTAAGCTCTAAACATAGAGCTTTACCTTATACAATTTAGAGAATTGTGCTTCGGTTATGGTTGCTAATTCTTAGCTTATAGATGTATAGTGTCTTAAGAGTGAGCAGCTTTAGGTCTTACTTTCGACAGAGGTAAACCACGTTAGTACCCAATCAAGCAGCAGGTTACCATATTTTTGTCATGGCATTATTCCTGGGTTATAACTAATTCATTAGTAATCCCAGTCTTTTCAATCAATACTCCAATGTTACTAGAATCGTTAGCACTTTTATTCGATTTGTTGTAATTGCAGTCTACGATAGTACATTTTATTACTTTCATTTTTAGTGTATTAATTGCATTTTTATTTCTCAAAATATCATTCGATTCATTTATCTTTTCTACTCAATTGTGATAATTTAGACAAAGAATACTAATCCAATCCTTGTGGGAACGATTGATAACTCTTGAAAAGAGTTATATTTTAGGCCTCTAAACTGAAGTATTTGCTTGTAATTAAGAAAATATGTTTGCATCTTAGACTTATTACTAGAGCATTACATACTAAAGCTTGGATTGTGTTTTAACTGTAAATTTATGTTACTTTTAATTGCTGGAAAAGAGGTTTGGTAGTCTTTGGTAGTAGGTACAGGTAGGATGAAAGAGGTAAGAAGAAGGAAAGAGGAAGAGGAAAAGAGAATGAAGGAAGAGAAACATTGCCATGGAAAATAGTGGGATAGATTGCCAATAGAAATGCCCTGGCAATTCCAGGAATATGAAGCAGCACTCAATCCACGTCCCTCTCAGCCAGCTGTACATGTACTAGATAATCACCTTGAAAAAGAGGAGCAAAATATATGTGCTGAGAGGGATGGGTTTACCCTATAAAAGGAGGAGAGAGAAAAGAAGAAGGACACACAGATTATGAGGAAAAAAGGAAAAGAAAGAGAGAAGTTTCTCTCTCTACAACAGAATCCTGTGGGAAAATTGTGTGGAAAATTTAAAAGAGAAGAAGAGGGTTGCAGCTAAAAAGAGAAGATCGCAGATGCGAAGAGGGGAAGAGAAATCTACCCTGGGTTTTGTGTAACAAGAACTTCCTGTAGTTCTGCCTTTGTTCCATTTTTCTTGGTTTAATTTTTGTGATTCGTAAACTTGAAGAATGTTGATGAATGATTTAATTTTGGGTTTCATTGCCCAACCCATGAGCTAATTTTCTTTAGGTTGGGATTATTTGGGTGAATTATTCGGGTGAATATTGAATTATCTGTAATGCCCATGATATGATTTTGATTAGAGTTACTATTTCATTCGATTTTTGTTTATTTGGAATGCATGCATGCAAGCTCTAGACATAGTTAACTGCGTGTTATGTTCTTAGATGGATTTGGATCTGAAAGGATTAAATACATCAGATTATTAATCGATTGATACAGTCGAGTACTCGAAAGAATATTTGCAGCACTCTAGACATAAGGTGTGATCTGTACATGCGAAGAATGTTAGTGTGGTTATTATTCATGAGTCTTGTAGACATACAAAGACTTAGAATAATAACTAAAGTCTACCTCTCAAAAGAAATAAATTGCAGTAGTAATTTTCCGGGCAGTAGTTTAGTCAAATTTTGCATGGTATTATTATGTTATGAAAATATTTCCCTGAGTAATTCCAACCTTTATCATTCAACAGCAAAAATACTCTTTACCTGTTCTTTGTGAATTGCCATGACATTTTGATTGTTTTGTCATTTATCAGTTATAATTGATATTAATAGTTCATTCGTTCATTCATTCATTCATTCCCTTCACCAATTTATACTTCGTTTCTTTTGCACAGATTCATTAGTTAAATCTATAGTAATATTTACCAATTCTAATCAATTTTCGATCCTTGTGGAGACGATCCTCACTCATCAGTATATTACTTGAATCAACGTGTACACTTGCACATTGCATTACACATTTACAAGTAACAACGATACTCACTCATCACTTTATTACTTGATTCAATGTGTATACTTGCACAATTCGCACATCATATTCACACGCGACACTTTCGTAGGTCTTGGTTTTGGATTGCAAGTGAACCTTTCGTTCGGCCACATATATGAGTTCATAGCCATGTCGTCACTTATTTGACAAGTTTGCTCGTATGTTTGGTTCATCAAGGCTCCTCCACATACGCCATATAGTGCGGACCTCAAATTGTTTTCTAAACCATTATAAAATATCTGCATCTGGAGGCACTCTTGCACTCCGTGATGGGGACACTTCCTCAATAGTGACTTAAATCGATCCCAAGCTTCATATAAATTTTCGCATTCAAATTGCTTGAAGTTGGCAATTTCACAGAGGAACTGAATGGATTTGCTTATTGGGAAAAAATTGTGTAGAAATTTTCCCACTAATTTGTCCCAAGTGGTTATAGAACCTGGTTCAAATGAGTCCAACCAGTTAATAGTGTGGTCACATAAGGAAAAGGGAGATAATTAAAGACAAACAGCATCATGGGTTACCCCATTGTACTTGAAAGCATCGCACAACTGGAGGAACCATTTTAGGTGTTAGTTTGGATCCTCCATCATGTTCCCTTGGAACTGTAAGATATTTTGGATCACTTGTCCCGTAACCATATTGATCTCAAAATTATTGGATTTGATCGTCAGTCGTTCAATACTGCCTCGCACAACATCTAGTTTGGTAATGCGTACTCACGCAACATCCTTTGAGCCATCAATAGCTCTCAGCGGATCTTTGCTTGTGGTTCAGGTGGATTATCAAATAGTGGATTTTCTCGAGGCAATCCAACTACAACGAGTGGATCATTTTTCATTAAGTGATGGTTGCATCTCATAATTCACTCCGGATCAAGATATGGCTCAATTGGAATGATTCCACTTCGTATCATAAACTAAAATCAGATACGGAAAAAAAACAAAATCAGTACTTAATGGTAATAAAAATGAAAAATATAAAATAAAATAAAAATAATATATATAATTTTTAATTTTTCCATTTATCCTACTAATTACAAAAAAATAAATTTAAATTTAATGTCGAAACCTCCCCAACAACGACACCAACAACTTGATTGCCTCCAAACATGAGAACGTTTAGAGTAAAAATTGTGCAAATAAAAGTATATAAAATAAGTGTGATATTTGCAAGCGAAAATTCTAATATAATTTAGTGTTACAACGAAATACTGTAAGTATTCTAAGGATCATACCCAAGGGAGGTTGAATCAAATCTAAATATATTGTCTACACTAGTAGGTCTAAACAATAGTCATTAAAAATCATATTACGAAAATTAATATTAAAGATTAAGGTTGTAAAATAAAAACTAAACTACTAAAATAAGGTTAAGAAACGAAAATCTTTCGATTAATAGGTAGAAGATTAACTCGCTTTAGTGGTTGCAATCAACTTTAGAATTCGATTTTTATTAGGGAATTAGTTTTTAACTAACCAGTATTACCTCTTGGCCTTTACTAATTAATTAATCGACCAATACACACTTATCTCTCGACCTCACATTCCTGACCAGAATAAATCCACGATTTACTCAGTAAACTTATCTCTCAACCTCATTTATCTTAGATTATTTCCTAGGGTCATTAATCTTAGGGTTTAAACACACATGAATTTATACCAACTAACTCTATTGGAAAAAAACCCTAATTCCTTCGTTAATCACTTTCACATCCACTTGTTAATTCCCTAAGGATCTAGCCACTCATCGACTCAAAAATCATCTTCTCCACAATTAAATTAATCATACAATAACAAAAATTAACGTAAAAGAAAAAGAGAAAGAAATTGTTTGTTTGATGGACTTGATGTGCTTAGAATCTCAAAATCCTTTAACAGTGATCGAGATCTCATCAATTGCAAATAAGAAGAGAAATAAAATTGCGAAAATCTAAAATAACAAGTGCTTGGACTCAAATCGAATCCAAGTTGAAGAACACAAAATAAAACTATTTTAAAATAAAAGTAAACCTAAACTAAAAACCTAAATATACTAAACTAAAACCTAAAGATGGCTTGACAAAAGCTCCCTAAGCTTTGCCTTAACATAACTATTTATAGGCAGGGTTTAACAGCCCTTATTAGGTCAAATTCAAGCATTTATCACATAAAATATGAGTTGTGTGGACAAAAGCATCCTTGCTTAATTTCTACTCGATGTTGCACCTGTGTTGCAACACAGACTAAGGCGTGACGTGACACACAACTTCGAGTGTAAAATTCTGAATTGGCTCGATTGTGTTGCGACACCGAAAGGTTATGTTGGAACTCGACTATCATTCCTGATGCTTTTGAGGTCTCAAAATAAGTATCTTGCACACTCAATTAAAGTGTTAAAACCACCTTGAGGTTGGTATTGGCCAAATAGGCCAACTAACTCGCAATAATGTGTAAAAATGTTTACTTTGTAATAATTTGAATCTAAGCTATCAAATGTGAAAGTGCAATAAAAGACATTAAAATTACTAGAAAACAAGCTCATTAAGTGCTGAAAAGTACTTAAATTGCCATTATGATTTGTGGCAGATCAGTACTCCTATCAAAGTCCATATGATAAATCTTATAGGATGCTTTGTTGAGGCCATAGGCAATAAGGCCAACTTGGAGTAGAACACTCAAATTGAGACTGTGTTCAAAAGATTGTCTAAGGACTTTGGGCTTCATATAACCTTGCCAACAAGAATCTAGCAGTTACACAACTCATGAAGGAGTTACAATCCTATGAGTTGATGTTGAATGGCAGTCAGCTAGTCCGAAGAGCAGAAGCAAATATAGTTGTCGCTTTTTCCTCAAAAGAGAATGGAAAGCGCACTAAGAAAGGCAAGGCTAAGGTCTCTAGGCCACCTCAAGTGGAAAGGAAGAAATCTAGAAAGCGTAATGACTTATCTAAGTTTAAATGCTTCTTCTGCAATAAGAAAGGGCATTTCAGTGTGATCTGTAAAGAGTGGAAGGAATACCTAGCCACCAAAGGCAAAGGTATAAAACTCTTTATGATATAAACTTGTTTAATGGAGGATTCAATAGACCATTGGGTCATTGATTTGGGAGCCACTAATCATGTTTTTGTTTCTTCAAGGAGATGAATGATATTAGAAATAAGAGTCTGTCGTTGCGGACTGAAAATGAGATAAATATGGCAGCTGAAATAGTGTAACACCCCTTACCCATATTCAACGCTGGAACTGGGCACGAGGCATTAACGGACTTAACACACTTTAACATACAACTTTGGGCTGTCAAATTTCATTCCAATATAAAATATTTCATTCACATTCATAACATTCTTATTATGGGCCTACGAGGCCTTACACATGCAAACGGAGGGCCTCGGAATCAAACCGAAATCTTTTGTATACTTAGAAAAATTTTGCCTTAACAGGGCCACACGCCGAGTGAAATGGGACACGCCCGTGTAGCAGGCCGTGTGGTCACACACTCCCATGTCCCTAGCCCGTGTCCTCCCCACGGCCTAGACACGCCCGTGTCATCACCTGTGTGTGAAAACATGAGTATTCTGTTTGTGACATCAGCAATCAAATAAAGGGCACATGGCCTAGGCACACGCTCGTGTGTCTAGCCTGTGGTCGACACTGACTTGCAAAAATAACATGCAGGGGACACACGGCCCGGTCACACACACATGGGACTAACCGTGCGTCACACACGGCCTAGACACACGCCCGTGTGCCTACCCGTGTGGACAAGAACAAGGCTATTTGCCAAGCTCTGTTTATCACCCTAACTCATACAACATCAATCACATTCAACCATTTACCAAGCAACTCAATCATGTATCATACACATTCATGATAACCTCATCTTTTCATATATATAACGATAATAAGCCATTAAATATGGCCATTTACAAAAGCGTTCATCTTTAAAAGAGCCAACACACTTGGCAAAAACAACAAAACATTTCACTATGTCTAGCCCCTATACATGCCATACTCATAATGCTAAGTCTAATATACCGAGATCAGCTGATAGTGTGGATGATCTTCAAATTATCTTCGTATCCCAAGCCGGTTCTTTGGCACTACAAAATAAGGGAAAAGAAAGGGAGTAAGCTTTAAGCTTAGTAAGTTTACATGTAAATAATAAGCATCATAGCATGTGCTAATCAATAAATAACATTTCATACTAAACAAGAATAATTTAGATTTTTATAACCAAGCTTACCCATCTCATCTTTTACCAGCTTTCAACCATATAGCATTTATATTGCTCACATATCCTGTACTCATCACCACAAAGCCACATGAAACATTTACATAGACAATTTCTCGATGAGCCATTCGGAACTATACTAAGTACCTGGTGGATTCGCACACAGCCCACCATTAATCAATAATAGGGTGATATTGCACATAGCCCACCAAATGATAATACAAACGGTGGTATCTCACACAGCCCATCGTGAAAAAATAATAAGGTGTTATCGCACTCAGCCCACCAAAAAGTATATTTATGGATATTTTTCCCCACTTACATATCTATTCCGAGGTTCATACGAGAATTATTCACTATATATCAATTTCAATCAATCTCAAACATAATTGATCTCATTCATACAATGCACCAATGAGTAAAAACATATGTATTAAAGATGTATCGTTTACACATAAACTTACCTCGGTGCAAAATGTATTAATCGACGTTTTAGTCCGTAACCTTGCCTTTTCCCCTGTCAAGGTTGTTTTCGTGCCCTTCTTGATCTATAATAATAAAATTCACTCATTCAATCACTTTATAATTCATGATATATCAAAATTTCTACTGAGGCAAAAATGTCCATTTTGCCCTTCTACTTTGGCAAAATTACGATTTTGCCCCTAGGCTCGTAAATCATTTTTCATCACATTTTCTCATTAAACAAGCTATTTGAACATTTAATTCTCTTAAAATAACTCACAAAACCAATTATTTCATGCATTTATTACACAAATTCAACCTTTACTAATAGGTCCCATTTAGCTGTTTTCATGGTAACACATTTCACAAAAGTTATTCCTTAACTCACTAACATTCATTTTCTTCCATAAAAACTCAGCAAACAACATGACCACTCTCATGGAAAGACCCTAACCTTTCAACCATTTTGCAAAATAGTCCCCTCATTAGCTAGCTTAAGCTTTGGGGGTTCCAAAAGTACAAAAATTATCAAGAAAGACCTCTAAAATCACTTACTTGCTAGAGGATATGTTGGCTGAATATTTGAGCTTCAAAACCCCTATTTCTTGCTGAAAATTTTGGTAGAAGAATAAGAGAAATGAAAAAGATGATAGCTTTCTCTTTACTTATCTTATTTTATTCATTTTAGTCACCTAACACCACCAAAATTTTTATTCATTTAATGCTCTTGTCTCTCTTGGTTCCCTTGGCTGGCCATCATCTTTAGGGAGATCTAATTACACTTTAAGGACCTCCAATTTAATATTTCATAGCTATTAGACACCCCTAGCTTGTAAAATAGAACTTTTGCATTTTATGCGATTTAGTCCTTTTTCGCAATTAAGCATACAGTCGCTAAAATTAAGGCACCAAAATTTTCATGCATCCTTAAAAATTTTCTATAACACATAAAATAATATTAAAATAATTTTTTTCAACCTTGGATTAGTGGTCCCAAAACAACTGTTCTGACTAGCCCTAAAATCGGGCTGTTACAACTCTCCTCCCCTTTAGAGATTTTCGTCCCTGAAAATCTTACCCGTAAAAAGGTTTGGGTATTTTTCCCTCATGGCTTCTTTCGGTTCCCATTTAGCCTTTTCCACACCGTGTTTTTGCCATAACACTTTTACTAAGGCTATGATTGTAACACCCCCAAACCCGGCCCACGAGCCACGGCCGAATTCAGAAATGCCACTGCGGAAAACGTTTGAAAATATTCTTACTTAAAAGTAAAAACCGTTAAAAATTTGTTGCCTTTAATAAAACATTTTGTATTTAAAAACATTCTAAGTAAAATTCAAGTTGCTACAAATTGTCCGATTTAAAACTTTAATATAACTTTTAAGGTATAAATAGCTTTTAAAATAAAACTTACAAAATATTGACTTAATTATAAATCCAACTTAAACATAACAAAATTCAAATACTTTAAGTGGCCCTTATTACAATAAATAAATAATTAAAAGTACTGAAATATGAAAAGTCTGAATTAACTAAAACCATCTTCTTCTGCATGGGCCACCTTGTATCCACTCCAACCCAGTCCGATCAACATAGATCACCTGCGATGTTGGTAAAAATTTGGGTGAGTCACATGGACTCAGTGTGCAATTAGACCACTGAATTCCACCCACATATCAACCACATATATACCCACATATCATAAATCAATGCATCTTATTCATATAATTTCACTTATTGGGCTTGGCCCATATCCTTATCACATTCTTATAATAGTGTAATTAACCACATGTTTCCACATACTGGGCTTGGCCCATTACCACGTTAATCCACATCACATACTGGGCTTGGCCCACTTTCACATTAATCCACATATCATACTGGGCTTGGCCCATTTCCACATTTATTCACATACAAAATTATGCAATTATGAAGCCCAACCCAGCCTAAGGTCCATCTTCTACACACCCCCGTATCCAGCCTACCACACACCAGGGGATTATTAAATCACCCTCTCCTTTTTACTCCAATAAGGCAACAAATGACGTCCACGCGAACTTAATAGCAAATAATCCACAACGCGACCTCAGTCAGCGCCAATCCACGATGTAGCCGAAGCTATCATCAAATCCACGATGAGCATAAAGCCATCAATAACCACGATATGGCATATAGCCTATATCAACCACGATGAGGCACAGAGCCATTCATCAAACCACGTACTCGAAGTACACCCTGTCCTTCTTTCATATTCATATCCCACCCATGCACATGCAACATAAAATAATGCCATGATGATAATGCATGTACAAGTTATTTAGCATATCACACTTATGCACATTAATAACCACATCACATTCAGATTTAGAACTTACCGGATTGTCGACATACCCCATGAGGGTATCCATATCACAATTTCCACTGCACTTGTTAGCACATTCATAACACATACACATATCACATACATAAACGTATATCCCGAAAAACAGTAGGCTAACTACACACCTTATAACTTGAAGAACTACGCTCTCGATCCTGATGCTATCACTAAGCGATACTACGACTATTTGCCTACTTTCCTGTTCTGACACTGGTCCACACCCCGGTGGCCAATCCCGAACTGCAGAAACAGATCTCTTCTTAAACTTCGGGATAGGGGCTATCCCTTGTCCTCCTTGACTGGTATTCGAATCCATCGACAACACTTAATCAGCATCAAACGGTTAATCCTTAGTGTCATAATAAATATATCGAATCCAAAACTTACTACGTATACTTACCAAAATTGAACTTGAATCCCGGAGTTCCTCTTATTCCTGTCGATTTGGCCCTAAGTACACATAGCCAAAATCGGTCACACTTAATACCAATAATATGGCCTTAGGCCGAAAGTCAACACTTCCTTACCTTACTAAACTAAATCCCGGATCACCACCTCTTGCTGTTGAAACTGCCGAAATCCCTATTTGGCACAAGTTAGAATCGGCTAACATCCAAAACTTAGGAAAGTGGCCTATGGCCGAATACCTCATAGGCTTACCTCGAAGAATCAAATTCCAAAAGAACTCCTTTGATGCTTCTTATCGCTTAGCTACCTTCACAGAAACACATCACAAAACTTAAAGCATATTCGGCCATCCCTAAGGCCTAACTATATGATTTCGGCATACTAAGAGAAAAGAGAAGGAAACCCGATTGTTAAGGAGGATCACACTTACCACTATGTCGCTTGGAGAGACTACAAGAGAAAAGTCGACAGTCCCTTAGAGATTCGGCTATGGCTACCAATATAGGGAGATTCGGCTTCAATGAATAAGAAGAAAGACTAGCCTTGAGGTTTTAACAAAAAGATGGAGGGAGTGTGAAGCTTAGCTGATTTTGGCAATGGAGTACAATGGTAGCAAAGTTTCGGCTATCACTTTCAATGACAAGGGCATTCGGCTTTCAAAGAAATAGGAAGGAATTTGGGGTTGCAAGAAAATAAGAAGAAGAGGAGAAGAGTAGAGGATTTTCGGCAAAGAGATGGATGCTTTCACTAAAAGAAATTCGGCACTTAACTCCCCCCATGGCCGAATTTACCAACACAAAGAGCCCCTCAATCGGCCACCACCTCTCCTCCTATCAAATTCCAAAGTTTTCTCCCATATTATCTTAACAAATAAAATAATCCTTCACATTATCCCTCACGAAATTCCTATTTTATCTCTTAATCACTTATAAAAAAAAATAAAACAATACTTTATCACCTCATTTATCTCTTATCTACCTATCTAAAATAGATAAAATAAATTAAACACATTTATCCTACCTTAGCCGAAAATTAATAGGAGAACTAAGCTCAATCCTCCTCCAATTGAAAGTCCCATGTGCCGTCCAACCGCTTCTCACCTTTCTTCCTTGACGCCAAAGCAAAAATAAAAGCACTTACTGCTGCCAACAAGGCTCGAACATGAGACCTGCTGGAACCCTTTGACGCAAGCTGCCCTGCTCCTCAGGTAACGCCCCAAGCCACTTTGCCAAGGCGCTTTTTGTGACATGATTCACCCAGAATTTCTTTTAAGACCTCCTTAGCCCAGCGCCTTCTTGCCGCACCAAAATAAAATGCTCCTTCTTGCTTCCTTCGCAACTCAAACCTGGGCCCTCTACCCATTGTTTGAGGCGTCACTTGCCCAAGCCTTAAGTGGCGCCTTGCAGCCACTTTACCACATGGTTTCTTATGGCATAAATCCCTCACGAATTCCCCTTAAAGCCTCCTTAGCCCAGTTTCCCTTCTTGACGCAAAGAGCAAAAATAAAAACACACTCCTATGCCACCAACGTGATTCGAACCAAGGCCCTTACCCTACTGCACATGGCGTCATTCACCAAGGCCCTAAGTGGCGCATCCCAGCCACTTTACCAAGGTGATTCTTATGTCCAAGAACTCCCAAAATTTTCCTTAAGGCCTCCTTCACCTAGCTTCTCCTTTAGACTTAAAATTCCATTATTTTTCCAAGACTTCCTCCTACATCCTTGGATTCTCAAAACCCTTAAAACACACTCAACCACACTTAAAGCCTTCTAACACTTGAGTTATGCTCCAAACGCATAACCCCTAATCTAGGATATTACAATGATCTTTTTCCTCAACTATTTAACCTCTCGAGCCAATATCTTAATTGGTTCCTCTTTATAAGTCATGTCCGGTCGTATCTCAATTTCTGTTGGAAGGATCACATGCGAAGGATCGGAACGATATCGCTACAACATCGACACATGAAACACGTTGTGTATTCTTTCTAAGTTTGCTGACAAAGCCAACCGATATGCTACTGGTCCAATCCTTTCAATAACCTTATACGACCCTATAAATCATAGACTCAATTTGCCCTTTAGACCAAATCTCAATATTTTCTTCCACGGGGATACTTTCAGAAATACTTTGTCACCCACTTGAAACTCGATTTCTTTCCTTTTTAAATCCATGTATGACTTTTTTCGATCTGAAGTCGCTTTCAGACTATCACGGATCACTTTCACTTTCTCTTCAGTCTTTTTAACTAGATCGACCCTGTGAATTTGCTTCTCACTAAGCTCGGTCCAATACAAGGGAGTCCGACACTTGCGACCATATAAAGCTCCGTATGGTGCCATTCGTATACTCGACTGATAATTGTTTTTTATAGGCAAACTCAACCAAAGGTAGATATTTTTCCCAACTACCTTCGAACTCCAACACACAGCATCGGAGCATATCCTCAAGAACTTGAATCACTCTTTCAGATTGGCCATCGGTTTGAGGATGGAATGCTGTACTAAAATTCAATTTTGTACCCAAGGCTTTTTGCAACTTCTTCCAAAACCTCGAAGTAAATCTCGGATCTCTATCCGAGATAATAGATATGGGCACCCCATGCAATCTCACCACCTCAGCAATACACAACTTGGCTAACTTATCAAGTGAATAATCCACACGCAGCAGTATAAAGTGAGCCAACTTCGTTAATCTATCAACAATGACCCACACAACATCTTTCTTTCTCGGAGTCATAAGTAACCCCGTTACAAAATCCATGGTGATTCGTTCCCATTTCCACTCTGGAACTATCACTGGCTGCAGTAATCCTGAAGGTACTTGATGCTTGGCTTTCACTTGTTGACAGATCAAACATTTTGTAACGAACTCGGAGATGTCTCTTTTCATACCCGGCCACCAATACAATTTCTTCAAATCATTGTACATTTTCGTACTTCCTGGATGTGTTGACAAGCAACCATCATCCCTAGGTACACAAATCCTGTCATGGAACATCAGACAACCATCTGAACTCATCTGAAAATTAGAGTCATTTCCCGATTTGCACTGAGCTCTCCTAGCTTGCGTCTTTTGAGCTTCACATATCTGCTGAATAAATAATGGTCTAGCCCTCAACTCGGCTAATATAACACCATCATCAGACAACGCTAAGCTCGTACTCATAGCTCTCAAAGCATACAGGGATTTTCTGCTCAAGGCATCTGCAACCACATTCGCTTTCCCCGGATGGTAATCAATTACTAACTCATAATCCTTCAATAACTCGAGCCACCGCCGTTGTTGAAAATTTAAATCCTTTTGGTCCATCAAGTACTTTAAACTCTTGTGATCGGTGAAGATTCGACACTTCTCACCATATAAATAATGATGCCAAATCTTCAGAGCGAAGACGATCGCAGCTAACTCTAAATCATGAGTCAGATGATTATTCGCATGCGGTTGTAGCTATCTCGAGGCGTAAGCTACTACCTTACCCTCTTGCATCAACACACAGCCAAGGCCATTTAATGACGCATCACTATAAACCACAAACTCTTTCCTTGACTTAGGTTGTACTAAAATCGGCACCTCAGTCAATAATGCTTTCAATTTCTCGAAACTCTGTTGGCATTTCTTAGTCCATTCAAACTTAACATCTTTATGCAATAGTTTCGTCATCAGTGTAGCAATCATGGAGAACCCCTTTACGAAACGTCTGTAGTACCTCGCTAAACCCAAAAAGCTTCTAATTTTCGACACATTCCTTGGCGATTTTCACTCCACAATAGCCGAGATCTTACTCGGATAAACTCTAATGCCATCACCTGACACAATGTGTCCTAAGAATCCGACCTCTCGAAGCCAAAACTCACTCTTGCTGCATTTAGCATACAACTGTTTGTCTCTTAAATTCTGCAAAACAATTCTCAGGTGCTCTACATGCTCATTCTCACCCCGAGAATAAACTAATATGTCGTCGATAAAAACAACTACAAACTTATCCAAATACGGCTGGAAGATGTAGTTCATTAAATCTATAAAAATCGCAGGAGCATTCTTTAAGCCAAATGGCATGACAAGAAACTTATAATGGCCATATCTCGCCCAAAATGCAATTTTCGGCACATCTTGCTCCTTAACCCTCAACTGGTAGTAGCCGGACCTTAGGTCTATCTTAGAGAATACCGTAGCTCCCTTCAATTGTTCAAATAAATCATCTATCCTTGGCAAGGGATACTTATTCTTCACTGTCACCTTGTTGAGTTGTCTGTAGTCTATGCACAATCTCATCGACCCATCTTTTTTTCACAAAAAACACCAAAGCACCCCACGGTGAATAGCTCAGTCTTGCAAAACCCTTATCCGTTAACTCCTGCAACTGAACCTTCAATTCTTTCAGCTCTAATGGTGCCATCCTATACGGGGCAACCGAAATAGGTGTTGTACCCGAAACTAACTCAATCCCAAATTCGACCTCTCTAACTGGAGGCAATCCGGGTAACTCTTCCGGGAACACATCTGGATACTCACATACCACTGGCACTGATTCAATCTTTACCTCTGACTCTTGATTATTTAGCACAAAGGTGAGATAGGACTCATACCCTTTTCTCAAGTATCTCTCGGCTACCATAGATGAAATTATCACAGGCAAACTATCCGATCTACCTGATTCAACCCGAATGACATCTCTATCTACACACTTCAATTCAATAAACTTACTACCATAATTTACTAAAACATTATGAGTAGTCAACCAATCCATGCCAAGAATCAAATCAAATTCATCAAACAGCAACAACATGAGATTTGCCGGAAAACATTGACCTCTAATTGTCAAGGGACAATTCCTACACACTTTGTCAACTAGCACATGTTTGCCTAATGGGTTTGACACTTTTATCACAAATTATGTGGACTCAACAATCATACTCATGCTAGATACCAATTTCATGCAAATATAAGAATGAGTAGACCCGAGATCAATTAAAGCAACAACAGAAATATCATGAAGAGAAAATGTACCCGTGATCACATCTGGGGATGATGCCTCTTCGCGAGCGCAAATGGCATAGGTCCTTGCAGGTGTTTGACCTTCCGATCTCACAGTAAAGTCTCTAGGCACACCTCTACTACAAGTCCCATTCCCCGAATTCCTTTGTGTAACACCCCTTACTCGTATCCTACACCGGAACCGGGTACGAGGCACTACCAGCCTTAACAATACATTTTACCAAATTCCGAGCCACAAAATTTCACTTATAATTTAAACTTTAACAAACACATGCATACAAAAGCATTATAACTCCATGACTAATATGAGCCACAACTCGTGGCCAAATACAGAATAATCCTTATTACCATTATGAAGCAATGCATTTGGTCAAATTAATTAACACATATACAAAATGACTTAGTCAAGCCCCTATACATGCCATAACTTAAATCATTTATAAATAAAGATACCCATAGATAGCTTGATAGTGTGAAGCGGTCTCCGACGACCTCCAGCCCGAGCTTATCTAATAAGACTCTGAAACATGGGAAAGAAAAGGGGGTAAGCTTATAAAGCTTAGTAAGTTCACATGTAAAAATAATAAGCATTAGCAATGAATTTAGCTTACTACTAAGCTGTCATAACTTGCATAAATAATGCTAAGTTCTTACTTTCCTGACTTACTCATTTGTAGCCTTACAAAAGCCTCAACGAGACAAATCTTCACAACAAGTCCTCAAATTGATATAATCATTAAATCACATGCTTATACCTTATTACTCATGTTCACATTAATCTGTCTACTTGAATCGCTGTCACTAAATTATTTATTTCTTGAGCTACAGAGCTCCGAATTACAAACCGCTAATTTTCCCTGAAACTAGACTCACATATCTTGATACCACAAAATTTCAAGAATTTTTGGTCTTGCAATTAGTACATTTTATTTATTAAATTCTCCCCTATTACACTGTCCAACGGTTCTGACCTCTCTTCACTAATAATCAATTATCTCATTGTACAGTTTTTATATGCCATTCCCACTTGTTTCTAATGAAAATAGACTCATTTAATATTTCAAGCATATAAATTATATCTCATAATTATTTTTTTACAATTTTAATGATTTTCCAAAGTTGAAACAGGGGATTCTGAAACTCATTCTGACCTTGTCTCACTAAAATTCAAATATTTCAGAATATAGAATTTCTTTTCTTACATTGTTTCTTTCATATGAAAATAAACACAATAAGCTTTAATTCTATATCTTATTCACTTTCTAATTCCATTTCTCCTATTTTTGGTGAATTTTTCAAATTCACATAACTGTTGCTGTCTAAACTGTTTTAATGCTAATTTCACTCTTTCATATTTTCTTTGCATTCACTTCTATTTAATACATAACACCAAAGACTTAAGCTTGTAATTAGCATAACAATAATTTCATTAGTATCACTAACATTTTATGTTTTCACAACTATCGAAATCATCATAAAACAAATATACTAAACATCTTATCTCTCAACCAAATGCACACATCATCAACATAATTACTTATTCCTAAGATTCACTTAAGGTCACTTTCATAATATAGGCATATTGCCAATCATGTCATAAAGTGTCACAAGCATAACTGAAAACTCATCACTTACTTAATACTTGATAATCTCAATTACTTACAATCTCAATATTAATTAAGCCTTAAATGCATACATGTACTCTTTCTTCATGTTCTCACCTTGTCATTTCTTTGACTTACTCTTTAGATTACTCGGGAATCTTTTTCCTTTTTGAACTTATCATTGCCATATCTTGACATGGTCTTACGTGGTATCCTTGCCTTATGAACTCACCAATGCCATGCCTTGGCATGGTCTTACAAGGGACCTTTGCCTTATAGTAACTCATCAATGCCATGTCTTGACATGGTCTTACATGATTTCCTTACCATATATAACTTATCAATGCCATGCCTTGGCATGGTCTTACATGATATCCTTATCTTACCAAATGACATGTTCCAAACATGGTCTTACATGGTATCCTTGTCTTACCAAATGCCATGTTCCAAACATGGTCTTACATGGTATCCTTGTCTTAGTGCCATTGCCACATCTTGATGTGGTCTTACATGGAATCCTTAATCAATGCCGATGCCATGTCTTGACATGGTCTTACACGGGATCCTTGCCTTACCAATGCCATGTCTTGACATGGTCTTATATGGTATCCTTAACCGTCAATTCCTCCTTAAATGCCATGTTGTGAACATGGACTTTTTCGTCAATTCTTCATTAATTGCCATGGTATAGCCATGGACTTTGAGATATCAATGCCTTGTCAAGTCATAGCTGAAACATACTTGCTCAAATTCTCAAGGTTAGTCGCATAACTCAATAATAACAATACTAATAACAATAATTGCATAATAATAAAATGCTACTCAACTTACATACTTACATTCTCAATCTCATCATATCATCAACTTAACTTATTCTCATCAAACTATGCTAGTCAATACTTTCTTGTTATCATACAAAGCCATAATACAAAATATGGTCTTACATATAAATTATACAAGTTCTCTTTCCAATATTGAATTATCGAACATTAATCATTATATCTGAAACTCAATACTAAAGTATTTATGGCCAAAATATCAATTTATCATTCAAATATGCATAATTAAATGCTTATTAAACATATGAACTTACCTCGATACCAAAACGACCATTTTACCAACTTTCCTGATTTTTTATTTTCCTCCTGTTCTAGGTCCAAATCTCGTTTTTCGGGGTCTAAAACATCAAATTTCACTTATTTAATTAATGTACTACTCAAAATAGTCCCTAACTCAAACTTTGGTAAAATTATAATTTTGCCCCTAAACTTTTGCATAATTATGATTTTGCCCCTAGGCTCGAAAATTAAACTTCATCCCTTATTCTTATGTTTTATAACATGCTGATCATTTTTCCCTTCTACGGAAACATCAAATTCTTGCTCTAACATGCACTTATGTACATTAGGTATTTTTGCCGATTATGTCGTTTTACTCGTTTTCACTTAAAATCGCTTAGTAAAAATTGTTTAACATAATTCTAAGCTTCATATTCTACCATAAAACATCAAAATAAACACATTTCACCTATGGGTATTTTTCCAAATATGAACCCTAGGTTAAATTATTGCTAGAATAAGCAAAATTAAGTTACTGGGACTCCAAAAACATAAAGAACATGAAAACGGGGCTAGAATGGACTTACCATGAAGCTTGGAAAGCTTGAAAACCCTACCCATGGCTTCCCACATGTTAAATTCGGCCTAAGCTTGAAGATGGACAAATTTGGCATTTAAATTTTGTTTTTAATTCATTTAATTCACTAAATTACTAAAATGCCCCTTAAAAAAATCTTTTGAAACATACCCATCCATGTCCATTTTTGTCCACCAACTTAACCAATGGTCTAATTATCATTTAAGGACCTCCAATTTAAAATTTCTTAACAATTGGACACCTCTAACATGTAGAACTCAACTTTTGCACTTTTTATAATTTAGTCCTTTTGACTAAATTGAGTGCCCAAACGTCAAAATTTTCGAATGAGATTTTCACGAAATCATTCCGTGAAATTGTAGACCATTAAAATATAAATAAAATAAATTTCTCAACATCAGATTTGTGGTCCCGAAACCACTGTTCCGACTAAGCCCAAAATCGGGTTGTTACACTTTGTGGTCTACCCCTCGATGATACATTGCTTAATCTTACTTCTTGTTTTCTATCCTTCTCATCCCTCTCTGAATAGTTCCGAATGAAGTGGTCGGGTGAACCACACTTGTAGCAATTACGGTTGTTTCTCCAACACTCCCCAGTGTGTTGTTTACCACAATTTGGACACTCCGATCTATTTGACTTTGGATTGCCTACGCTTGCCATCGAGGTGGCTTGAACTCTCGAGCCCGAATATGTATTACCTCGATCTCAGTGTGAATACCCAACTGAAGCAGTCGTCCGAGGGTTCATTTCCTTGGATCTCTTTGATTGATCTTGGAATGATTTACTCATCGGTCTCTTCCTTGCATCTCGGGCCTCAATCATAGCTTTTCTCTTTTCCTTATTCAGCTCCTCGACCTTACATGCCCTATCAACCAACACCACAAATTCTTTCAATTCAAAAATCCCAACTAGCAGTCTGATATCCTCATTCAGCCCGTCTTCGAACCTCTTGCACAAAATAGCTTTCGTAGACACACACTCTTGTTGCTGAGCCTAACAAACTCGCGCTTATACTCTGCCACAGTCATTTTTCCTTGCTTCAATTTAAGGATTTCTTTCCATTTCTAATCTACAAATCTCTGACTTATGTACTTCTTTTGGAATTCTTCCAAAAAGAAGTCCCACGTCACTCTCTCCCTTGGAACTACCGACGTCAACGTTTTCCACCAACGATATGTCGAGTCCTTCAGCAATGACACGACACATTTCAAGCTCTCCTCAGGTGTGCAGAAGAGTTCATCAAATACTCGCATTGAGTGCTCAAGCCAGAACTCTGCACTATCGGGGTCATCGTCTATATTAGCTCTGAATTCCTCGGCCCCTTGTTTCCGAATCTTATCGACCAGGGGTTTATTCATTCTCTCTAAATCTATACCATGAGGAGCCACAGGGACTGGCTGAGGTATAGGTGAGGGTGGAGGAGGTTGAGCATTAGGGTTTGCTCGTACAAAGTCGGTGTACCAGTTACTCATCATGTGGAGAAAGGCTTCCCGAGCCTCTTCCCCTTGACCCAAAGTCTCGGGTCTACTTTCTACAGGCGCGGTCCCTTGCGCGGGAGCCGACGTATTACTAGCAGCGTCATCAGCAGCAGCTCGATCGGGATCCATTTACTATACGAAAACAAAGTTTAAAATTTATCAGAACTCACCACACTATCAATATACATTTATGAAATGTATAGCTAGACTCTTACACACACTACGGTAGCCCGAGAACCGACTAAACCATAACTCTGATACCATTAAATGTAACACTCCTTACCCATATTCAAAGCCGGAACTAGGTACAAGGCATTACCGAACTTAACACACTTTAACATACAACATTGGGCTATCAAATTTCATTCCAATATAAAATCTTTCATTCATATTCATAACATTCTTATTATGGGCCTACGGGGCCTTACACATGCAAACGGAGGGCCTCAGAATCAAACCGGGATCTTTTGTGTACTTAGAAAAATTTTGCCTTAACAGGGCCTCACGCCCATGTGGGCAGGCTGTGTGGTCACACACGCCTATGTCCTTAGCCGGTGTCCTCCTCACAGCCTAGACACACCCGTGTCATCACCTGTGTGTGAAAACATGGGTATTCTATTTGTGATGTCAGCAACCAAATAAGGGGCACACGACCTAGGCACACACCCGTGTACTTAGACCGTGGTCGAAACTGACTTGCAACACTAACATGCAGGGGACACACAGCCTGGTCATACACCCATGGGACTGACCGTGCGTCACACACGACCTAGACGCACGCCCGTGTGCCTACCCGTGTGGACGAGAACAAGGTTATTTGTCAAGCTCTTTTTATCACCCTAACTCATACAACATCAATCACATTCAACCATTTACCAAGTAACTCAATCATGTATCATACACATTCATGAATAACCTCATCTTTTCATATATATAATGATAATGAGCCATTTAATATGGCCATTTACAAAAGTGTTCCTATTTAGAAGAGCCAACACACTTGGCCAAAATAACAAAACATTTCACTATGTCTAGCCCTTATACATGCCGTACTCATAATGCTAAGTCTAATACACCGAGATGAGCTGATAGTGTGGACGATCTTCAAATTATCTTCGTATCCCGAGCCGGCTCTTTGACACTATAAAACAAGGGAAAAGAAAGGGAGTAAGCTTTAAGCTTAGTAAGTTTACATGTAAACAATAAGCATCATAGCATGTGCTAGTCAGTAAATAACATTTCATACTAAACAAGAATAATTCACATTTTCATAACCATGCTTATTCATCTCATCTTTTACCACTTTCCAACCATATATCATTTATATTGCTCACATATCCTGTACTCATCACCAAAAATCCACATGAAACATTTACATAGATAATTTCACGATGAACCATTCAGAATAATACTAAGTACCTGGTGGATTCGCATACAACCCACCATTAATCAATAATAGGGTGGTATCGCACATAGCCTACCAAATGGTAATACAAACGATGGCATCACACACAGCCCATCGTGAATAAATAATAAGGTGTTATCGCACACAGCCCACCAAAAAGAATATTTACGGATATTTTTCCACACTTACATATCTATTCCGAGGTTCATACGAGAATTATTCACTATCTATCAATTTCAATCAATCTCAAACATAATTGATCTCATTCATACAATGCACCAATGAGTAACAACATATGTATTAAAGATGTATCATTTACACATAAACTTACCTCGGTGCAAAATGTATTAATCGACGTTTTAGTCCGTAACCTTGCCTTTTCCTCGGTCAAGGTTATTTCTGTGCCCTTCTTGATCTATAATAATAAAATTCACTCATTCAATCACTTTATAATTCATGATATATCAAAATTTCTACTTAGGCAAAAATGACCATTTTACCCTTCTACTTTGGCAAAATTACGATTTTGCCCCTAGGCTCGTAAATCATTTTTCATCATATTTTCTCATTAAACAAGTCTAGTTGAACATTTATTTCTCTTACAATAACTCACAAAACCAATTATTTCATGCATTTATTACACAAATTCAACCTTTACTAATAGGTCTGCTTTAGGTGTTTTCATGGTTACACCTTTCACAAAAGTTGTTCCTTAACTCACTAGCATTCATTTTCTTCCATAAAAACTCAGCAAACAACATGAACAATCTCATGGAAAGACCCTAAACTTTCAACCATTTTGCAAAATAGTTCCCTCATTAGCCAGCTTAAGCTTTGGGGGTTCTAAAAGTACAAAAATTATCAAGAAAGACCTCTAAAATCACTTACTTGCTAGAGGATATGTTGGCTGAAAGTTTGAGCTTCAAAACCCCTATTTCTTGTTGAAATTTTGGTAGAAGAAGAAGAGAAATGAAAAAGATGATAGCTTTCTCTTTACTTATCTTATTTTATTCATTTTAGTCACTTAACACCACCAAATTTTTAACTCATTTAATGCTCTTGTCTCTCTTGGTTCCCTTGGTCGGCCATCATATTTAGGGAGGTCTAATTGCACTTTAAGGACCTCCAATTTAATATTCCATAGCTATTAGACACCCTTAGCTTGTAAAATAGAACTTTTACACTTTATGCGATTTAGTCCTTTTTCGCAATTAAGCATACAATCGCTAAAATCAAGGCACCAAAATTTTCATGCATCCTTAAAAACTTGCTATAACACATAAAATAATATTAAAATAATTTTCTTCAACCTCAAATTAGTGGTCCCAAAACCACTATTCTGACTAGCCCCAAAATCGGGCTATTACAAATAGTGAGAGATGTGCATCTTTATTTTTATAATTTTAGGAAGATTATTTTGAAAGACGTTTTTATGTACCAAGTTTCAAAAGAAACTTAATTTCAGTTGCATGTTTATATGAAGACAGCTTGATTGTGACTTTTAATAATGGAATTGTAATATTTAGAAATCACAATCTTTTTTGTAATGATGGATGTCAAATAACATCTATTTTATCAAACCAGATGTACATACTACTTGAGATTGAAATAATGAATAAAAGACTTAAAACTTCTCACCCTAGTGATGCGTACCTTTGGCATTTGAGACTTGGTCATATTAACCAAGAAAGAGTCACTAGACTTGTGAAAGACGACATCGTAAGTTCACTTAAAGAAATCGATCTTCCATAATGTGAATCTTGCTTGGAAGTTAAGATGACCAAGTGATGTTTTAATGAAAAAGGAACGAGGGCTATAAAACCCCTAGAACTTGTGCACACTTACATATTTGGCCATGGGTGTCGATGCAAGAGGTGGTTATGAGTATTATTTAACCTTTATTGATAATTATTTCAGATATGGGTATGTATACCTTATGCACCGCAAGAGTGAAACCTTTGATAAATTGAAAGAGTTTCGTGCGAAAGTGGAGAAACAACTAAGTTTATCCATAAAGAAACTTCAATCAGATCAAGCTGGGGGATATTTGTCAGATGAGTTCTGATTACTCCAAAATATATAGACTTTTATAGCATTTTCTGACTAATAATTCATGCAAATTCCAAGTGTTTTTTATCATAGTTTTGTAATTTTATTAAAAAATACCTAAGTTTGAAAAAATTAAAGACAAGTCTCTATTTTTAATTATTTATATGCTAAACTTACACAATTTTGTCAAATTTTAAGCAGTTCAGTACATCTGGAGAAAAGGTAGTCTTAGAAGTCACATTTTGCAGCTCAAATGTTGTAGCATCCCTATAGAACAAGCCATGCAGAGGAGGGCTGATTAATAATTAGCTTTGGATGCCCTAATTAAGGGATTAAATGGATCATGGGACACACTTGACCCAACTCAGGTAATGGGTAAAAAAATTGGACAGTCTACTAAGAAGAAAAGAGCCTAAATTGGACATTAAGGGAAAGAGGCCCAACCATCCATCAAGGAGCCCAAATTAGTCATCCAAGGCTGATTAAAATATTTATAAAACATCCACAAAACTTTATCATATTGCCCTTTAAAACTCCTCCACTTTTCAAGCTTTTTCTCTCATACACCAAGCTAAAAATGGCAAAGCCATCAACATCCTTCCCTTAAAGCAAGGGCCGGCCATGGGGGGAGATATTTTCAAGATTTCAATTTGCTAAAAATAACCACTCCCCTCATGTATAAATAGGCCTTAGCTGATCATCATTTCATCACTCACTAACTCATCCTCTCTTCTCCTCTCTTCCACTTTCCTACTTCCGTTTTGAGAGAATAGCATAGAAAGTTAAGAGAAGCAATTCTAATGTAACAATCCTTACCCGAGACCATTGCCGGAGTCGAGCACGAGGCATTACTAGACTTAACTTACTAGTTCGGGGCATAAAAATTGAAACTGTCCATCTGCATCATGTTCACTAAATTGACTATAACTAAAGCTACGAAACTCGAAATTTATATCCGTAAATTTTCCATGAAACTAGACTCATATATATTCTTACTATAATTGTTCCAGAATTTTTGGTGTGGCCAATTAGTACAGTTTATTAGTTAAAGTCTCCCATGTTACACAGTTCGACAGTTCTGACCCCTCTGCACAAAAAATCAATTATCTCATAATATATAACTCTTTTGCCTACACCGTTTCTTTCATATAAAAATAGACTCAATAATCTTTAATTATATATCTCATTCACACCATAATTCCATTTATACTATTTTTAGTGATTTTTCAAAATCACATCACAGTTGCTATCCAAAACTGTTCCCCTGCAGATTTTTTTACTCTTTCATAATTTCTTTGTAAAAACTATCATCTAGACATACATAACATCCAAAACATGTTCTTAATTAACCATTTTAATGGCTAATCATTATCAAGCATTTACAAGCCAATATTAAGGCATATCATAGGGACATACACACAAAATGGCTAAGTCCCTATACATTCCATAACTTAAAACGTTCAAGTCACAAAATACCAATATAACCCTTTGATAGTGTGTAATGAACTCCGACGTCCTTGCAATCCCCGAGTTGGCTTGTAATACTATTAAAAAAAAAGAGAGAAAGGAATGGGAGTAAGCATAAAGCTTAGTAAGTTTACATGTAAATAAATAACAATATTCTTAATGAATTATCTTAATCTTTTCTTACCAAGATTATTTAAGCCTTTAATTTAATATACTTAGGTCTTAAATTCTTACCTGTACCTTTTTAGCTTGAACTTGTCTTACCTTTCCTTTGGTATACTCTTTGAATTTTCCCGTTGAACCACTTGGAATACTAAGGATACGCGGGTACCTTTCCTTATGAAACTTAACCATTGCCATGTCTTGACATGGTCTTACGTGGTATCCTTGCCTTATGAACTCACCAATGCCATGCCTTGGCATGGTCCTACATGGGACCTTTGCCTTATAAACTCACCAATGCCATGCCTTGGCATGGTCTTACATGGGACCTTTGCCTTATAGAAACTTATCAATGCCATGTCTTGACATGGTCTTACATGATTTCCTTAAACCCTAATGTCATGACATTTGTATCCTACACATTCCTAAGGTTCAACCGGAACTTTCTGAGATAGCTTTTCCGTCAATTCATACTTGAGTCTTTAAATGATAAATTTATAAAATAAATATGTAAATGCTGGAATTTAATAGTATTAGATGTAAAATAATAGAATATTGCATTTATTTACCGTAAACTTACCTCAAAACAAAATACGATAAACTATATCGATTTAGTCCACTATATTTTTCTTTCCCCGATCTAACTTCGGATTTTGTTCCTCTTGATCTATAATAGAAATTTTAGATTATTTAATACTCACATTTATTAAAACAGCCCTTAACTCTAACTTTAGCAAAATTACAATTTTGCCCCTAAACTTTTACATATTTACACATTTGCCCCAAGGCTCGGAAATTAAACTTTATCCCTTATTCTTATGTTTTATGACATGCTGATCATTTTTCCCTTTTATGACAACATCAAATTCTCATTCTAACATGTACTTATGAACATTAGTTATTTTTACCAATTAAGCTGTTTTACTCGTTTTCACTTAAAATCACTTAGCAAAAGTTGTTTAACATAATTTCAAACTTCATATTCAATCATAAAACATCAAAATTAACACATTTCACCTATGGGTACTTTTCCAAATATGAACCCTAGCATGAATTATTGATAGAATAAGCTAAACCGAGCTATCGGGGCTTCAAAAATGTAAAGAACATTAAAAACGGGGCTTGGAATCACTTACTATGGAGCTTGGAAGCTTGAAACAAACCCTAGTTATGGTGAACCCTTGAAAATTCGGCCTAATGAAGAATATCAGCATATTTTTCCATCTTTTTCCCTTTTAATTTCTTTTTATTACCAAATGACTAAATTACCCTTCATTAAAAACTTTGGTTCTTTCTACCTATATATGTCCATTTTTGTCCGTGAAAGCCTAATGGTATAATTACCATTTAAGGACCTCTACTTCAATTATGCTCTTCAATTTAATTCTTTAACATCTAAAACTCATATTTATCAACTTTTGCAATTAAGTCCTAATAGGCAAATTAGACATGCAATTTATGAAATTTTCTATCGATATTCTAACACATGCATCTAATCACTCAATAAATCATAATAATTAATCGTAATAAACTTTTATATCTAAAATTCGTGGTTTCGCAACCACTATTCCGTTTAGGCCCTATTTCGGGATGTTACATTTCTCCCCCTTTAGGGATTTTCGTCCTCGAAAATCTTACCTGTAAAGAGATTTGGGTACTGTTTTCGCATAGTCTCTTTGGGCTCCCATGTAGCCTCTTCTATCCCATGCCTATTCCATAATACTTTCACAAGTGCAATACTTTTGTTCCTTAATTTTTTAACCTCATGAGCTAGAATTTTTACCGGTTCATCACCGTAAGTCATATCTGGCTAAATCTCAACCTCTGTCTGTGAAATTACATGTGATGGATGTGAACGATAACGACGTAGCATAGACACACGAAACACATTATGAATCTTTTCTAACTCAGTCGGCAAAGCTAACCGATATGCCAATGGCCCAACTCTCTCGATCACCTCAAACGGTCCAATAAAATGGGGACTTAATTTGCCTTTCTTGCTAAATCTAAGAACTTTCTTCCACGGGGATACTTTCAAGAATACCCTATCACCAAATTGAAATTCAATTTCTTTTCTTTTCAAATCTGCATAGGATTTCTGCCTATCTGAAGCTACTTTCAAGCAATCTCTGATGACTTTTACTTTCTCTTCTATTTCTTTGACTAGATCAACCCCGTAAATCTGATTTTCCTTAAGCTCTGTCCAATACAAAGGTGTACGACATTTACGTCCATACAAAGCTTCATAAGGTGCCATCTTCAGACTTGATTGATAACTATTATTGTAGGCAAACTCCATTAACGGCAAATATTTCTTCCAACTACCTTGAAATTCCAATACACAACATCTAAGCATATCTTCAAGTACCTGAATAACTCTTTCTGACTGACCATTAGTCTGAGGATGGAAAGTTGTACTAAAACTCAACTTTGTACCTAAAGCTTCCTGCAATTTCTTCCAAAACCGTGAAGTAAATATCGGATCTTTGTCTGAGATAATTGATAATGGTACTCCATGTAGTCTAACTATCTCTGAAATATACAACTCGGCCAACTTGTCAAGTGAATAATCCATACGAACTGGAATAAAATGAGCCGACTTCGTTAACTTATCAATCACAACGCATACTGCATCTTTCTTTCTCGGTGTCAAAGGCAGTCCTATCACAAAATCCATAGTAACTCGGTCCCATTTCAACTCGGGAACTAATACAGGCTACAATAAACCTGAAGGTACCTGATGTTCGGCTTTTACCTGTTGACAGATCAAACATATAGAAACAAACTCTGAAGTATCTCTTTTCATTCCTGTCCAACAATACATTTTCTTCAAATCATTATACATCTTTGTACTACCTGGGTGAATAGACAAAGAACTACTATGTGCTTCCTGTAAGACTTTCCGAATAAGTTCATCATTCTTGGGTACACATACCCTATCTCTGAACATCAAACAACCGTCAGAACCAATTTGAAAATCAGACTCTACACCTGACTCGCACTGAACTCTTTTGGCTTGCAACTCACTGTCATTCTTCTGAGCTTCACAAATTTCTTCAAGAAACGTCGGTTTAGCTCTCAACTCCGGGTGATAATCAATCACTAGCTCATAATCTTTAATCAACTCTAGCCATCTTCTTTGCCTCAAGTTTAGATCTTTCTGAGTCATCAAGTATTTCAAACTTTTATGATCAGTGAATATTCGGCATTTCTCACCATACAAGTGATGTCTCCAAATTTTTAATGCAAATACAATAGCAACTAACTCTAAATCATGTGTCGGATAATTTTTCTCATGTGGTTTTAACTGTCTAGAGGAATAAGCACTTACCCTCCCTTCCTGCATAAGTACACAGCCTAGTCCATTTAAGGATGCATCACTGTAAATCACAAACTCTTTACCTGGTTCTGGTTGTACTAAGACAGGAGCTTCAGTAAACAATGCCTTTAACTTGTCGAAACTCTGCTGACACTTCTCAGTCCATTCAAACTTGACATCTTTCTATAGCAATCTTGTCAATGGAGTAGCTATCATGGAAAATCCCTCTACAAATCGTCTATAATAACCGGCAAGACCAAGAAAACTTCTGACCTCTGATACATTCCTAGAAGGCTTCCAATCAACAATGGCTGAAATCTTACTCGGATCAACTCTAATACCTTCACCTGAGACAATAAGAAAACAAACTTCCAGTAACCAGAACTCACTTTTGCTAAACTTGGCATAAAGCTGATTATCTCTCAAAATCTGTAAAACTGTTCTCAAATGCTCTGCATGCTCAGTCTCATCATGAGAATAAATCAAGATGTCATCAATGAACAAAACTACAAACTTGTCCAAATAAGGTCTAAAAATTTGGTTCATTAAATCCATAAAAATGGCAGGAGCATTGGTTAAGCCAAATGGCATCACAAGAAACTCATAGTGACCATACCTAGTTCGAAAAGCAGTTTTTGGAACATCTGACTCTTTAACTCGCAACTGATAGTATCTGGATCTCAAATCTATCTTAGAGAACACAGTGGCTCCTTTCAATTGATCAAACAAATCATCTATTCTAGGTAATGGATATTTGTTCTTGATGGTTACCTTGTTAAGCTGTCGATAGTCTATGCACAATGTCATGGAACCGTCCTTCTTTTTCACAAATAACACTGGCGCGCCTCATGGTGAATAACTAGGTCTTACAAAGCCTTTATCAGTTAATTCCTGTAGCTGAGCTTTCAATTCTATTGAAGCCATTCTATAAGGAGCAATAGAAATAGGTGTGGTACCTAAAATCAATTCAATACCAAACTCAACTTCTTTGATAGGAGGCAAACCTGGTAGTTCTTCCGGGAACACATCAGAAAACTCATTTACCACAGGCACTGATTTAATTTTCAACTCTGGATCTTTAGTATTCAACATAAAAGCAAGATAAGCTTCACATCCTTTCCTCAAACATTTCTGAGCAGACATAACAGAAATCATGGAAATTGAACTACCTGACTCATCTGAATTAACCCAAAGTATCTCACCATTTTCACATTTCAACTCAATGAATTTCTTTCCACAATTCACTATCACATCATGTGCAGTTAACCAATCCATACCAAGAATCACATCAAACTCATCAAACGGCAATAGCATGAGATCAGCAGGAAAACAGTAACCTCTAATCATCAAAGGGAAATTTCTACATACTTTGTTTACTAACACATACTGACCTAATGGATTCGATACTTTAATCACAAATTTTGTAAACTCTATGGGCATGTTCATACTAGGCATCAATTTCATACAAACATAGGAATAGGTTGAACCTGGATCAATTAAAGCAATAACAATAACATCATGAAGAGAAAATGTACCCGTAATTACGTTGGGGGAGGATGCCTCTTCACGAGCACGGATAGCATAAGTCCTTGCGGGTGCTCTAACATCTGATCTCGTTGCTGTATCTCTAAATGTACCTCTACCTACCCCTACTCTGGGATTTCTCTGAGATCTACCTCTAACGGGGGCATTGCCTGATCTTGCACTCAATATTACTTCTCTTTTAACCATTTTGGGACACTCTCGAATAAAATGATCCGGTGCACCACATCGGAAACATCCAGTCTCAGTTGCTCGACATTGACCTGCGTGACGTCGACCACATTGACGACACTCGGGTCTATCAGGCTGAATACTGCCAACATTCGTAATCGAAGTGGTTTGAGCTTTTGGATCCATAAATCTTCTACCTCAGTTTGGCTAGAATACCCGGCTGAAAAATTAGATCTCGTAGAAAACTCTCTAGGCCTCTTGGATGTAAACTGAAACGACTTGCTCATCTGTCTTTTCTTCGTATCTTGCATCTCAATTTCAGATTTACCCTTTCTTTTTAACAACTCCTCTGCCTTACAGGCTCGGTCAACTAAAACAACAAACTCCTTTATCTCTAAAACACCAACTGACAGTCGGATATCATCATTGAGCCCATCCTCAAATCTTTTACACATGATAGCCTCTGTAGACACACACTCTCGAGCATAATTGCTGAGTTGGATAAATTCACGTTCATACTTAGTCACAGTCATCTTAGCCTATTTTAATTCAAGGAACTCTTTTCTTTTCTGGTTAATAGACCTTTGACTGATGTACTTCTTACGGAACTCCTTCTGAAAGAAATCCCAAGTAACTCTTTCTTTAAGTACTACTGACACAAGTGTCTTCCACCACTGGTAGGCCGAATCTCTAAGAAGTGACACTACACATTTAATACACTCTTCCGGTGTGCAGGATAACTCCTCAAAGACTCTGATAGTGTTCTCGAGCCAAAATTTAGCTTTCTCTGCATCATCATCTTTGGTAGCCCGAAACTCTTCGGCCCCATATTTTCTGATCTTATCAATGGGTGGCTTCTCTCTTCTAGCTGCATCTGCAACTAGGGAAGCTATATGGGTGGTCTGAGGATCATGAGGGGGTGGAGGTCTAACAGTCGGGTTCGTACGAACGAACTTAGCAAACCATTCATTCATAACTTGGAAGAAGACTTCTCGAGCCCCTCCTCCCTGACTAACTGTAACGGGCCTTTCACTATTATATGGTGGCATCGTCCCTTCAGTGGGAGCGGGTGCATTACTCTCTACATCATCTGCACCAGCTCGTTTGGGATCCATAACTATAAAAGAAAAACATTTTAAAATCGTCAGGAGTCGTCACACTGTCAAAATATAAGTATGGCATGTATAGTTAGACTCTTACTCATACTGAATATTCGAGAACCGACTAGACTCTTGCTCTGATACCAATAAATGTAACACTCCTTACCCGAGACCGTTGCCGGAGTCGAGCACGAGGCATTACTAGACTTAACTTACTAGTTCGGGGCATAAAAATTGAAACTATCCATCTGCGTCATGTTCACTAAATCGACTATAACTCAAGTTAAGAAACTCAAAATTTAAATCCGTAAATTTTCCCTGAAACTAAACTCATATATCTTCTTACTATAATTTTTCTAGAATTTTTGGTGTGGCCAATTAGCACAGTTTATTAGTTAAAGTCTCCCCTGTTACACAGTTCGACAGTTTTGACCCCTCTGCACAAAAAATCAATTATCTCATAATATATAACTCTTTTGCCTACACCGTTTCTTTCATATAAAAATAGACTCAATAATCTTTAATTATATATCTCATTCACACCATAATTCCATTTATACTATTTTTAGTGATTTTTCAAAATCACGTCACAGTTGCTGTCCAAAACTGTTCCCTGCTGATTTTTTTACTCTTTCATAATTTCTTTGTAAAAACTATCATCTAGACATACATAACATCCAAAACATGTTATTAATTAACCATTTTAATGGCTAATCATTATCAAGCATTTACAAGCCAATATTAAGGCATATCATAGGGACATACACACAAAATGGCTAAGTCCTTATACATTCCATAACTTAAAACGTTCAAGTCACAAAATACCAATATAACCCTTTGATAGTGTGTAACGAACTCCGACGTCCTTGCGATCCCCGAGTTGGCTTGTAATACTATTAAAAAAAAAAAGAGAAAGGAATGGGAGTAAGCATAAAGCTTAGTAAGTTTACATGTAAATAAATGACAATATTCTTAATGAATTATCTTAATCTTTTCTTACCAAGATTATTTAAGCCTTTAATTTAATATACTTAGGTCTTAAATTCTTACCTGCACCTTTTTAGCTTGAACTTATCTTACCTTTCCTTTGGTATACTCTTTGAATTTTCCCGTTGAACCACTTGGAATACTAAGGATACGCGGGTACCTTTCCTTATGAAACTTAACCATTGCCATGTCTTGACATGGTCTTACGTGGTATCCTTGCCTTATGAACTCACCAATGCCATGCCTTGGCATGGTCTTACATGGGACCTTTGCCTTATAAACTCACCAATGCCATGCCTTGGCATGGTCTTAAGTGGGACCTTTTCCTTATAGAAACTTATCAATGCCATGTCTTGACATGGTCTTACATGATTTCCTTAAACCCTAATGTCATGATCCTTCACATTCCTAGGTTCAACCGGAACTTTCTGAGATAGCTTTTCCGTCAATTCATACTTGAGTCTTTAAATGATAAATTTATAAAATAAATATGTAAATGCTGGAATTTAATAGTATTAGATGTAAAATAATAGAATATTGCATTTATTTACCATAAACTTACCTCAAAACAAAATACGATAAACTATATCGATTTAGTCCACTATATTTTTCTTTCCCCGATCTAACTCCGGATTTTGTTCCTCTTGATCTATAATAGAAAATTTAGATTATTTAAACTCACATTTATTAAAACAGCCCTTAACTCTAACTTTGGCAAAATTACAATTTTGCCCCTAAACTTTTACATATTTACACATTTGCCCCAAAGCTCGGAAATTAAACTTTATCCCTTATTCTTATGTTTTAGAACATGCTGATCATTTTTCCCTTCTATGACAACTTCAAATTCTCACTCTAACATGTACTTATGTACATTAGGTATTTTTACCAATTAAGCTGTTTTACTCGTTTTCACTTAAAATCACTTAGCAAAAGTTGTTTAACATAATTTTAGACTTCATATTCTACCATAAAACATTAAAGTAAACACATTTCACCTATGGGTATTTTTCCAAATATGAATCCTAGCATGAATTATTGATAGAATAAGCTAAACTGAGCTACAAGGGCTTCAAAAATGTAAAGAACATTAAAAACGGAGCTTGGAATCACTTACTATGGAGCTTGGAAGCTTGAAAAAACCCTAGCTATGGTGAACCCTTGAAAATTAGGCCTAATGAAGAAGATGAACATATTTTGCCATCTTTTTCCCTTTTAATTTCTTTTTATTACCAAATGACCAAATTACCCTTCATTAAAAACTTTGGTTCTTTCTACCTATATATGTCCATTTTTGTCCATGAAAGCCTAATGGTATAATTACCATTTAAGGACCTCTACTTCAATTATGCTCTTCAATTTAATCCTTTAACATCTAAAACTCATATTTATCAACTTTTGCAAGTAAGTCCTAATAGGCAAATTAGACATGCAATTTATGAAATTTTCTATCGATATTCTAACACATGCATCTAATCACTCGATAAATCATAATAATTAATCGTAATAAACTTTTATATCTCGGATTCGTGGTTTCACAACCACTGTTCCGTTTAGGTCCTATTTCGGGATGTTACAAGGGGTGTTGGGCAGCAAAATTTCAGTATTCCTAAGGATATTTGTGCCAGAAAAGCGAAGCAAAAAGAAAGAATTAAAGGAGAACAACTAGAAAAACATTGGATTTGTTTTCTTGTTCTTGTTCTTTTTACTTTTATTTTGTTTTCCATTAATGAACATGCTTTTAAAATATTTTTATGTTTTCAACTTAATCATAATGGCTTAAATTTATTGTTATTAGACTGATTATGTTCTTTAGCTTAGATTTATTAAAATGTTGTCAATGATGTTATGTGCCTTGGTTGTTCATTCAATCAGATAAAGTTATGACATGTTATCTATGCATTATGAATGTGTAGGTGCAACTGGATTTTTATTATTTAATCATACCTAGATTGTAATTAATTGACACACTATCTGATTGGTGCATGTTTGATTTATTTATGATAAAATAGGTCAAATTAATAATATTATTGAATAAACTTTATTACCTTGCATAACCCTAGAATTAATGTGATTAAACGGTTTCAACATAGAAATATTCTGTTACCTCACTTAATATGAATGACTGCTTATGAAACTTACTAATTTTATTTAACATAGACTTGTGTTAGAAAAATTTAATAATTTAATAAGTATGATTTCATGGGTTAATGAATAGCCGAGTTGTAACGGATTTTTTCAAAACATCATTACTTGGTTTTAATAATTCATAGTTAAAGAAGATAATTAATCTAACACATTTATGTCATTGAGATTTGTTTTGTGAATTGTTTTCTTTTCTATGTTTTCCTTTCATTTAATTTTATTTAGGTAATTTTTAGTTAAAACATAGTAGTTAGTCTAAATCATCCTTAACTATTTTCGCTACCAATTTGCTAAGTCTTATTTCACAACATTTGCCTATACTGTCCCTGTGGAGACGATACTCTATACTTATCAATTTATTACTTGTTAATGATTGTGTACACATGCACATTTTCACGAACCAAGTTCTTAGGTTACCTCATAAATAATGAGATTCTATCCTAGTAAACCACGCTGGGCGCTTCAAAACAAAATGGCATGGCAGAGAGAAGGAATTGGACGTTGTTAGACATGGTACGTTCGATGTTAAGTTATTCAAAGCTGCCAATCTCTTTGTGGGGATATGTAACGACTTGTTATAATCTGAATGATGTGCCGACTAAGGAAACATCAAAAACTCCAAACAAATTGTAGCACGACGAGAAGCCAAATCTAAATCAGTTAAGGATTTGGGGATACCTGACCTACGTATTAGATAAAGATGAGAGGAAGTTAGACTCATAGACAAAATTGTGCATTTTTTTAGTATATTCAAAAGGAACAAACGGCGGTTTGTTTTATAACCCAAAAGAGCAAACTATTATAACGTCAACTCATGCTACCTTCCTTAAAGAAAGTTACATGGATGAATTCAAACCTTGGAGTAAAGAGATACTCGAGGAACTTTCGAGAAATATACAAAACCCTACAAAATTGATTCTAGAACCAACTCCTAATAGTAGACCTGCAAACGATCAACAATGTAACACCCCCAAACTCGGCCCACAACCCCTGACCGGATCGGTATGTCACTGCGGAAACCGTTCGAAAAATATTTTAACTTAATGTAAAACATAAAGGTTTATTGTCTTTAGAACAACATTTTGTATTTAAAATGCTAAGTAAAAATATGATGTCATAAAGTATCCAACTTTGAAAACCTTAATATATATATATATATATATATATATAATTTAAGAAAATAATATCATTCGCAAATAACATTTAATCGTCAATCCATAAATAAACATAAAATAAACTGCAAATGCTTAAGTGCCCTTTATTACAATAATACTTATCAAAATACTGAAATTATAAAATACGGAAACAAATAAAATTAGCTTCTGCATGGGCCACCTCGTATCCACTCCAGCCCAGTCCAAGCTTTATGTATCACCTGAAATGTTGGTAAAATTTTGGGTGAGTCAACAGACTCAGTGCATAGTTATTTCACATGTCTCCATACATATGGGCTTGGCCCATTCCCACACAGTTCACATACATAAATATGCAATTATGAAGCCCAACCCAACCTATTGTCCATCCGTTACACCTACCTTGGCAAACCTGCTGCCCAAGGCCATGGCTAATCCACCGATCAACCAAGTGATCCCACATATCTTACCTTGGCAGACCTGCCGCCCAAGGCCCTGGCTAAGCCACCGATCACCTAAGTGATCCCACATATCAATCCGTCCACGGTGATGCACACAGCTATCAACCGCCGAGATGGGCACCTAGCTAACACCTCCCTTGATGAAGCACACAGCTAACATCAAGCGCCAATGTAGCACAAGGCTAACATCAGACCACGTACATAAATATGTACACCCTTTCCTTCAATATTCATATCCCAATCCCCATGCATATATTAATCTCATCGCAGGATAACATTATTAACATAACGAGCATACAACACATGCTTGCATCAATATCACATATACCACTGAAAGATTAACACCATAACCACTAACCTGATTATTCGATCACCCACCTTGGGTATCCATCATCTTAGCCCTTATTTCGGCTAACATGCACATCATACACATTTACATATAACACATATAAACAAGCAAGAGAACAGTGCGATAACTACGCACCTGACTATTTAGCGAAATCCCGAACTATTCGAATCTAACCGGATCTTGGAACGTGGTTTTCCTCCTTCCTTAATGCCGCTTTGGTCCTAAATCATCAAAGTTAGAATCGGCTAACCTTATTACCAAATATGGCCTATGGCCGAGTAGCACAAACCCACTTACCTATTTCTTCCAAATCCCGAAATCACACACTTGCACCTTGAATAGACGAAATCCCTTAGATAATCGAATCCAAGAGACTTCCTCAATGCTTCCTTCTTTCGGCTACACCCATAAAAGAACATACTTAATGGCACTATGACATTCGGCCATGTTATAAAAACCAAGACCAAATACTTGGTTTCGACATACCAATATAAGAACCTAAAACCGACTGTTTAAAGAAAAATACTTACCACTACACTTGAGACGAAACTAAGAGCAAGAGATCGACAACACCACCCTAGGAGATTCGGCAATGGCTTCAAAGGTATCTGCACATTCGGCTATGGCTCAAAATAATGATGAAGAAGAAAAGGAAATAAGGCTTATAAGGCTCGGCAAAGAAACTAGTAGAGGAGAAGAAGAAAGGAACATAAATGGCCTTGAAACACTTGGAGTTTCGGTCAACACTTGAAGGGATGAGCAAGCCGAAACTAGGTGGCTTTTAGAGGATTCGGTTATACAAGAAAATTAGTAGAAAATAAGGTTTTAAGAAAAGAAAGAGAATAGGGAGAAAAATGCAAAGAGATTCGGCAAGGAGACTAAAAAAAAAATCAAAAAGATGGATACACTCCTTAAGCAAAATTCGGCACTTATTTGCTCCCTAAAGAACCCCTTGGCCGGCCACCACCTTTCCTCTAATCCAATCCCATAATAATCTCCTATTTAATTTCTTTATCACCAATTTGAAATAAAAAAAAAATTCAGCATTTATCTTCTATCTTATCTCTTAATCACCTATTCAAATAAATAAAATAAAACAATAATTATTCTTCTCTTCCAGCCGAATTTAAAAAGAAACATCAAGCTTATCCTCATCTATTTGAGAGTCCATGTGCAGACCACTAGCTCCTCTCCTTGACGCAAAAATAAAACTTCCCCCTACTTCCCGCGTTGCTCGAACCTCCCTGCTCCAGGCGTCATTTGCCAAGGCCCTAAGTGGCGCCTTACAACCACTTTACCCAGCTCACTTTCATGTCAAATTCCCCTTACATATTTCCTTAAGGCCTCCTTAGCCCAACTTCCCTTCCTGACGCAAAATGCAAAAAAATAAAAGCACTCCCATGCGGCCCTCAAGGCTCAAACCTCATCCCCTTGAATCCCCTTGTTGACGCAAGCTCCCATGCACCTTAGGTAACGCCCCAAGCCACTTTGCCACATGGCTTCTTGTGTCATGAACTCCCCATATTTTTCTTAAGACCTCTTTCACCTAGTTTCCCCTGTTTACACTTAAATCCAAAATTTTTCCAAAGCATTCCCTTATATTTTAGAGTTCCCGAAACCCTTAAAACATATCCAAACATACTCCAAGCCTACTATCACTCGAATTATGCATTAAATGCATAACCCCTAGAACCGGGATATTACAGTTCTACCCTCCTTAAAAATAATTTCGTCCTCGAAATTACTTGGCTAAACTAAGCAAAGAGCTGCTATTCCTCGATCCTCTAAAGGCACTTACTTACAAAGTTTGTCTACTACCGTTGATCGCTTTAAAGAACTAAATACGATCTCACACTTCACATTCAAGATTTCGCACATTTCACTAGCAATATAAGGAAAGCTAACCCTATCACGAACCAGACAATAAAGGGTATTTCAAAAATAAGGAACATACCCGTTGTCTCATCTAGCACATCTTCCTCCTCGCGACGTCTGGCTGCGTAAACCAGCCTTGGTTGCCTCGCATCCGCACCTTCAGCACCTCTATTTGGTGTTTCACGACCTTGGCCGGAACCATTCCCTCCATGATTCGGACCACGACCCCTCGTCGCCTGCTGACCACTTCTGTCCGACTGCTCATAACCTTGGCCTCCTGTCCGAACCCTATTCGGATCCTGAGGACAGTCCTTAATCAGGTGAGACTTAGACTTACACCTAAAACATTCTCGATTCCAGTTCCAGCACTCGCCAACATGATACCTTCCACACTGAGCACACGGACGGTCCGGATTTCCAGTAGCTGGCTTAGAAACACGAGCAGAATTCTCAACCCTCAGTCTTTTCTGAAGACTCTCAGATGATTCTGACGATCCAAAATTCCTCTTATCCCGGTTCCTATCCCTATCTCTGTTCTGCCTCACAGAGTCCTTAATCCCTTCGGCTACCTTAGCCTTCTCTACTAACGCAGCAAACTCCCACTCCTGATGTGGAGCTATCAACAATCTCAGGTCGTCCCTTAATCCGTCCTCAAACCGGACACATCGTTCATGCTCTGTCGCAACTACTCCTCGAGCATATCGGCTTAACCTTAGGAATTCAGCCTCGTATTCCGCTACGGACTTGTTCCCTTGAACCAGCCCCAGAAAAGCCTTCCTTTGCTCATCAATGTAATGAGTCCCCACATACTTCTTCTGGTATGCCGCCTTAACATAATCCCAAGTGAGTTCCTCAGCTGTAGCACCATCCCGAACTGTGAGCCACCATTGATACGCCTCGTCGCGAAGTAGCGCCACCATTCCTTTCACTTTCTCCTCAGCGGTCAGATCCAGCTCATCCATAATTCGCTCAGTCACCTCCAACCAATACTCAGCCGTACTGGGTGCCACATCAGATACTCCACGAAACACTTCAGCTCCATTGGCTCAAAGTCGCTCGGGTATAGACTTCCTAGCTCTCATATTTCCACCTGCTCCAGCCACCATTTCAAGAACTCGCAGCACGGCCTGCGACAAAGCATCATCCCCCGTCTGATCTTGCTGTTCATTACCAAAAGCTGGTGGTGGAGGTGGTACCTCATTCTCAGACCCTTGACCCGATCTAACGGGTTCCGATACGGCCATTCTACCTCTACCACGACCACGACGACCACGTCCTCTAGAACTCATTTCTAACATCGTGATTTAATCTGGTTAAGAAGTTTTATGCATTAGTACTTTTATTCCACTGATTATCCCGCGAACAGTTTTATGAAATGAAGTATTCAGAAGTAGTTCTTTCGATCAACCAAAGTTTCGGTTCAAGTTCACTATTCTAATTCAGAGAATCACATTCACATTCACATTCATCCACAAAATTCAATTCACTATTTTGGGCATTTCTGATCATTCCCTACCCCAGGGGTAATTTTGTCATTTTTCCTATAGGGGTATTTTGGTAATAAATCGGGGTTAATTTGAAAATCATCACAAATCAGAGGCATTTCAAAATTTTCAAAACTTAAGGGTATTTTGAAAATTTCCAAATTAAAAGTGTCGTAGAAATTTCAGAAATTGGGGGTTATTTTGGTAATTTTGTAAGTCAGGGGTATTTTAGTAAATTTCCAAATCAGGGCAGTTCAATATTTCACAAAATAAAGTTTTTGGTATTTTTGTAAAGTAAGAATATTTTAGCAAAAGTTGAGGGTAATGTGATATTTTTTTAACCAATGGCATTTTGGTAATTTACAACACAGAGGTATTTTCGTAATTTTGTAAATCAGAAATATTTTGAGAAAAATTTTCAAAAATAATCTTTCTACGAATCAAAGGGGTAATTTAGTGATTTTAAAAACTAGGTTTTTTTTAAAAGAACGGCTAGTCCCTTTCGGGTTTTAATTATTGGGTTTAGCCCGTGAGTAAGTCCTCTTGGTTAGGGTGAACCGTAGCTACGCACCAGGTAGGATTCCAGCGAAGAGGAGGTGAGTCACGAGGACTGCTTAAGTACCAGGCTCTTCCGGATCCAATCTTAGACATGCGCACAATGGTTGCCACACCTTAACTCGGTGACTTACTTCACAGGTTTGTTTGATTGTTTTTAAGCCTTATGCATGTGTTTGAGTGCACTAGCCCTAGGGTTCAATAGCCCTAATCTTCTAATCTACGAGCCCAAATATGCCCATAACATTTCACATACAAATCACTTCAACAATTAGAGATACTTACCTGGTGGACTTCGGGTCGAAGATACAGGTGCCATGCCAGAATAAACCTGAAAAATAGTTCTTAAAAATCTTTGTTTTTGAAAAGCCCATTTTGGAAAAACGTTTTTGGGCCCAAATCCCTCAAAGCCGAGTTTTGAACCGGGCTCTGATACCAAACTGTAACACCCCCAAACCCGGCCCACAAGCCCTGACCGGATCTGGTATGTCACTGCGGAAACCGTTCGAAAAATATTTTAACTTAATGTAAAACATAAAGGTTTATTGTCTTTAGAACAACATTTTGTATTTAAAATGCTAAGTAAAAATATGATGTCATAAAGTATCCAACTTTGAAAACCTTAATATATATATAAATTTAAGAAAATAATATCATTCGCAAATAACATTTAATCGTCAATCCATAAATAAACATAAAATAAACTGCAAATGCTTAAGTGCCCTTTATTACAATAATACTTATCAAAATACTGAAATTATAAAATATGGAAACAAATAAAATTAGCTTCTGCATGGGCCACCTCGTATCCACTCCAACCCGGTCCAAGCTTTATGTATCACCTGAAATGTTGATAAAAACTTGGGTGAGTCAACAAACTCAGTGCATAGTTATTTCACATGTCTCCATACATATGGGCTTGGCCCATACCCACACAGTTCACATACATAAATATGCAATTATGAAGCCCAGCCCAACCTATTGTCCATCCGTTACACCTACCTTGGCAAACCTGCTGCCCAAGGCCGTGGCTAATCCACCGATCAACCAAGTGATCCCACATATCTTACCTTGGCAGACCTGCCGCCCAAGGCCGTGGCTAAGCCACCGATCACCTAAGTGATCCCACATATCAATCTGTCCACGGTGATGCACACAGCTATCAACCGCCGAGATGGGCACCTAGCCAACACCTCCCTTGATGAAGCACACAGCTAACATCAAGCGCCAATGTAGCACAAGGCTAACATCAGACCACGTACATAAATATGTACACCCTTTCCTTCAATATTCATATCCCAATCCCCATGCATATATTAATCTCATCGCAGGATAACATTATTAACATAACGAGCATACAACACATGCTTGCATCAATATCACATATACCACTGAAAGATTAACACCATAACCACTAACCTGATTATTCGATCACCCACCTTGGGTATCCATCATCTTAGCCCTTATTTCGGCTAACATGCACATCATACACATTTACATATAACACATATAAACAAGCAAGAGAACAGTGCGATAACTACGCACCTGACTATTTAGCGAAATCCCGAACTATTCGAATCTAACCGGATCTTGGAACGTGGTTTTCCTCCTTCCTTAATGCCGCTTTGGTCCTAAATCATCAAAGTTAGAATCGACTAACCTTATTACCAAATATGGCCTATGGCCGAATAGCACAAACCCACTTACCTATTTCTTCCAAATCCTGAAATCACACACTTGCACCTTGAATAGACGAAATCCCTTAGATAATCGAATCCAAGAGACTTCCTCAATGCTTCCTTCTTTCGGCTACACCCACAAAAGAACATACTTAATGGCACTATGACATTCGGCCATGTTATAAAAACCAAGACCAAATACTTGGTTTCAATATACCAATATAAGAACCCAAAACCGATTGTTTAAAGAAAAATACTTACCACTACACTTGAGACGAAACTAAGAGCAAGAGATCGACAACACCACCCTAGGAGATTCGGCAATGGCTTCAAAGGTATCTGCACATTCGGCTATGGCTCAAAATAATGATGAAGAAGAAAAGGAAATAAGGCTTATAAGGTTCGGCAAAGAAACAAGTAGAGGAGAAGAAGAAAGGAACATAAATGGCCTTGAAACACTTGGAGTTTCGGTCAACACTTGAAGGGATGAGCAAGCCGAAACTAGGTGGCTTTTAGAGGATTCGGTTATACAAGAAAATTAGTAGAAAATAAGGTTTTAAGAAAAGAAAGAGAATAGGGAGAAAAATGCAAAGAGATTCGGCAAGGAGACTAAAAAAAATCAAAAAGATGGACACACACCTTAAGCAAAATTCGGCACTTATTTGCTCCCTAAAGAACCCCTTGGCCGGCCACCACCTTTCCTCTAATCCAATCCCATAATAATCTCCTATTTAATTTCTTTATCACCAATATGAAATAAAAAAAAAATTCAGCATTTATCTTCTATCTTATCTCTTAATCACCTATTCAAATAAATAAAATAAAACAATAATTATTCTGCTCTTCCAGCCGAATTTAAAAAGAAACATCAAGCTTATCCTCATCTATTTGAGAGTCCATGTGCAGACCACTAGCTCCTCTCCTTGACGCAAAAATAAAACTTCCCCCTGCTTCCCGCGTTGCTCGAACCTCCCTGCTCCAGGCGTCATTTTCCAAGGCCCTAAGTGGCGCCTTACAACCACTTTACCCAGCTCACTTTCATGTCAAATTCCCCTTACATATTTCCTTAAGGCCTCCTTAGCCCAACTTCCCTTCCTGACGCAAAATGCAAAAAAATAAAAACACTCCCATGCGGCCCTCAAGACTCGAACCTCATCCCCTTGAATCCCCTTGTTGACGCAAGCTCCCATGCACCTTAGGTAACGCCCCAAGCCACTTTGCCACATGGCTTCTTGTGTCATGAACTCCCCATATTTTTCTTAAGACCTCTTTCACCTAGTTTCCCCTTTTTACACTTAAATCCAAAATTTTTCCAAAGCATTCCCTTATATTTTAGAGTTCCCGAAACCCTTAAAACATATCCAAACATACTCCAAGCCTACTATCACTCAAATTATGCATTAAATGCATAACCCCTAGATCCGGGATATTACAAACAACATAGGGTGCTTCATCGCGGTGGGAGGGTCTCTCCTAGGCCTAAGTTCTTCTAATCTAGCGGAAGTGTTTCTAACAATGAGTCTACTAAACAGGAAGATGATGACCCACTCATGTATGACGAAGTGATGCAGAGTGTTGATTCAAGCTCTGGGAAATAGCTATGAAAGCTGAGATGGATTCTATGGACTCCAACTCAGTATGGTAACTCATAGACTTACTGGAAGGGATAAAACCCATAAGATGTAAATGGATCTACAAGAGGAAAAGAAATATGGATGGAAAAGTGGAAACTTATAAGAACAGACTTGTAGCATTTAGTTATACTCAGAAAGAAGGTATCGATTACGAAGATACCTTCTCTCTAGTAGCCATGCTCAAGTCAATTCGCATATTACTATAACTTGTGCCGGCTCTCAATTATGAGATATGGAAAATTGATGTAAAGACAACGTTTTTGAAACACTATCTTGAAGAGAGCATCTATATGATAAAACCCACAAGATATATAGCTAAAGGAAACGAGCATAAAGTTTGCAAACTGTTTAGATTTATATATAGACTTAAGTAAGCATCCTACTCATGGAATCAAAGATTTGATCAAGTGATTAAGACTTTTGGATTTTAGAAAAACATGGATGAACCTTGTGTTTATAAACGTAAAGGGGATGGAAAGTAGTTTTTCTCATTCTATATGTCGATGACATTCTACTCATTGGGAATGATGTAGGGACATTGTCATCGGTTAAATTGCAGTTAACCCAATAGTTTAGCATGAAGGACTTGGAAAAACCTAATTTTGTTCTAAGCATTCGAACCTTAAGGGGTTGAAAGAAAAAAAGTGGTAGCATTGTCTCAGGCTTCATACATGGACAGTCAACCTTCTGTATCGAGATTTCGTCTCTCTTTGGAAAATTGTCCCAAGACAACGGAAGAAAGAGAGAACATGAGAAAAGGTTCCTTATGCTTCAGCAGTAGGAAGTCTCATGTATGCTATGTTATGCACACACCCATATATCTATTTGCAGTAGGGTTGGTAAGTCAATATCAGGAGAATCCAGGACCAAGACACTAGCATATACACAAGTATTTATGGAGAAAGAGGGATTATATGCTTATGTATTTTGAAGGAGATCTTACTTTTACGGGATATACTGATTCTAACTTCCAAATGTGTCAGGATTTGAGGAAATCAACATCGAGTTTTGCTTTTATCCTAGATGGCAAGTCACAATCTGAATAAGTGTTAAACAGGGTTCCACTAGTAACTTCACTATGAAGGAATGAATATGAGGTACGAAAAAGCTATGGCACTATAACAGTGCGAGTATAGCTAAAGCTTAAAGAAATCGCATAAGGAAAAACACATTGATGCAAAGTATCTTAAGGGAGATGGTAGTGTTTAACAGAATAATGGACGTAGTTAAAGATTGCATCTGAGGACAAACCCTGAGGATTTATTTTGGCAAGACTCTAATAGCTAAAGAGCTCTCTGAGAAACATATGGACGGCATAGGAATACAAAACATGACTCATCTACTTTACTACGGCAATTGGGAGACTGTTGGTTAATGTCTCCTTGTAAGTTTTTTTAAACAAATTGGTTAATTAAAAAAATACATTAATATACTTTTTATGATTTTCCTCTTATGGTTTTTGCATGCAAAGAAAAATGGAAGCAAATGTTGCTCATTGGTTGTCTACTGTTTAAACTAATACCAAGCAGTATTACGTGGTCAGATCGTAATACGGAAAGACAACTTATATTAGTAGATGAATCTAAACATGTCCTTAGTCTAATTGAAAATGAAAAAACCGATTGAAAGACTAATATGTCATCTATCAAGTCCAATTGGGTAGATGCTTTATCTTAGGCATCAGAGTGGATGACTCCCAAAAGATAGAGGCATATATGTGACTTATTGGATTGACAGTACATTAGACTTGACCCAAGAAGAATAGATCCTGAGTTTGTTTATGGATTTATTCATTTGTGACATTCATAATGTGGAATACCTAAATCCCGAGTGGATGACGATCTATGTATATATGACTCATACACTTTGATGCAAGTAAAAGCTTGAGTTCAAATAGAGAAGAAACAGAAAGATAGTACATTGGGTATATGACTTCTACAGTATGTAGTGTCATTCATAATAGTAGAATTCATAGCCCGAGACATGGGTAAATGATATCCTCTCATTGACATTACATGGTTGATGAAAAGTAAACGTGGCTACGAGTCGTTCGTCTTTGTAATGGATGACTTGATTACAATTTTATAGTAATTGACTTTCATGCGATAAAATAGGATCATATTGGGAGAATGGATATTATCCCAAAGAGATTAAGGATATCTTATGAGTGGTAAAACACTTATGACAAGGTCATTGGACGAGCACTGATTGAGTTGCTTTAGTAATGGTGTGCCGTTAGGGAAAGCTTAATCATGATACTATAGTGGAATGGTTTCATGACTAAATGAGTGTATAATTAATAGGCGAAAAGCTGGAACTTAATTATAAATCATTTGAACCTCAATTACATATGTCTAATCAATCTCTCCACTAGCTTGTTGAAACTAGAAATGAATTGCATGTTGAATCAAATGAACAAAAATGAATAGAAATAGTGAAAATAGAAAAATGGGGACATTTGGAAATGATTATGGTTTTCTCCAAAATGAAAATGAAAATGGAGAAATGGAATCATTTGGAAATGAATGTGGTTTTCTCCAAAATGAAAATGACCTGAAAAATGAATTTATGTTTTTAAAATTAAATGAAGTTCAAAAATATAAATAAATCATTTAGCTATAGTGAACTGTTGAATGAAGAAATATTAAATATATTTTCTCATAGATTCTTTTACGTAAAGTCATCATGATTTTAACGAAATTAGAATTGGGTTGAGAAAATTAGTTTAATTGGAAATATATTGAAGTTTATTTTTGGGAAATAGAAAAACAAATATTGGGTTGGGTCAAATTATAAAGTATTAGGTTAAAAGCTCGGGAAGTACTTGTAATTGGACCTGATATAGAAGAGGCCCAAAAGCCCCTTATGTAAAACGGTGGGATGACAAACCCTAGTATTATTAACTAAGGTTGTCGCCCCTTATACTCCTAGTTAGACTAGGAGTTCGCTTTTCTGGTTGAAACTTTTACAATTCAACAAGGGTCCTATCGTCTTTCTCTATAAATAGATGGAATCAGTAGGGCTATACACACAACTTTCAGATATTGTTATTCTACTCAAAAATAGAGAGACTTTTATCCTATAAGAATTAAATATATTTTTTGGAATAATAATTATGCCGGTTTCTATTTGAGAAGAGAATTGTAATTTTCACATTAAAGAAAAGGAACTATTTTTAGTTCTCTGTTTGATTCGAATCATTCATGTAACACCTCTAACCTATAACCATCGCCTGAATAGGTTAAGAGGCATTACCAGACTAGTAACTCAGTTCAGAACAATCATTTATCAAATATCATCTCATTTCAGTAAACATCATTCATTCACATTCAATATATTATTTAAATTGAGCATACAAAGCTTAAATCATGCATTCGGGACTAAATCGGTAACATATGAAAATTTTGGAAACTTAGAAAAATTTCAACATTTCAAGTATCACACGTCCGTGTGAACAGGCCATGTGCCTCACACGGCTAGTAGACACGCCCGTGTCTTAGACCGTGTGGAAACAGGGCATACATACTGACTTATGTCACACGATCGAGGACACGCCCGTGTGTCAGGTCGTGTGAAAACTGGAGAGTATAGTGACTTGTACGATACGACCGGTCACACGCCCGTGTGTGAGGCCGTGTGGAGCATACTGACTTCAATTCCATTTCAACACCAGGGGACACACGGTCGTGTAACATGACCATGTGTCACACACGGCTAAGACACACGCCCGTGTCCCTGCCCGTGTGGACAAAAATAGGCTATTTGCAAAGCCATTTTGCCACCCTATTTTCACAAGCAAACATAAGTATAAATGGTAACATTTCATAACCCAATAAGCAACCATTCCATAACATTTCATACATATATTATACCAATTCAACTTAGTACTAAAATACCTAATTAACATCATGCATTATCCATTCATATAACAACTACAGAACAAGAAATCTTTTGCACATTTTCATTCCATCAATTCCTTGCCTAAAACATACCATAGTTGCACACTTATACACCATCAAAACATAGTACCAAAATAAGCCAAATCACATGGCTTAATGATGGGCTCGAAACTAACTATTATTTTGACAAAGGCAAGCACACCTATCGAACAGTAGTATAGTTGTGGTGAGTCTGGAATATTGTATCCTCAAGGACTAAAATTACTAGTAGTAACTATCTTTTTATTATCTAGCCTAGTAATTAAGGGGATTAATTTTTAATCTAAATTTAACTAACTAAATGATTATGAACGTGACAGAGAGTGAATTGGGAAAATACTTTTAAACAATTTATATGAGATAGGCAATACCTAAGGAAGAATCCACCTAGACTTCACTTATTACTTTTGATTCATACGATTTATTCACTTGACTTAATCGGTAAAAATCCCTGATTTATGTTAATATCTCTTTCAAGACTAAAAACAACTGACTCTAGGTTGATTAATTGAAATATCTTTCTAATTAAAACCCCTATTGTCGTATTAACTCAACCTATGGATCCCCTTATTAGATTTGACTCTAATCCGGTAGATTTTCGTCGCCCTATTTCTAGGGTTGCAATCAACTCCGCTTAATTGTGTTGATCTACTATTAAACAAGGACTTTTGCTCCACTGAATAAACACATTCGACTTGAAACAATAACCTGAATTATCAAAACAAGAATAAGAACTCACAATTAAGAATAAGAACAAGTATTTATCTTATAAATCAAATAATAATAAGATATGTCTTAGGTTTCATCCCCTCAGGTATTTAGGGAATTTAGTTCATACTGATAGAGGAAAACATCTTAGAATAAAGAAAACAACAAAACATAAGAAAACCCAAAAACTTCAAGAGAAATTGATAGGAGATCCAGTCTTGATGGAGATCCTTCTCCTAAGCTGCTTCCGATGGTTGTCTTGGAGTATTTTCTACCTTCTACTCGGCATCTACTCAATGTCCTGTCGACCCTTTCTTTCAGGTTGCCCCCTAGGGTGTATATATAGGCTTTGAGATGCCTTACTTGGCCCATAAGTATCCTATTCTGAATTGAATTCATCCTGGTTTCGGCAGGGACACGCCCGTGGTGGACTCCTTCGGTCGTGGTCGATTTTGCTCGCCACACACGGCCGTGTGATCTGCCCATGGTCGATAGTCCAGGCCGTGTGATTTCTGATGTAGGCCTATTTTGTCCCTTTTTGGCCCGTTTCTCGTTCTTTTCGACTCCCTAAGCTCTCCTGAGTATAAAACATGAAATTAAGAGATTAGGAGCATCGAATTCATCAAATTCAATGGAAAATCATCCAAAAGTAAGCCAAGCATGGGGTTAAAATATGTGTAAATTATGGTTTATCAAATATCCCCACACTTAAGCCTTTGCTTGTCCTCGAGCAAAATCCTCAACTCACAGTTAAAATTAACTTCCTTAATTCATAATTTTTATTAATAATGTTTCATCATAATTCATAGATAATTCATACATTGATAATTTAACTAAAAGACTACTTAAGATTTAAACAATATAAGTCATAAATTTTTATAGCACGAAAAATAGGTGTTTCCCCTTATTAAATAATTACCTATGATTCAAAATCGACAAGAATTTACATCCTCACTAAAGATTCACTCAAATCACTCAAAGTGTTTAAGGTTCAAATTAAGCACTCAAAAGTCGAACATGAAAAGTTAATCCCATAGGCTTGCATGAAAATCAAATCTCCACTACTATAAAATGAGATGATACACAAATCAAAAGGTCTTAAAAAGGGTTGTAATGAGGCTTAGGTTAAAGGTATGGATAAAAGCTAAATTAGAAGGTTAGAATCGAGATTGAATTGACAAATTACCTAATTAGAAACAATGAACTAATAATAAATAATTACATTAATAACACGAGCTTCTTCTAAAGATATGAAATTAACTGTTTAAGTTCATAAAACATGGAACTAATAATGAATATACTTTCAACTTTTTTTAAGAATAAGAACATACAATAATAGGTAAGTATTTAACAACTGAATTAAAGAAAGTAGTTAGGCAATTGATCAAATCAAATCTTGACATAAGGGGGGTTAAAGGAGGAGAAGTAAAAATTTGGTTTTGTGTTAACATTAATGTGTGAGTCAAGAAATGGTTTATTAGGCTATAAGGGGTTCACTAGGGGTTAATTATGGAGGTAGGTTTTTTTTTTTATGGAGTAAGTAGGTTAAAACCTAGGTGCCTTTATCATCTCAGTATATCAAATCAAAAATGTTGTCTCGACATGTATAATCGAGGCAAGTTCTAGAATAACAAATCAATAGTGACACACTCTTAATCAATAAAGTGAGCAAGAAAAATATATGCTTTAAAAGGCTCAAAATCTTACAAAAATTATGGTTTTTTATGTCAACCTTGTGAATTTCAAACTTCAAAGTAATATTTAGGATTAGGGAAACAACCTAAAAAAATTTTAATTTTGAAAATAGACTTATCATGCTTGATCCCCTAATGTCTTAAAGTTTAAACCATCAATACACAATTATCTATGACTTAATTCGAAACATGTCAATGAAAATCATACATCAATAGAAGTTTCATTCTAATAGTAATTATGAGAAAGTTTACTTAAGAACAAGATATAATTCAGTATTGTTGACACCTCCCCACACTTAAGACGTACATTGTCCTCAATGTACAAAGATAGATATTTACAATATATAAAATCATAAGATAGGGAGAGAAGTGAACTACCAAAATTTTGGATGGAGTCAAGGAAAAGAAACGGAAGGTTGGTCAGAGGTGAAGGTGGAGGTAGATACTCCGGTGGGGGTGTGGTCATTCCTTAACAGCCCCTTGAACCTAAATAAAAGAAATCAAAATATAATAATATAAATTAAAGAAAAGAAAGATAAAGGAACAGAATTTAAAAATGAAAATAAAAGAAAAAGAAAAATTAAATAGACTCAAAGGTCCTTGTCCTGTCGAGTAAATGAAGCTGCCGGCATGAACTTATGTAGATTGGTCTCGCACGGGGAGACTGTGCTAGGGTCCTTTCATTTTTTCGACATGGTGATGGTGATGTAAAGAAAGAATGAGGGGGAGGGGGAAAGGAAAAAGAGAATAGAAAAAGGAAGGGGTGTAGTGGCTAGGGTTTGGGAAAAGAAGAATTTTGGGAGAAAGTGAGAAGAAGGGCGTTTAAATAGGAATCAGGAACCTGGTTGCTGCCCACGCCCGTGTGCCATGGGTGTGTTAGGTCACACGGTTGTATCGCACGACCGTGTTGTGCTTTGTTCATTTCTCCCACGCCTGTGTAGAGGTTTCCACGCCCATGTTGCTTAATCAGTGTCGGCCACGACCTAAAAGTACGGGTGTGTTGCATGCTCATGTAGATTTCTCAGTGTCGACCACGCCGAATTGCACGGTCGTGGCATTTTATCACAGCCCGTGTTTTGGGGATTTTTCGTCCTTGGTTCGCACGGTCTCTGCCACGCCAATGTGCCTATTCGTGGTGTCCACACGGCCACACCCACGCCCGTGTGTAAGGTCGTGCGGTGAGAGAAACCTGCGCTTTATTAACTTGGTTAGTTGTTAGTTAGGTGCTAAAAATCGAAATTATGGACGTTAGTGGGGTAAGTGCTCGGGTTGCCTCCCGAGAAGTGCTTGTTTAAAGCCTTAAGCTAGACTTGCCTTTCATTCGCATAATCATGGTGGTTTGAAGACTTGAAACTCCTCATTCTTGCTATCAATTCAGTTATCGATATATAGTTTAAATCGAGTGGTGTTTACCTTAAAAGTGCCGACTATAGGATTAATTACCTCGATTGTTCTGTATGGGAAGACATTTAGTACCGTGAAAGGGATCTCTTCATTAAGGTCTGGAATGGCGATTCGAGGGTCTGTTTTATCCAACAATACCTGATCCCCGATCTTAAATTGGGATGTCCCATCCTTAAGTTTGATATGGATTTGCTTTGGTTCATCATGCTTTTTCGGTTTTTCCTTGATGTGTGTCTGCCATTCATCTAGTTCATTGATTTGTAATCTTCGTTCCTCATGAACAGTTTTATTCTCAATATGAACGCTAGACCCTGACTCTATTGTCTTTTCCTGAGAGATTTCCTGCAAAGAAGATTGAACGTTAAGTTCATTTATATTAACAGGACTTGTATTCTCTTGATCATTAGATATTCTGTCAGAATCACATGCTTTGAGTTTAATCATGTCATCACCTACACGAAGTGTTACTTCCCTTGTATCAACATCGATAATGGTTCTAGCAGTTGCTAAAAATGGACGTCCTAATATTAAAGGAGCATTATTATCCTCATTCATATCTAAAACAACAAAGTCTACTGGGAATATGAATTTGTCAATTTTCACTAGTACATCCTCAATTATACCCCTAGGAACTCTAATGGTTTTAGCAGCTAATTGGATGCTCATCCTAGTTTGTTTGGGTTTCCCAAGACCTAACTGTTTAAACATTTTGTAAGGCATAACATTGATGCTTGCCCCTAAATTAGCTAAAGCATTATTAACAGATAAACTACCAATTAAGCACGAAATTGTAAAACTCCCTGGATCTTTTAACTTTCGTGGTAGTTTATTTTGTAAAATTGCTGAGCACACTGCATTTAGCTCCATGCGACGTATCGTCTAACTTCCGTTTGTTTGTCAAAAGCTCTTTTAAAAATTTCCTTGAATTGGACATCTGCGAAAGAGCTTCAAGAAATAGTAAGTTAATATGTAATTTCTTTAGAAGTTTAAGAAATTTACCGAATTGTTCATCTGTTCAGTCTTTCTTCATTGCATTGGGGTATGGCACACAAGGTTGGTACTCTGTAATTACCGGTTTTGGTTTACCATGGCTTACCTCAACCTTGCCTTCCTCTACCACATTCTCTTGCCTCAATTTTGGTTCATCTAACCATTCACTATCGTGAGCAGTTATGGCTTGAAGTTGCTCCTTTGGGTTATTTTTAGTGTTGCTTGGCAAGCTGCCTTGTGGTCGTTCAGATATGAACTTAGCAAGTTTTCCTAATTGGTTCTCGAGCCCATGGATCGGTGCTTGTTGATTTTTGAATGCTGTTTCCGTGTTTTGGAAACGAGTTTCTGACACCGCTATGAATTTTGTTAGCATATCCTCAAGGTTCGGCTTTTTCTCTTGTGGGTAGGGTTGCTATTGAAAGCCTGTGAGGGGTTGTTTTCTTTGATTTCCTTGGCCACCCCATGAGAAATTTGGGTGGTTCCTCCAACCTGGATTGTAAGTGTTATTATAAGGGTTATTTTGAGGTCTAGAATTGTTACCCACATAGTTCATCTGTTCGCTTTCTATGCCAGAGTTGTAGGATGGATATTCTGTATTATTCATTCTTCCTCCATTCATATCGCACTGCATCACTGGATGTACCTGCGAAGCACCATACAAACCATCAATCTTTTTATTTAACAATTCTACCTGGTTTGATAGCATGGTAATTGCGTCGAGGTTGAAAACACTAGCGTCTTTCGTTGGCTTTATCCTCATAACTTGCCACTGATAGTTATTCAGTGTCATCTCCTCTATAAATTCATAAGCCGCTTCAGGGGTCTTGTTATTTAGGGTTCCACCGGCGGCTGAATCAATCAACTGCCTAGTTGAGGGGTTCACGCCATTATAAAAGGTTTGAACCTGTAGCGACAAAGGTAACCCATGGTGAGGGCATCTCCTTAGTAGATCCTTACATCTCTCCCATGCATCGTAGATTGTTTCTAGATCCATCTGCACAAAAGAAGAAATATCATTCCTCAACTTAGCTGTTTTAGCCGGTGGAAAATATTTTAACAAAAAATTTTCAGTCATTTGGTCCCATGTAGTGATTGATCATCGTGGTAACAAGTTCAACCATTGTTTAGCTTTGTTTCTCAATGAGAAGGGAAACAACCGAAGGCAAATGGCATCATCATAAACGCCATTGATTTTGAAAGTATCGCATAGTTCTAGAAAATTTGCTAAATGATTGTTTGGATCCTCATCCTGCAAACCATCAAACTGAACAAGTTGCTGAATCATATGAATAGTGTTAGGTTTCAGTTCAAAATTATTTGTAGCAATAGCAAGTCTAACAATACTTGACTCAGTTCCTGTTAAATTAGGTTTAGCATAATCATACATAGTACAAGGAGCTGGATTTTGATTCACCGGGTTTGCGACAACCACAGGAGGTAGCGGATTATTATCAGCCATCTCTTTGGTAGTATTAGTATCATTCTCTTGCTCTTCTTCTATGTATCGTAGGCTTCGCCTTATTTCCCTATGATTTCTGTGAATGGTACCTTCTATATCATTGTCAAAAAGTAATGGTCCTAACGGGTTCCTTCTAGTCATAAACTAAAAGTTCCTGCCAGAAGCAAAGAAAAGAAAAAGTTAGTAAACTAAAAATAAAAGAAAATTGCAAATAAAAAAAAATAAGAATGGCTAAAGTAATAAAAATTTAGTGTTCCTAATATCTTAGTCCCCGGCAACGGCGCCAAAAACTTGATGGGTTTGAAACTAACTATTATTTCGACAAAGGCAAGCGCACCTATCGAACAGTAGTATAGTTGTGGTGAGTCCGGAATATTGTATCCTCAAGGACTAAAATTACTAGTAGTAACTATCTTTTTGTTATCTAGCCTAGTAATTAAGGGGATTAATTTTTAATCTAAATTTAACTAACTAAATGATTATGAACGTGACAGAGAGTGAATTGGGATAATACTTTTAAACAACTTATATGAGATAGGCAATACCTAAGGAAGAATCCACCTAGACTTCACTTATTACTTTTGATTCATATGATTTATTCACTTGACTTAATCTATAGAAATCCCTGATTTATGTTAATATCTCTTTCAAGACTAAAAACAACTGACTCTAGGTTGATTAATTGAAATCTCTTTCTAATTAAAACACCTATTGTCGCATTAACTCGATCTATGGATCCCCTTATTAGATTTGACTCTAATCCGGCAGATTTTCGTCACCCTATTTCTAGGGTTGCAATCAAATTCGCTTAATTGTGTTGATCTACTCTTAAACAGGGACTTTTGCTCCACTGAATAAGCACATTCGACTTGAAACGATAACCTGAATTATCAAAACAAGAATAACAACTCACAATTAAAAATAAGAGCAAGTATTTATCTTATAAATCAAATAATAATAAGATCTGTCTTAGGTTTCACCCCCTCAGGTATTTAGGGAATTTAGTTCATACTGATAGAGGAAAATATCTTAGAATAAAGAAAACAACAAAACATAAGAAAACCCAAAAACTTCAAGAGAAATTGATAGGAGATCTTCAGTCTTGATGGAGATCCTTCTCCTAAGCTACTTCCGATGGCTGTTTTGGAGTATTTTCTGGCTTCTACTCGGCGTCTACTCAACGTCCTGTCGACCCCTTCTTTCAGGTTGCCCCCTAGGGTGTATATATAGGCTTTGAGATGTCTTACTTGGCCCACAAGTATCCTATTCCGAATAGAATTCATCCTGGTTTCGACAGGGACACGCCCGTGGTGGACTCTTTCGGCCGTGGTCCATTTTGCTCGCCACACACGGCCGTGTGATCTACCCATGGTCAATAGTCCAGGCAGTGTGATTTCTGATGTAGGCCCATTTTGTCCCTTTTTGGCCCATTTCTCGTTCTTTTCGACTCCCTAAGCTCTCCTAAGTATAAAACATGAAATTAAGAGATTAGGAGCATCGAATTCATCAAATTCAATTGAAAATCATGCAAAAATAAGCCAAGCATAGGGTTAAAATATGTGTAAATTATGGTTTATCACTTAACTTATACACAAAAAAAAAACATACCAAAATCATGATATCTAGTAACATAACTAACATATTTTTAAATAGCCTATACATGCCAAAACACAAGACAATATATACATCATATATCACTTATCAAACTTATAATTTAAGCCAACTTAAATGGCCAAATACACATCAACGTTTACATCTTTCATGAGCCAAATCTTATGGCTAATATCATATCTCAAAACACATCATCATATCACTAGCCTATACATGCCATATACCATATTTACAAAACATCAAAAGTACCAACAAGTTGATTGATAGTGTGACGATGTTCCTGATGATCCCCAAATCCGAGCTAGCTTCAATTAACTATAAAACAGGGAAAGAACACACAAAGTAAGCTTTAAAAGCTTAGTAAGCCATACACAAATAAAATTACCACATGAATCAACATTATTTCCATCAATAGGTAAACTATGAGAAAACACATATAAGCTCACAAACCTTTCCCAATGTATACATATTCAATATCACAAGTGAATTGATCAAATACTTCCCCTTTTCAATACTTATATAGATCTCGTACGTACCTGAGCCACTTAACTCATCCACACATTCTTTCTTAACTTAACTTTGCCCATTAAACCATTCGTAATCGTTAAGGATACTCGGAAATTACATATAGCTCGCACAATGCCATATCCCGGATATGGTCTTACATGTTATTACATATCGATGCCATTGTCCCAGACAGGGTCTTATACGAAAAGAAATAACGATGCCAATGTCTAGACATGGTCTTACACGTAATCACATAATGATGCCAATGTCCCAGACATGGTCTTACACATAATCACATCTCGTTAATCCTAATGTCATTACATTTGTATCCTATACTATTCCTAAGGTTCGTACGGGACTTTCAAATATTGTAAGCCTGTTGATTCTTGCTTGTAGTAATCATTCAACATTCATATCAGTTCAATGAAAATTAAACATATATAATTCAATTTAATTACATTTATTTTCATATGAACTTACCTTGTATTCAGGATAAACAGATTAGATCGACTATCCAACACATATATGTGGTACAATTTGATTACGTTGTTTGGTAATTGATATAAACATGTATGTTTGGATTGATGATAAAAAAGGTTAATATTTAGTATATATATTGGCTAGGTGTTATGTGCAAATTGTATGTTTTAGCTTAGGTTATAATGTTAAATCTTATGTTGCATATGCTTGAATTGTAAATGTACCAGTGAGCCTTATTCCTAAGCATATGGTTTGTTTTCTCCGTACGCAGGCTCAGGTACTCCTCAAAGCCTTGGGATTTGAAGTCAACATCTAGACCGTCTATTTTGACTCAACAAAGTTTGTATAGTTTGTTTGCTTTGGTCTTGTGGCATGTACCTAGAGATACTTAGCTAAATGTTTCAAATGGTTAATTTGTACATGTTGTGATTTTATGCAAGTGTTTAGAAATTGTGTTTGAATATGTTCATATAGTTGTTTTGGAGTCTTAAGATAAATGGTTATGCAATTGAATAACTTTTGGTTGGTTTTAGAGTATAAATGGTTGAAGTTAGTTTGGATAGCTGATGCTTTGGTGACTACCATTTGGTATACTTTCACTTGAAATCATTTGGTAGGTTTGTGAATTGGCTGCTTGGGAATGTATATATGTAATTTATGGTCTTTGGTATCTTGTAACAAGTTGAATTTGAAAGTAATAGGATGTCACGTCGCGACGACGAACCCCTAACATTGCGATCAGAAGCAGATTAGGGTTCACGTTGCGATGACGTAACTCGAAGTCCCGACGAACCCTAGTCAGAGAGTCACGCTGCGAGGAGAAAATCTCCGAAGTCGCAACATCAATTCAAATTTTTTTAATATTTTCAATTTGATCCATTTTGACCCCGAGTTAATAAAAGAGCTTCTGTAGGCTCGTATAAGGTCCGAAAATAATAATGAAATGTTTAATACGCGTGATTTACTTGTAGTTAATCGTATAATGAAGTCGAATCGTATATTATTGATTGTAGTTGCTCTAGAAACGAATGTGACACCTTGTAGCTTGGACCGAATGATCGGGTCCGGTATAAGGGTGTTACATAAAGAGTGTCTATTAAGCATATTAGAACTGATCTGATGATTGTAGATTTGTTAACTAAAAGACTTACAACCGAATACATTTAAAGAACATGTACATAAAATGGGTCTTGGTTGTATTGATGAATGAATTTTTATGATATTGTGACACTCTGAGCTCAATTATGGTATTTTTGAAATAAAATGGACGTATTTCCTGTTTCTTATTATTGTGAGTTTGCAATTTTTAAAATCATTTAAAATAGGAAAATCTTTATATTTACTTAAAAACATATTATATTGAATTGTAATGTTGTAGTATATGAAAGGAAGTATGTGACTTAAGCTATATACAATCACCATGACTCACGTTTAGAATTCACTATAATGTGGTAATTATGATTAATGTTATTTTTATGTGCACTCATTGTTTATTCTATTAAAGTTTATGTTCTACCTTATTGGGCCAAGTAGAAGGATGTAAGATTTTAGCCTAATTATGTGGACTCAATTAAGTCTAAAATAATGTGGTCCAATTTGAAGGGGATAAACATTTTACTTTTAATAGAAGTTAAATTCTATCTATTCATTCTGTTACTTGATGGACATATCGAATTAAACGTTTATCATTATAAATTGACCATTCGTCTACCTATAAGGGTTATACACAGAAATTACACATAAAATAATAGTTGACGTCACTTAAGGTCTGTATGATTAAAAGAAAATGCCAATAGGAAAAAATCAATTTATCGGGTGTTCTTTGTCAAGTCTAATTGTCAACTCTAATTCCACATTAAGTATTTTTTAAACTCATGAAAAATATATTATTCTAAAGATTCCGAATCATTATTATGTAATATTAAAGATTTAATTTGTATAATATCTCGATTTAAAAAATATTTTTCTCAATATTCAAAATTATATAATGAAGTAATAAGTCTTTAATTATAAGACAATCTAGTAGCACATCTCTTTAATTATTAACTAGATAAAATAATCATTACAAACGTGATGTATACGTAATTAGGTGCTAAACAAGAAGGAAATTAGTCACCGTGAAGAAACTTTTTCATGTTAATGGTTAGAATGAAATCAGTTATTACGATAAAACCTATATTGTCAAGTCAAATTTGTTAATTTCCTTCAAATATTTGTATATAATAATTATAAATTATAAATTTACTAATAATTTAGTAAAAAATTATAAAGTTATTAATAATTCATTGAATAAATTGTAAATTTACCCTTTTCCATATCTAACTTTAGTTAGGAATGTGGCACTCCAAACTCGGTCGGGTCTAACCCAAATTTCGAACGTCACATTAGTCACTGGATTGGCTATCCGTCAAAACACCACAAAAACACACCATCCTGCCAATCATACCACGCAATCATTCAGAGAATACTTAAAATCCTAAAATCATGCTTCCGCTGTGCTACTCTGAACATCAAATAAACAACAAGACTAATTCATAATTTAGTATTTAACTAGCAATTACCTAAAAAATTTCAATTAAACATACATGCATGCAATAGGGTATTTTTAAAAGGCTATATTTGTAGGGACCTGGAAAATCGTTTGGTTTAAAAACGTATAATTAGATTTAAAACGTAATATATAGTAATATGTTGGGAAAAACTCCATTTCACAAATGTTAACAATAGTATTGTAGGATTAACCGTATAAGTCTTATTTTGGAAAATTTACAAAAGCATCTCACACAGCCTCATAATATTATTAATTAATTAGTTACCAAGCATTTAACAGTTTAAATGCCTTGACCAAATTTTGTGTTACATCTCATGCATACCAAGCACATGTTTGTATCCAAACCACACATAAAACATCTAAGGCTTACCTCGATGATCATCGAATCTTCAACCTATACTTACAAGTTAGTCGAACAATTATTCAAACCAATTATCAAACAATCATAATCCATCATTCAATCATCTATCTAACGCAATGATAAAAGTTTTAAACCAAACAATGAAAGACTCCATAGTGTCCAATTACAACTCGACAATTATAAGTAAGTCTAATACTAAATCCCAAAATTTGGTCCCACCTTGCCTTCCACATTGGGTATGGGAACACAACAACATACCCAGATATAGTCTCGTTTTGGATCACTTGGATGACTCACTTCCCCACCTCTTCACAAGCTAAATCACTACGATATTATAAAAGAGTGGGTGAGCTTATTGAAGCTCAATGAGTGCTCAAACATTCTACAAATAAACACATCAGTTAGGTTAAAATGTGACATATTATAACGGTTGACATATTATTACAGTCTACACAAAATAGTAACTCACACGACACAATAGTTCTCATAAAATAAGCGGTGCACATATAATAAGTAATTCGCATAAAATGGGCAGATCACATAAATTATCAATTCGCATCAAACATCTGTTCATATAAAATAACAGTTCATACCAAATGACAACTCATGCAAAATAATAGTTCATATCAAATATTAGTTCATACTAAATAATAATTCATGCAAAATAATAGTTCATACTCCATCATAACTCATATATTTCAAATAATGATAAATTGGCATTTTTGTGATTGTGAAACATATAGGGGACTCTATCACGACACATTGGATAAACGGATCTCCATATAATGCCTCACTATTGACTCAAAAGAGCTCTGTGTTGTCTCCGATATAAGTGTAGCACGAATGCTCACACTTTCCAAACACACCGCACTATCTACGGTGAATGGAGCTATGCTCGACGTTCCATTATATCTCCAACGCATTTATGGGCCACAATGCCCATCGCAATAAAAAGGGTGAGTACTCACAACCCTATGGCATGCCAACTATATCCAATGGTTCCATAAAGTATCAATGCCAACATGTCTATTTTAAAACATTCACAATATTCGATATAATAGAGCTCGCACAATTTAACACAATTCGTAATTCACAATTTGCAATAGAGCATGATTTGCAAATAATAAAACTTTCATGCAACATATATTGCACTCATAATCACAATTCACATATCATTCATGTCATAGCTCACATAAATCATAATTTGCATATTTTATTTAGCATATAGCATTCAATAACTTAGCTTACATACAATACAACTCAAAATCTCACAATCAACAGTTTGGCAAATTAATACAATTCGTCATATTAATACAAATTACCAAATCAACACAGTTCGCCATAATAATATAATTCGCTAAGTTAACATGGTTCACAATATTTTACAATGCACAAATATAATTAGCTCGCATTACAGTTGAGCTCACACCTAGCATTTCACGATAATATAATTTTGCATTAATCAGAGTTTATATTATTATACAACTCATAATTCTTATACGGGTTCGTGCATGCATAAAGTTTATGTGCATTATCAATAGAATTCGCATGTTATAAAAGTCTACATTATATTATTTATTTTTATATCTGTCCGCAAGCACTGCATAACCATATACAAATACATATCTTACATATAACACAAAACTCACGCATATATATATTATATATAACGAAACCATCCACCCATATTTATATTATATATAACAAAACCATGCACAGATATTAATATTATATATGCACCTACCAATTTAGTACAATAGCTCACTATTAGTAATATGCACCATACACACGCAACAATTAAATTCACAATTCACACACACTTATCATGTCAAGTACATAGTTTATAGCTACGGTCTGCCTATTTTGTTCCTATAACTACGTGCAAATTTTAAATTCATGTATTTGGCTCATTAAATCGCACTGCATGCATACTTAATACTCAACAAATTTGTAGTGGTTTGCACCAGGAGTAATCAAGGTTCGCATATTAATTAACCATGGGTTTATATATGTTACCTTAACTTGCATACTGGAGGTTAAATGTAATATACTAGATCACTCACCTTAGTTCTTGAACTTCCATGCTCAAGTAAGTTTTAATTTGCCTTTGTTAATGCTTGTAGAAACCAAAGCTTAGCTAAGAAATGCGATATCTATCATTTTCAAGTCAAAAATCAACTTGAAATCAAGTGATATATTGAAATCTTGATTAAACCATTTAAACCTCGCATTGAAATAACAACTCACTTAGTTTAATCATAAAAATTTAGAATCTCACCTTAATTTTACAAAATCGACGAGCAATGGAGCTAATTTGAGCTAAACCGTGTAAAGATCTTTTAAGGATTTTAAAGATGAAAACACGAGTGTTCTTCAAATTTGAAAAGAGATTTCTTGTTTAGAGAGCTTAGGAATAAAAAGGGATGAATTAATTTCAAATGAAAAATTTTAATTTGGTGTTTGGCAAATTTTTGAAGAAGATGAAGATAAGAGGGAAGGAGACCTGAGGGTCATTAAATAGGCACCAAATTTTTAAAAATTGGGCCATTGCCCATTTAACCACCTCCAGTTTCTTCCCTTTTTCAAATAAGTCCTTACTTTTCAATTAAAACCAATTTCATAATTATTTTCAAATCAAACCTCTTTTGTAAAAATTCGTTTTAACCAAATTAATTCATGGTCACCTAATTTTAATTTCCTAACATAAAATTATTAATTATAATATTTTATTTAATTATTTTGAATTATTTAATTATCTAACCTATTTACGAGTTTCGATTGATTAACCCTCAATCCTACTTACCCAATTCTACTAATTCAGTTTTTGGGGTGTCACAAGGAACTTAACTGAACAATCATCCGCTTGTAACTTAATTGAACAATGACCCGCTTGTAACTTTCGAACTTAATGACTAATTTATAAATTTTTGAAGTTGAGTGATTAAATTATAAATTTATTAATAGTTTAGTCACTGTTTACCCAAAAAAAAATTCCTAAGTATCAAAATTAAAAAATATATAGAATTTGGGATTAAATACTAAATAAAACTTAAACATACATTTTTAGAAAGGATTGACTCAAAATGAAATTTCATTTTTTAACCTCGACTTAAAGAGGTTAAGAGTGAATGTTTGGACTGAAATTCAAACAGAAAATACAAACAGAAAGAGATCATGGCTATTGATGCAATCGAAGCTTCATCTCCTCCATGTCAATCCCCGTCTAATTTTAGGTATTTGTTTCCCCTTTTATTTACTTAATCCAATAAAATTTTTTATTTTTCATTGTATTTTTTGCAATAAATTTCATGAATTTTCAGTTCGTTCAATCAACTCCGACACTTCTACGTGGCCGTCGACCGACTCCACTTCAAAATGGTCCTCTCTTTCTCTCCGTTGGTTTCTTCGATCTATTTTCAAATTTGCGTTTTTCCTAAATTCTGAAGTTAAAAAAAGAAAAACCGAAATTGCGATTTGCAGGAGACTTTAATTGATCTCCTAGGAGTGGCGGGTCGACGCCCGTGCCTTCCGATAGTGGTGTGTTGCAACTCACGTGATGAGCTCGACGCCCTCTGCTCCGCCGTATCTGATCTCCCTTACATTTCCTTGTCCTGTTTGGTAATTATTTTGTATTAACAATTATACTTTCATTTATATAACCATTTTTTTACTATTAATTTATATTTAGTCTTCTATATGTCAGTTCAGCGACCAAGCTGAAGCGGAACGAGGTTTATTTTTGGAGAAATTCAGGGAAGCAACGATGAAATGGAGCCAACATGTTGCGGTTGAGACAGGAGATGGTCTTGAAATTGATAAAGAAGAGCAGAAATCTTGTATGATCGTCGTAACCGATGCCTGCCTTCCGCTTCTTGCTTCTGGGGAATCCTCTATGTCAGCTCGTGTTTTGATTAATTACGAATTGCCAACAAAGAAGGTAAATTTTATCATTGTTCTTTATATCACTCACATAACCGAAACCTGTTAAAGTTTGTGTTTTATATGTTGTTATAGAATTTAGGGACCAAGTTTGTAATGTTGGCTCACAACTTGTTGATTCAATTCTCTGTTGTTTGCTATAATACTGTTTCGATCATTACCTGACTTTGGTTCATTAGATTAGCAAAGGTTCAAGTGCTTGTTTTGCTTTTCCCAATTATTTGATCCTTGTTTTGGCTGATTAAGATGTTCATCAAATTCGGAATTATGGAAAAGATGTCGGATGTCATGGGCCTGTATGTCAAGTTTTAGTTTGCATCTGCTTTTACAATAAAGAAGTAATTAAAGTAAGATTTTAGCAAATTTATGATTTTAGTGTTTGATTATCAATTTATCATCCATATGAGTTAACCATAGGTAGAATTTGAGTAGATATTAGCAAGCTGATGTGGTGGCTGTTGGTTACGCTCTGACTTCCGATCTATGAGCTTACTTCGGATCGTGAAATACAACATTTTCATTTTCTTTGAAAGTTGTTTTTGTGTCATTACGTGTTGTTTAATAGAACCTTTTGTCAGCGATCTTTTTTACCGACTTTTCTAGTTCTACTTGTGCTTGCTTGCAGGAAACGTATATGAGGCGCTTGACTTCGTGTTTGGCAGCAGGTTTCTTCCTTGCAGTAATATTTTATTATTGGCACATCATGTTCAATTCCCACAATGATTTTTCACTAAATCGTATGCAGATGGAATCGTGATCAATATGGTTGTTGGGGGCGAAGTAGTAACTCTAAAAAGCTTAGAAGAAAGCAGTGGCCTTATCATAGCTGAGATGCCTATTAATGTAAGTACGGTACTTGCTTGCGTTCTATGTTTTACAGATGGTTAAATTGTTAAAATCGCATTAACAAAGATGCCCAATCGGTTGCACTTGACAACAAGGACCCGTAAATATTGTTTGTTCAAAGTGAAGTGATAATCTATTGCTGGTTTCTTTTTTGAAAGCTTAACTATCATAATTCTTTTAAGTTGTCTATCAAAATACATGGTAGCAATACAGTATTAACATGAAATGTAATCTTGTTGCAGATTTCCGAGATAATATGATGATTTTTTATCATCTTCAATTTCCTAACGGTGACAAAACAATCCTTTTGAACTCTTTACAGCACTTAAAATGCTCAAACATAGCATGTGGTGTATGAGTTGTTGAGACATTGACACTGAACGTTATTCCTGTAGTATTTCTTACAGTCTCTTCTTAGTTCTAGATACAGGCTTCTTACTGTCTTTGCACTCTCAATTTGGTTCTTTGCCGTCCCAAAGTAGACCTCAACTTGAGGATAGTATAAGTGACGTGAATGCTGGGATTCGAGATAGGCTAAATTCTGCTTAGTCCATGTATTTTATGAAAGTTGTGGTTTTATTCCCTATAATTTGGTTGTTTTTAGTCTTTGTATTTTTTTAATTTTAAAATTTCAGTCTCACCAAACTATAACTATTAAATTCATTTCTAAAATTTGATGCAAGAAACATATTATCATATGTGGAATGTTATGTCAGCTTGTTATTTTCACATATTACTCACTAAAAATCCAACCATTTGCATCAAGATTGAAATTTTAAAATTAAAAAAGTACATAGATTTAGAATGATCCATTTGGAAATCTTGGATTAAATTTACAACTATACGCATAATATAGTATTAGTAATTGAATTTAACCAAATGGATTTAATTAGTACTATTTGAATCAAATTCATATGAGTCAAATTCATACAGTATAGGGACTAATATTGCTAAATTAAAGTGCAGGGATTACATCTACAGTTTTTGCAAAGTACAGGGATTAATAATTGAATTTAACCTTCGCAATATTTGTTTACTGAACTAAAAGCTCACTGTTGCACGCTCAATTTGTTTGATGCATATAGTTTTGAGTTGTGGGAAAGACTGACATCACTGCAAAAGGCGCGTCGGAGGATGTTTGATTGGGCTGAGTCGCCATAAAACAAGTGTTTTAATTTTTTAGAAAAAGCCAACAAAATTTGAATATGATTGAACTTCAACTTCAACCATTTGAATCGATAAAATCTTAATTTTACTATCTAACAAAGCATCTTCTTCAAAAATTGATGTATTTTAATTTTTTATGCACATTTTATTATCTCTAAAAATTATATATTTATACTATTATTTAAGTTTCTATCTGAGTTGGTGTCACAAATCAATCGAGCATTAACTTAGGAAAATTATGAAAATATCTTTTCATAATTAAAATAAATTATATTATTCGATGATACTTTATTCTTTTTATTTTAACAAAAATCAATAAAAATAAATATATGCATATGGTGGGTTTGAACCCATGTTAATTAAATCAGTAAAACTCTAAAATTATCTCCCAACTAAAATTTTATTTTAATGTGTTATATACATTTTATCTTAATATGCATATTTTTTTTATTTCTATCAGTTGTATATATTGATAAGTCAACTTGACACTAACTCTCATAGTTGATGACAACGTCGTGATAAACAATTGCAGTACTATTATTATTGTTAATATGATATATTTATGTGTTTAAATTTTGTTTTACTTACATTTAATCTAATTTTCATTTTAATATTAGTACATATTTCATGTGTTATTATAATTAATTAGTTTTAAATCATACGCTTTATTATTTATTGTATGTTATTTTTAAACATACATCTATGTTCTAAATTCATAGTTTTCACACGGATATGCGTCTAATAAAATTTCTAGTAGATAGATAATTTTTTTAAATATTAAATACAAATTTAATTATTTACATAATCATTTATACAATTAACTTTCCTCTACCCCATTTGTCTGCCAAAATTTTGGATGTTATAAAGAGATGATTATTATACACTTATAACAACATTTGAGATTTAAATAATATTTGAATTTTTTTAAAAAAAATTCAAATAAAAAACTATAATATATCAATAATATTAATTAATTAGATTTAGATAGTATCTCTAATAATTTAAAATTTTAATTTTAATTATTAAATATTATTTTTATTTATAATATATGATTAAAATATTTTTGTATAAAACTTACAATTTTATTAAAATAATATCTTAACTAAAATTTATTATTTTTATTTCATTTAATAATAAAACTAATTTTATTAAAATTTGACACAGGAAGTTATTATAAAAAACTAATTTAGGGCTACTTTGATATTGTTATTATAGTTGAAAACTGTTTTTGAAAAGCTTAATTTAGAAAAAAGTGCCTTAGAAAAATATGGTTTGTAGTTTAAGTGTTTGAAGTTATTGTAAAAATTTGCAATGAAATGTTAAAAAAATCATTTTAAATATAATGTTGGAAACTAAAAAAAAAATAGATTAATTTAGATACATATATATAAATAATTTAATATAAATATACATGAAATATATATATATATATATATATATATATATAAGTCCTTTAATGAGTTAGTGTCACCTATCAATTTTGTCCTAACTCAACTCAGTTAGAAAAATTACTTTAATGTCTTCTCGCATTTAAAATAAATTATATTATTTGAGAGTACTTTAGTCTTTTTATTTTAAAAAACCCATAAAATTATTTTTAAAAAACCCATAAAAATATGCATATGATGATATTTAAACCCATGCCAATTGAGTTAACAAAATCTTAATTTTACCACTTAAATAAAGTTTTATTTTAATATTTTTATACATTTTAATTTTATTCTGCACACTTCATTCAATTTTATATTTATACCTTTTATACTATTATTTAAGTTCCTCACTAAGTTGGTGTCACGAGTTAACCGGACACCAACTTGATTAGGGAAGTTACTTTTTTTTTAGTCTATGATTAGTTAAAGCGTATGATTTAAAATTCGGCACTTACAAGCCTTAGGAGTGGACGGCACACTAGCTACAAAATAGGGATTAAAATTCTTTTATTTTCTTGATAAATAGGAAGATAATGAAGAGAAAGATGAGGGCTATTTTTTTTTAGGAGATAAGGATTGGTTTATCAGGTAAGATAAAGGCTATCAGGAGAAGGGAAGAGTTGGCCGAAATTCCAACTCTGTGTGTGGATGATATGCCGAAATTTCTCTATAAATAGGGAGTAGTATTCTTCAATTTCGGTATTTTGAAACCCTATTCTTCTCTCATTCTCTGTCGAAATTTCCAAGCCTTCCCTACAGTTTCTCTTTTTCTTTTTCTAAAAGCCGAATTTCTTTTGTTCATATTCTCTTCTCCATAGCCGAATCTACAAGGGAGGTTTCTGTTTCCCGAAGGTGCACCATAAGCCGCATACTCCTTAGTAATCTGGTGAGTTTCGGGATTTTATTCTATGCGATTTCACTCTTTCTTTTCATTCAGATCTAACCCGAAACACTTATTTAAGGCCTGTCGATTTTCCGTCTCTGCTTTTAGTAGCCGAATCTGTCTCATTAAAAAAAAATCTCCTGTGCCGATTTAGTGGAAAAGCCGAAGGAAGAAAGGTGACATTTTCTTAGGGATTTTCGGGATTCGACAAATAAGGCTCTACGTTAAGAATAATAGATCTTCGCGATAACAGGTGTGTAATACCTCATCACCATCTAGATCTGCCTATTATTGTATGTTCATATGATAAATGCCGAAATCTCGGTTTATTGATGAAAGCCCAAGGAGGGTAAAAGCTGATCCCCAGGTTAGTAAATAATCTGTTTAAATGATATAAGTAAAATGCTTGTGTGTGATTGCATGGGTTGGGTTGATGAAAGGAGGAAGTAATACGTTATATGTGAAGCGGCTAATGCCGTGAACTGTTATACGGGCTTCGGCCATTATATGTTATAAAGGCTTCGGCCATCATATGTGGATGAGCAGCATGACTGCCATCATGGTGTGTAGCAGTGTGGGTCGATTGTAGAAATCCCCAATGGTGTGAACGGTTGGTACGGGGGCGTGTAACGGATGGAAACCTAGGCAAATGGGTTGGGCCTTGCATATTATTTGCTATTAATTTTTATTATGATTATTACACTGTTTGTTTTGTTTAATGGGCTTTAAGGCCCAAACTCTAGTGGTGCATGAGGGTTGCACACTGAGTCTCGCGACTCACCTTTTTAATTAACATTTTAGGTGATACCTAGTGATTCGGACCGGGCTGGAGAGGAACGCAAGGTGGCCATGCAGAAGAATACGTAGATTTGGCAAAAAGAGACTCAACTTTTATTTTTATTTTTAATTAATGGACTTCAAATCTCGTTGTAATAAGGCCATGGGCTATTATGTTTTATTATGGGCTTCCATTACTTTAAGTCATTTAAGTTTTTATTTTAATCAAACTAAGGCATGTATTTAAGTTTGGATTTTACTTTACTTAAGCATATTCTATATAAAACATATTTGGGCTTTTCTGAAAATACGACATGTTTTGATAGAATTTTTCTTAGTGACATACCAGATCCGATTGTAGTGTTTGGGCCGGCTTTATTATGATTAGGGACATATTTAGTCTTCTTTTTTTTAAATCAATAAAAAATTGCATGTGGTGGGATGTAAACCCGTGCTACTTATACAAATAAAATATTAATTTTATCACTGAACCAAAGTTTTATTTTAATATAATATTTACATTTTAATTGTATTATACATATTTTTTACCCTCTATCAATTGTATATATTGATAATTTTGTTGATTGAGTTTGTATCACAAGTCAACTCAACACTAACTCAAGATTGATTACAACACCATTATAATATTGTAGTGTATTTAGAATTATTAATATGATGTATTTATGTGCTTAAATTTCATTTTACTCACAATTCAATCTATTTTTCTTATTTAATATCGTACATATTTCATTTTTTTATTATTAATTAGTTTTAGACTATACGTTTAATTATTTATTAAATGTTATTTTTAAACACATCTCCATGTTTTATAAAAGTAGATTCCAAATGCATACGCATGTGATAGAATTTCTAGTTTTGGTAATGTTATTGGTTGAGTTGGTGGCACAAGTTAACTTGACATCAACTCAAGATTGATGACAATATCGTGATAAACAATTATAGTGTATTTAATATTATTAATTTGATGTATTTACGTGTTTAAATTTTATTTTACTTATAATTTAATCTAATTTATTTCATTTTAACGTCGTGTATGCTACACATGTTATTATTAATTAGTTTCAACCATATGTTTCGTTATTTATTGTATGTTATTTTTCAACACATCCTTGTATTCCAAAAATATAGTTTTCACACATATATGCGTATGATAGGATTTCTCGTATGATATTATTAAAGTAACATCACACATAAGATAAATGAAGTGTGAGATGAGAAAATGATAGTAACGATATCTAATAAATAATAAAATATATGGTTTGAATCTAATAATAACAACATATTTGCAATATGCATGAAATTAAAATAAAAAATTAGTTTAAAATGTAAGTAAAAGGAAATTTAAATAGGTAAATACATTCGATTAAGAATATTAATTCATTCCAATTGCTTTCTAGCTCGTATTCTCATTTTTCTGTATCACATTAAAATGTTATCATGTTAGGAAGTATTATTTAACATGTTAACAAAATGTCAACATGTTAACATGTTGGTGAAAACAAAAATCAACATTAAAAATATAGTCATAAAATATTTGTTTAACCACTAAATAATAGGTGGAGTGGTAACTAACAGAAAAAAAAATCATCAAATCTAGAGTTGGTGTTAACTTTTGACACTAACTCAATTAACAATATTATCAATACTAGATTATGGCATACCCAAGATATGGGTGAAAACAATTGTGTCAAGTTCATAAAAAATCAATATAAAAATTAAAGTTAAAACGTGCTTCAAGTCCTTGCACTTTTCAAATATTTAGAATTTAGTCCCTATACATTTTAGATTTAATAATGTAAGTCCAATGATACACTGCTTATTTTATTATTATTATTATGAAATCCAGGTCCATTACAACATCATTTTTCTTGTTGCATGGCTATGAAAGTGAGTATTTGTTTATTTCAAACTATCAAACTAGTAAATTTAATAGAAGAAGTTTAATGAGGTTAACCATTGGACCATAATTTTAAAATAAAAAAAAAAGTATAGGGATTAAATTCTTGAAAATAAAAGTAGAGGGACTAAATCCCAAACTTATGAAGAGTACAAGGACTTGTTGCATATTTTAACCAATTGGTTGAAATGGTTAAGGTTAAAGAAGTAAAGGTCATGATCAGAGGTGTTCATGGGATGGGTTCAACTAAAAATTCAGGCCCATTTGCTAGGCCCGGACCTGGCCCAACCTGAAAAATAGGCCTAAAATTTTGCCCAAGCCTGACCCAGATAAAAATGCTAAAACCCGAGCCCGACCCGGCTCGCCCATATTAATTTTTATATTATGTTTTAATATAATTTTTAAATATATATAATACATTAAAAATACTAAAAACATCAAAATAAATATTTCCCAACAAATTGAAAATAAATTTTAAAAAATATATATACTTAAATAACGCTAAGATGCAACTTAATAAGCAAATGCCTCTAAAATAATAATAAATTTAACAAATGCCTTTAAAATAATAACAAAATTAGCAATTAAATAAGTTTTATACAATATCCAAACAATAACAACAAAATAGTAGCAACATAATAGTAAATTTATAGCAAAATAGGGAGAAAACACCAAGAAAATAACATTAAAAAACAAAAAAAAAACATAATTTTTGTCCTTTAGTGAATTCAGGCCGGGTCTGGATAAAAAATGCCTTACTCGAGGCCCGACCCTTTTTTAGACGGGCCTTATTTTTTGTCAAAGCCCATTTTTCGGGCCTATATTTTTGCCCAAACCCTCCCACATTTTTTGGCGAGCCTTCAGGCAGGGCCAAATAGTCCGACCCATGAACAGGTCTAGCCATGATGTCTTAGGTTCAAGTCATTCATATATTTTTTAGATTTTACATAAAAAAATAAAAAATAAAAAACCCTCAAAATAATATTTTTAACCCCTTTTTATAAGTAAGGGGTTTTTAAATAAATTTACAACTGAATTGCAATCCAGTTAATGTGTAACATCAACTCAGCTAAAATATTAAATAATAGTATAGATATACAAATGATGTGAGTGAAAGTGTTTTGGTTTTTTGTGTGTAAAAATATTGAAATTAATAAAATAATGAAGCTTTGATTAAAGTGATAAAATTGAGATTTCATAGATGTTGTCATGGGTTTAAATTTCATCGCATGAAAGTTATTTTTATTAGTTTTATTAAAAAAATATAAAAGTATAAAATAATATCTGTTGAAAATAAAAGTTGCTACTAAGTTTTTATTCTATAAAGAAATGGATTAGCAATAGAGACATATGAGAATTGAACTGATTTCTTCTTTTTATTAGTCACTAATCAATGCCTTTAAATAGGCAAAATTCCAACAGCCAATAGCTAGGAAATAGGAATCCCACTACAACAGAATATCATAATTAGAGGAGCAATAATAGTAAAATATTGATAAATTATTAATAGATTATTTGCACAAGACATGATCTTTTAAACCAACTACTTGACTCAACCAAACTCCACACACACGTTCAGCTTTAACAAACTCACAATTAAACGAAAAACTCGCAAATATTTGGTTTAAAAAAAATTATAACTTCAAGCTGATGGATCTTCCAAAGTGCAGACACCAAGCAACTTTCTTAACTTTTGAAATGTAGCTCTCTTTAAAGATTTAGTGAAAATATCATCAATTTGTTCTTCATTCCTACAATAAATCAAATCAATGACACCATTATTTGTAAGATCCCTCAAATAATGGTACTTCACATCTATATGCTTAGTTTGTCCATGTAACATCAGATTCTTGGAAAGTTTGATTGCTGAATTATTGTCACAGAAAATTATTGTTGCTCCTTGCTGCAATAAGTGTAGTTCGTCAAGTATTTTCCTCAACCAAATAACTTGACAGGCAGAAGCTGTTGCGGACACAAACTCGGCTTCAGTTGTAGATAAAGTGACAATTGGTTACTTTTTTGAAGACCATGAAATAGCCCTTGAGCCCAACATAAATGCATAACCTGAAGTACTCTTTCTATCATCTTGATCACCAGCATAATCACTGTATGTAAAGCCAAACAAATCTGAATTTTTACCCCTTTTTGTAGAACAGACCATAACTAGCAGTACCTTTCAAATACCGAAGTATTCTTTTTGTAGCTAAAAGATGAATTTTCTTTGGGCACTCTATGAACCTACTAATGAGACTTACAACATGCATAATGTCTGGTCTTGTTGCAGTTAAATACATCAAGCTTCCCACCATTTGCTTGTAGATGGTGCTATCAACCTTCCTCCCTTCAAGATCTTGAATAAGCTTCATGCCCACTTCAGTAGGTGTACAAACGGAGTTGCAATTCTTCATTTGAAACCTGTCTAAAATTTCTTGCACATATTTCTTTTTGAGAAATAAAAATTCCAGCAGCAGATTGCACCACTTCAATGTCCAAAAAGTAATGAAGCATGCCAAGATCAATCATATCAAATTCAATCATCATAGACTTCTTGAATTTATTAAACATGGCAACATCACTCCCAGTAAAAATAAGATCATCAACATATAAATAAACAATAATCATTTTACCTCTATCACCAAGCTTGGTAAAAAGTGTATACTCATATGAACACTTTAGAAAGCCTTCTTTTAGAAAGTAAGCTTCGATGCGACTATACCAAGCTCTTGGGGCTTGCTTCAACCCGTACAAAGCCTTCTTTAACCTATAAACCTTGTGTTCATTTCCATGCTTTACATATCCAGGAGGTTGCTCAACAAACACTTGTTCTTGCAAATCACTATGTAAAAACACCAATTTCACATCTAATTGGAAAATATGCCATGAATTTTGAGCTGCAAGAGCAATCACTAGCCTGATTGTATCATGATGAGCAATAGGGGCAAACACCTCTTTGTAATCAACACCAAATTCCTGCTTATAGCCTTTAACTGCTAAGCGTGCATTGAATTTGTCAACCTCGCCACTTTCCTTCAGTTTTTGCTTGTAAACCCACTTCACACCAATTGTTTTGTGTCATTTGGGAAGATCAGTCAACTCCCAAGTGTTGTTGTGTTCAATGGCTACCATTTCTTCATTCATCGCTTTTCTCCATTTGGACTATTTTACGGCTTCTTCAAATGCTATTGGATCACAATATGAAAATAGAGCAAATTGTGTAACTTCCTCTTCATTAATTCCTTCTACTACAAAATTCTCCATCCATACAGCTCTCCTCTTGTTATGTTGAGGACGCATATTTTCTGGTTCAGTGGCTTGTTGCTCACTTTGCACTTGCACTATTGGCTGCTGCCTTCCATCTTCAAATCAACTTGTATTTGTTGTTCAGTTTTGTTTGCGTCCCAATTCCAAAACTGTTCCTCAACAAACACCACATCACGACTAATAACAATCTTCTTGGTGGTAGGATTGTACAATTTGTACACTTTTGATTGCTCACTAACACCAAGAAAAATGTATTTTTCTCATTTTTCATCAAACTTTTTCCTCTTTTGATTTGGAACATAGGCATATGCAACACACCAAAGATTCTGAAATAATCTGCAGTCGGTCTTCGATTACTCCAAGCTTATTGTGGTGTGATATTTTGAACAGCTACGATGGGGCTTCTATTCAAGTTATAGATGCTCCAATTGACTGCTTCAGGCCAGAAAGCTTTTGGAACTCCACTCATCATTAAAAGACTTCGTACCATGTTCAAATTTATGCGATGCTTCCTTTTGCATATGCCATTTTGTTGAGGTATATATGCTGCTATTAGTTGCTTTTTAATTCCTTTCTTATCACAAAAAACAATAAATTCTTCTTAATTGTATTCTCCACCACGATCACTACGCAGCACCTTGATTAGAGTCTCTGCTTCTTTTTCAACTAGAGCTTTGAAACTCTTAAAGGCTGTGAGAGCTTCAGATTTTTCATTCAAATAATAAACCCAAGTTTTTCTACTAAAATCATCAATGAACGATATAAAATATCGTTTACCTCTATTTGACGTAGGAATGATCGATCCACATAAGTCTGAATGCACAAGCTCCAATGCATTCCTCACTTTCCATGATTTTCCTTTTTGAAATGGTTCTCGATGTTGTTTACTGATGACACATTCTTCACATACTTGAGAAGGAGTTTGGATGTGTGGGAGGCCTGTCATCATATTCTTTTGTTGTAATATTTTTAAACCTCCAAAATTTAAATGCCCATACCAAAAGTGCCAAAGCCAACTTTCATCTTCCAACCTTGCAAGGAAGCATGAGTTGGTGACGGTGTGGAGGTATAATGGAAACATTCTGTTAGGTGTCATATCAACTTGGGCAATTAATCCCAATTTTTCATATTGTATTCTGCAAACTACATCATTAATGGAAATCTTATATCCATTTTCTTGTAGTTGGCCAATGCTTAACAAATTTGTTTTCAAATCTGGAACAAAGAGGACATTAGATATAGTATGAACAACATTGATTTTCATTTGAATTGTTACCTCTCCCTTCCCCATTACAGACTTTTGAATCATTACCAAACTTTACATTGTCACGAATAGACTCATCTAACACCGAAAACGCAGACTTGTCGTGACTCATATGATTGCTGCAGCCAATGTCCAAGTACCATAAATTCTTCTGCGTTTCTTCTTTGACATAACAAGCCATCAGCAAAGACACTTTTTCATTTTCTATAAAGTTAGTTCTGTCTCCATTTTCATTATTCAAATTAACTCGACATTCTGATTAATAATGACCATACTTGTGACCCCAGAAACACTCAACATCAGGTTTTTTTTGTTGACTTTGTTCTGAAAGATGTAGAGTGGTGGCCTCCTCTTCATCTTCCTCTCTTTTGGGAATGAGACTCGTGCTGGTGGTGGTGGTAACCACGATCATTGCTTACTCTACCTTTTCCTTTACCACGATCTCCTCTAATTGTTAGATGATTAACTGTAGAAGCCTTCAATGCATGCTCCTCCTTCTCTTACTGGCAAATTTTTTGCTCATGTATCAACAAAGAACTTTGCAGCTCATCAATTGAAAGTTCCTCGATGACATGAGCTTCCTCAATGGAACAAACTACAAAATTGAATTTTGTAGTCATGGAGCGAAGTATTTTCTCAATCATAGCAACATCATCTGTTTTGTCACCATGAATTTGCATTTTGTTGACAATGGCCATTGTACGTGAAAAATAATCAGTTACCGACTCACCTGATTTCATTCGTAGTGTTTCAAAATCTGAACGAAGTGCTTAAAGCTGCTGCCTCTTTGCCCTTGTAGAACCCTGATATTTTTTTATGGAATCCCAAATATGCTTGGAAGTGTCTTTGCAAAGGATGGTTTCCAAGATTGAATGGTCAATTGCTTGGAAAAGATAATTTTTTGCTTTTAAATCTTTACAGTGCAGCCCTTCTATTTCCTTTTTCTGAGCCTCTGTCACTGTTGTGTCATTTGTTGGTTCTTCAATTCCCTCAGAAACAACCTGCCAATACTCCTTGGACCTCAAGAAGTTCTCCATCAACATACTCTAATGATCGTAGTGTCCATCAAAGCGGGAAATGGATGGTTGAACAAAGTTGTCGATGGCCACCACTTTGCTTATTGTTGTTGCTAAAAAAATCTAAGACTTAAACCTGGATCTGATACCAATGTTGAAAATAAAAGTTGTTGCTAAGTTTTTCTTCTATAAAGAAAAGGATTAGCGATAGAGACAGATGAGAATTGGATTGATTTCTTCTTTTTATTAGTCACTAATCAATGCCTTTAAATAGGCAAAATTCCAACAGCTAATAGCTAAGAAATAGGAATCCCACTACAATAGAATACAAAAATTAGAGGAGCAATAATAGTAAAATATTGATAAATTATTAACAGATTATTTGCACAAGACATGGTCTTTTTAACCAACTACTTGACTCAATCAAACTCCATACACACGTTCAGCTTTAACACTATCATAAGAATATAATTTATTTTAAATATCAATAGTATTTTAGTCATTTCTTCAAGCAAGTGTCCAGTTGTCTCGTTTCACAAGCTTAATTAGGGGTTTAAAGATATTATAGATACAAATGACATGGATGGAAATGTTTTTTTGGGTAAAAATATTAAAATTAATTGAAAAATCAAAATAAAACTTTGGTTGAAATGATAAAATTGAGATTTTATAGATGTTGGTGTTACGGATTTAAATCTCATCATATGTAAAATTTTTATTAGTTTTATTAAAAATATAAAATGAAAAAAATACCATCGTAATAATATAATTTATTTTAAATATGTAATAATATTTTAGTTATTTCTCTAATCAAATTGGTGGCTGATAGACTGGTGACACCATCTTAGTTAGGCTTTACTCAGGGTTTAAAGATAATAAAGATATATAAAATTATTAACATATCAAAATTAGTTAAATTATTTGAAAAAATTGAATTAAACACGCTATGAATATACATAACCCTATTAAATTGGTGGCTTAGAGTTCTCCATCAGAGCGACATGGTAAGAAGTTCCATTTTGAGAATATATGGTTGGCAAAGAAGGACTTTGTTCCTTTGGTTTCGACCTGTTGTGGAGTATTTCACTTGCTCGATTCCTGAGATGTTGGCTTGTTGTAGGGATCGATTGTTGGATTGGCATCACTCATGTGAGCTTAACTTCGGGCCTCATATTGTTTTTGTGAAAAAATAAGCTTTTGGCTCTTTAGAGTAGACATGGGGTAATGGTTACGTATTTGGACTTCGAGAGGAACTTAATTGTTTACTTGCTCAGCAGGCGGTATTTTAGCTGCAACATTCTAAAATGTTTTGGATGAAGCATGGCGAGGCCAATTCTAAGTTTTTTTCGTGCGCAAGCTTCTAAGCGTCGTTGGATGAATTTCATTCCTATACTATTTGATAGGTTGGATCAGCCTTGTTCGGATATGGTCGGTATGAAGGGCATTGTGTCTGAGTATTTCACTAATCTTTTTCTGGCTCCTAATGGTACCGATTTCTCTTGTTTCTTAGAGTTCCTTGTTTGTGTGACGCGGGAGAAAAATAAGGGCCTGTTTACTCCATTTTCTTTGGACGAGTTCGTGGCCATAGTTATAGGCATGCATCCTAATAAGACCCCTGGATTGGATGGTATGAATCCAACTTTTTAGCAGCGATGCTGGTCAATCCTTAGTCATGACATTTTTCAACAGAGCTATGATTGGCTCGAGCAGGGTATGATTTCAGGTAGGGTTAATGATACGACTATTGTTCTAATTCCTAAGAAAGATAAGCTGACTAGTATGGAGGATTTGTGATAGATTGCATTATGCAATGTACTCTACATGATTTTCGCTAAGGTTTTGGCTAACCGATTTAAGCAAATATAGCTAGGTATAATTTCTCCTTCTCAATATGTGTTTGTGCCTGTAAGGTTAATTACTAATAACACTTTAGTTGCTTATGAAGTGATCCACCACATGAAGAAAAACATTTTCAGGAATTTTGGTGAGGTCGCTTTGATAATCGACATCAGTAAAGTCTAAGATAAAGTTGATTGGTGCTTCTTATGGTTTATTATGGATAATATGAGGTTTGAGTCTAAGTGGATTCAATGGATCATGCTCTGTATTAGTACTATTTCTTATTCTATTTCTCGTAATGGGCACGAAGTAGGATCGATCACGCCGAATAGGGGGCTTCATCAAAGAGACCCTCTTTCTTTATATTTGTTTATTTTATGTACAAAAGAGCTTAGCTATCTGTTGTGACGAGCTTAAGTGCGTGGTGATTTGCTTGAGATTTCGATTTGTTTCCAAGGGTCCTTTGTTTCCCATTTGCTATTCACTGATGACAACTTCTTATTTTTTCAGTCTATATATCTTGAGCCTGATTTTAAGGTTCCACATAGTGAAGCATATTCAAACTGCAACTCTTGACTTAGTAATGTTTGTACAGGTCCTTTATATTTCAATATATGGCATGTATCTTAAGTTGAATCAGTTTTGTATTAAAAATGGTCAATTTGGAATGTTGCAAATTTTCTTATGATGTGCAAGTGTATAGGGACTATTTTTAAAACAATATTTGTAAAATTAACAAATGACAATTTGAAAAGTAAATACAAACCTGATTGAATTTGAATAAATATGCAAAGCAATTTAAAAATAGTAACACAAATAGCAATAAGTTGAGAGCCAGAATTATTATTTCCCCTTAACATGCAATTACTGGTAGCGATGTTGCGACATCAAGTCAGTTTATTAATCCAGAACCGAAAGTTTATATGCTTCTCTCAAAGTCACTATGCTGAATCCTATAACTAATTTAACATTTGTCTATGCAAACTAATGTCAAAAATACAATTGCAAGCACCATTCCTATAGGATTATGCATTGTAAAAATATATGTTTATATTATTACACATTTAAAATAAAAAAGTTAAAGATGCACCATTCAATTTTTACATCTATTAATCAAAACCTTTTCAGACTTAACAATTAACTCAATTACCTACTAATATTGATCAAGCAATAGCAAGTATTAAACATGAATAACACTTAAATGAATAAACCTTATATTGCAAGAAGCATTCTTAACAAAGTACCAATAATCCTATATTTGGGTTCCATAATTATTCTAGCTAACAAACGTTTAGCCCATAATCATCAAATTAAAAACAATCAAGCAAAACTTAGTCGTGGTTCAAAATAGCAAAATAAAAGAAACAAAAGGCAAAGAGAAAGGTGAAGAGATAATGAGCCGAATAGGGTGGTTCTCCTCCAATCGTCCTTCTCTCTTTCTTCCTCTTCAGAACTTCTTCTTCTCCGACTTGCTTTCTTTTAAAAATGGGGTTTTGTTCTATACCAGGTGGCTCCCCCTTTTATGTTCTGAAAGTGTGGTATTTATATCCCCAAAAGATTGTAGGATAGGTCAATTCCTTTTCCTATTCTTTTTTTATCCTCTTGGTTTTTGGGCCTTTACGTTTTCTTATAGCCTATTCTTTTTTATTTTTGGTCATCATCACCACTTGATTAAGAGGTGAGTTACGCCCAAAAGTTGATGTGGAGTTTTTTAAGTGTGAGGTTTCCAATATTTTCCCGTTAGGTTCAATGTTGCGGTTTTGTTACATTATTAGGGCTTCAAATGTCGAAATTCAACCTTTTCTTTTCTCTATCTTTCCAATGTTCTATTAGCTACGTACAAAAATAAAATTTCACATTTTCATTGTCTCATTTTGTAACACCCCCAAACCCGGCCCACGAGCCACGGTCGAATTCAGAAATGCCACTGCGGAAAACGTTTGAAAATATTCTTACTTAAAAGTAAAAACCATTAAAAATTTGTTGCCTTTAATAAAACATTTTGTATTTAAAAACATTCTAAGTAAAATTCAAGTTGCTACAAATTGTCCGATTTAAAACTTTAATATAACTTTTAAGGTATAAATAGCTTTTAAAATAAAACTTACAAAATATTGGCTTAATTATAAATCCAACTTAACATAACAAAATTCAAATACTTTAAGTGGCCCTTATTACAATAAATAAATAATTAAAAGTACTGAAATATGAAAAGTCTGAATTAACTAAAACCATCCTCTTCTGCATGGGCCACCTTGAATCCACTCCAACCCGGTCCGATCAACATAGATCACCTGCGATGTTGGTAAAAATTTGGGTGAGTCACACGGACTCAGTGTGCAATTAGACCATTGAATTCCACCCACATATCAACCACATATATACCCACATATCATAAATCAATACATCTTATTCATATAATTTCACTTATTGGGCTTGACCCATATCCTTATCACATTCTTATAATAGTGTAATTAACCACATGTTTCCACATACTGGGCTTGGCCCATTACCACGTTAATCCACATCACATACTGGGCTTGGCCCACTTTCACATTAATCCACATATCATACTGGGCTTGGCCCATTTCCACATTTATTCACATACAAAATTATGCAATTATGAAGCCCAACCCAGCCTAGGGTCCATCCTCTACACACCCCCGTATCCAGCCTACCACACACCAGGGGATTATTAAATCACCCTCTCCTTTTTACTCCAATAAGGCAACAAATGCCATCCACGCGAACTTAATCGCAAATAATCCACAACGCGACCTCAGTCAGCGCCAATCCACGATGTAGCCGAAGCTATCATCAAATCCACGATGAGCATAAAGCCATCAATAACCACGATATGGCACATAGCCTATATCAACCACGATGAGGCACAGAGCCATTCATCAAACCACGTACTCGAAGTACACCCTGTCCTTCTTTCATATTCATATCCCACCCATGCACATGCAACATAAAATAATGCCATGATGATAATGCATGTACATGTTATTTAGCATATCACACTTATGCACATTAATAACCATATCACATTCAGATTTAGAACTTACCGGATTGTCGACATACCCCATGAGGGTATCCATATCACAATTTCCACTGCACTTGTTAGCACATTCATAACACATACACATATCACATACATAAACGTATATCCCAGAAAATAGTAGGCTAACTACACACCTTATAACTTGAAGAACTACGCTCTCGACCCCGATGCTATCACTAAGCGATACTACGACTATCTGCCTACTTTCCTGTTCTGACGCTGGTCCACACCCCGGTGGCCAATCCCGAACTGCAGAAACAGATCTCTTCTTAAACTTCGGGATAGGGGCTATCCCTTGTCCTCCTTGACTGGTATTCGAATCCATCGACAACACTTAATTAGCATCAAACGGTTAATCCTTAGTGTCATAATAAATATCTCGAATCCAAAACTTACTACGTATACTTACCAAAATTGAACTTGAATCCCGGAGTTCCTCTTATTCCTGTCGATTTGGCCCTAAGTACACATAGCCAAACTCGGTCACACTTAATACCAATAATATGGCCTTAGGCCGAAAGTCAACACTTCCTTACCTTACTAAACTAAATCCCGGATCACCACCCATTGCTGTTGAAACTGCCGAAATCCCTATTTGGCACAAGTTAGAATCGGCTAACATCCAAAACTTACGAAAGTGGCCTATGGCCGAATACCTCATAGGCTTACCTCGAAGAATCAAATTCCAAAAGAACTCCTTTGATGCTTCTTATCGCTTAGCTACCTTCACAGAAACACATCACAAAACTTAAAGCACATTCGGCCATCCCTAAGGCCTAACTATATGATTTCGGCATACTAAGAGAAAAGAGAAGGAAACCCGATTGTTAAGAAGGATCATACTTACCACTATGTCGCTTGGAGAGACCACAAGAGAAAAGTCGACAGTCCCTTAGAGATTCGGCTATGGCTACCAATATAGGGAGATTCGGCTTCAATGAATAAGAAGAAAGACTAGCCTTGAGGTTTTAACAAAAAGATGGAGGGAGTGTGAAGCTTAGCTGATTTTGGCAATGGAGTACAATGGTAGCAAAGTTTCTGCTATCACTTTCAATGACAAGGGCATTCGGCTTTCAAAGAAATAGGAAGGAATTTGGGGTTACAAGAAAATAAGAAGAAGAGGAGAAGAGTAGAGGATTTTCGGCAAAGAGATGGATGCTTTCACTAAAAGAAATTCGGCACTTAACTCCCCCCATGGCCGAATTTACCAACACAAAGGGCCCCTCAATCGGCCACCACCTCTCCTCCTATCAAATTCCAAAGTTTTCTCCCATATTATCTTAACAAATAATCCTTCACATTATCCCTCACCAAATTCCTATTTTATCTCTTAATCACTTATAAAAAAAAAATAAAACAATACTTTATCACCTCATTTATCTCTTATCTACCTATCTAAAATAGATAAAATAAATTAAACACATTTATCCTACCTTAGCCGAAAATTAATAGGAGAACTAAGCTCAATCCTCCTCCAATTGAAAGTCCCATGTGCTGTCCAACCTCTTCTCACCTTTCTTCCTTGACGCCAAAGCAAAAATAAAAGCACTTACTGCTGCCAACAAGGATCGAACATGAGACCTGCTGGAACCCTTTGACGCAAGCTGCCCTGCTCCTCAGGTAACGCCCCAAGCCACTTTGCCAAGGCGCTTTTTGTGACATGATTCACCCAGAATTTCTTTTAAGACCTCCTTAGCCCAGCGCCTTCTTGCCGCACAAAAATAAAATGCTCCTTCTTGCTTCCTTCGCAACTCGAACCTGGGCCCTCTACCCATTGCTTGAGGCATCACTTGCCCAAGCCTTAAGTGGCGCCTTGTAGCCACTTTACCACATGGTTTCTTATGGCATAAATCCCTCACAAATTCCCCTTAAAGCCTCCTTAGCCCAGTTTCCCTTCTTGACGCAAAGAGCAAAAATAAAAACACACTCCTATGCCATCAACGTGATTCGAACCAAGGCCCTTACCCTACTGCACATGGCGTCATTCACCAAGGCCCTAAGTGGCGCATCCCAGCCACTTTACCAAGGTGATTCTTATGTCCAAGAACTCCCAAAATTTTCCTTAAGGCCTCTTTCACCTAGCTTCTCCTTTAGACTTAAAATTCCATTATTTTTCCAAGACTTCCTCCTACATCCTTGGATTCTCAAAACCCTTAAAACACACTCAACCACACTTAAAGCCTTCTAACACTTGAGTTATGCTCCAAACGCATAACCCCTAATCTAGGATATTACAGTTCTACCCTCTTTAAAAATAATTTCGTCCTCGAAATTACTTACTATCGAACAATCGTGCATCCTTAACTCATCACACTACTCTACTGCTGCGCACTCTGGTTTTAATAATACTAACACATTTCTTAGATACTATCTTGAGATTCACATTCAAGATTCCTTACACATTCACTAGCACCACGAGAACGAACTAGCTTATAACATTCAAGGCAATAAAAAGATTCCAGGAATAGAGAACATACCCGATCCTATCTGGTCTAATTTCCTCCTCGCTTTAACTGCCTAAGCCAACCTTGGTCGCTTTGCATCCGAACCTTCAGCACCTCTGCTTGGTGTTCCACGACCTTGGCCTCGAGCCCTATCCATCACTTGAGGACATTTCTTAACCAAATGAGCCTTAGACCCACATCGGAAACACTCCTTATTATTTCCCCAACATTCTCCCACATGAACTCTTCCACATTGAGCACATACACAACTCTGATTCTCAGCCGCTGGTACTGGTGCACGTACAGAATTCTCAATCCTTGGTCTTTTCTGAAAATCTCCAGATGCTTCTGACGATCCAAAACTTCTCTTATTCTGTTTCCTATTCTTTTCTCGATTCTGTCTCACAGTCTTCTTAACTTCCTCAGCTATCCGAGCCTTCTCCACTAAAACAGCAAAGTCCCTTTCTTTTTGCGGAGCTATCAACACACGTAGCTCATCTCGTAATCCATCTTCGAATCGGACACACCTCTTGTAATCAGTAGCCACGATTCCTTTAGCATACTGACTTAGCCGCACAAATTCTGCTTCGTACTCTGCTACCGACATACTTCCTTGTACCAAGTTCAGAAACGCCTTCCTTTGCGAGTCCCAATAACTAGCTCCAACGTATTTTCCTTCAAACTTAGCTTTGAAGTACTCCCAATCCAATCGATCTGCAGGGGTACCTTGCTTGATAGTGAGCCACCATCGATAAGCTTCATCCCGGAGCAACGAGACAGCACCTTTCAGCTTTTCTTCAGCAGTTAAATCCAAATCATCCATAATCCTTTCAACTGCTTCTAGCCAATACGCTGCTACATTCGGAGCTACCCCAGACACTCCTCTAAAAATCTCAGCTCCATTTGACCTAAGTCTTTCAGGTACTGATTTCCGAGTTCCATTGCTCACATTAGCTCCTGCCACTCACTCTAGCACTTGCAGCATAGCTTGCGATACTGCGTCATCTCCTACAGTCTGATCTTGATCCTCCGCGCCTACTGCTGGCAGCGGCACATTACTTTCTGACCCGTGGCCAGACCCAACAGGTTCCGATACTGTCATTCTACCTCGACCACGTCCACTAGAACTCATTTCTAACGTCGCGATTTAATCTGATTAAAAGTTTTATGAATTAGTACTTTTGTTCCACTGTTTAACCGCGAACAATTTTATGAAAAGAAGTTTACTAGTGGTTCTTTCGATCATTCAAAGTTTCAATTCAAGTTCACTATTCTAATTCAGAGAGTCACACATTCACATTCATCCAAATCAATAGAGACACATTCATTCATCAATATCATTCCATCACACTTCCATGGGCACTTTTGACCATTCCCCCCTTAGGGGTAATTTCGTCATTTTTCCTATAAGGGTATTTTGGTAATTAATCGGGATCAATTCGAAAATATTTTAGAAATCAAAGGTATTTCAGAATTTACAAAACCTCGGGGGTTATCTTGAAAATTTGTTTTCCAAATCAGAGGTGTTGCAAAAATTTCAGAAAGCGGGGTTATTTTGGTAATTTTGGAAGTCAGGGGCATTTTCGTAATTTTCAAATCAGGGTATCTTAATTTTTTTTCACAAGTTAGGGTTTCATGAATACTTTTGCAAAGTAAGAAAATTTTATTGAAATTGATGGAAATCTTAGAAACCAAGGGCATTTTAGTAATTTTACCACTAGGGTTATTTCAGTAATTTTATAAATCGAGAGTACTTAGAAAAATTTTCAAAATAAATTTTGCTACAAATCAGAAGGTAATTTAAAAGTTTTAACACTAGGGTTTTTTATAAAAACTACGGCTAGTTCCCTTTTGGGTTTTAATCATTGGTTTAGCCCGTGAATAAGTCCTCTTGGTTAGGGTGAACCGTAGCTACGCACCAGTTAGGATTCCAGCGAAGAGGAGGTGAGTCACTAGGACTGCTTAAGTATCAGGCTCTTCCGGATCCAATCCTAGACATGCGCACCATGGTTGCCACACCTTAACTCGGCGACTTACTTCACAGGTTTGTTCGGTTGTTCTTTAAATCTTATGCATGTGTTTGAGTAGACTAGTCCTAGGGTTCAATAGTTCCTAGTTCACTAATCTACGTTCCCATAATGTCCATATAATTCACATACAAATCACTTCAATAGTCAGAAGTACTTACCTGGTGGACTTCGGGTCGGAGATACAGGTGCCATGCCAGAATAACCTAAAAAATTTCATAAAAATCCATATTTTTGAAAAGCCCATTAAAAAAAATATTTTTGGGCCCAAAACCCTCAAAGCCGAGTTTTGAACCGGGCTCTGATACCAAACTGTAACACCCCCAAACCCGGCCCACGAGCCACGGCTGAATTCAGAAATGCCACTGCGGAAAACGTTTGAAAATATTCTTACTTAAAAGTAAAAACCGTTAAAAATTTGTTGCCTTTAATAAAACATTTTGTATTTAAAAACATTCTAAGTAAAATTCAAGTTGCTACAAATTGTCCGATATAAAACTTTAATATAACTTTTAAGGTATAAATAGCTTTTAAAATAAAACTTACAAAATATTGACTTAATTATAAATCCAACTTAAACATAACAAAATTCAAATACTTTAAGTGGCCCTTATTACAATAAATAAATAATTAAAAGTACTGAAATATGAAAAGTCTGAATTAACTAAAACCATCTTCTTCTGCATGGGCCACCTTGTATCCACTCCAACCCAGTCCGATCAACATAGATCACCTGCGATGTTGGTAAAAATTTGGGTGAGTCACACGGACTCAGTGTGCAATTAGACCATTGAATTCCACCCACATATCAACCACATATATACCCACATATCATAAATCAATGCATCTTATTCATATAATTTCACTTATTGGGCTTGGCCCATATCCTTATCACATTCTTATAATAGTGTAATTAACCACATGTTTCCACATACTGGGCTTGGCCCATTACCACGTTAATCCACATCACATACTGGGCTTGGCCCACTTTCACATTAATCCACGTATCATACTGGGCTTGGCCCATTTCCACATTTATTCAAATACAAAATTATGCAATTATGAAGCCCAACCCAGCCTAGGGTCCATCCTCTACACACCCCCGTATCCAGCCTACCACACACCAGGGGATTATTAAATCACCCTCTCCTTTTTACTCCAATAAGGCAACAAATGCCGTCCACGCGAACTTAATCGCAAATAATCCACAATGCGACCTCAGTCAGCGCCAATCCACGATGTAGCCGAAGCTATCATCAAATCCACGATGAGCATAAAGCCATCAATAACCACGATATGGCACATAGCCTATATCAACCACGATGAGGCACAGAGCCATTCATCAAACCACGTACTCGAAGTACACCCTGTCCTTCTTTCATATTCATATCCCACCCATGCACATGCAACATAAAATAATGCCATGATGATAATGCATGTACATGTTATTTAGCATATCACACTTATGCACATTAATAACCACATCACATTCAGATTTAGAACTTACCGGATTGTCGACATACCCCATGAGGGTATCCATATCACAATTTCCACTACACTTGTTAGCACATTCATAACACATACACATATCACATACATAAACGTATATCCCAGAAAACAGTAGGCTAACTACACACCTTATAACTTGAAGAACTACGCTCTCGATCCCGATGCTATCACTAAGCGATACTACGGCTATCTGCCTACTTTCCTGTTCTGACGCTGGTCCACACCCCGATGGCCAATTTCGAACTGCAAAAACAAATCTCTTCTTAAACTTCGGGATAGGGGCTATCCCTTGTCCTCCTTGACTGGTATTCGAATCCATCGACAACACTTAATCAGCATCAAACGGTTAATCCTTAGTGTCATAATAAATATATCGAATCCAAAACTTACTACGTATACTTACCAAAATTGAACTTGAATCCCGGAGTTCCTCTTATTCCTGTCGATTTGGCCCTAAGTACACATAGCCAAAATCGGTCACACTTAATACCAATAATATGGTCTTAGGCCGAAAGTCAACACTTCTTTACCTTGCTAAACTAAATCCCGGATCACCACCCCTTGCTGTTGAAACTGCCGAAATCCCTATTTGGCACAAGTTAGAATCGACTAACATCCAAAACTTACTAAAGTGGCCTATGGCCGAATACCTCATAGGCTTACCTCGAAGAATCAAATTCCAAAAGAACTCCTTTGATGCTTCTTATCGCTTAGCTACCTTCACAGAAACACATCACAAAACTTAAAGTACATTCGGCCATCCCTAAGGCCTAACTATATGATTTCGGCATACTAAGAGAAAAGAGAAGGAAACCCGATTGTTAAGGAGGATCATACTTACCACTATGTCGCTTGGAGAGACTACAAGAGAAAAGTCGACAGTCCCTTAGAGATTCGGCTATGGCTACCAATATAGGGAGATTCGGCTTCAATGAATAAGAAGAAAGACTAGCCTTGAGGTTTTAACAAAAAGATGGAGGGAGTGTGAAGCTTAGTTGATTTCGGCAATGGAGTACAATGGTAGCAAAGTTTCGGCTATCACTTTCAATGACAAGGGCATTCGACTTTCAAAGAAATAGGAAGGAATTTGGGGTTACAAGAAAATAAGAAGAAGAGGAGAAGAGTAGAGGATTTTCGGCAAAGAGATGGATGCTTTCACTAAAAGAAATTCGACACTTAACTCCCCCTCCATGGCCGAATTTACCAACACAAAGAGCCCCTCAATCGGCCACCACCTCTCCTCCTATCAAATTCCAAAGTTTTCTCCCATATTATCTTAACAAATAAAATAATCCTTCAATTATCCCTCACCAAATTCTTATTTTATCTCTTAATCACTTATAAATAAAAAATAAAACAATACTTTATCACCTCATTTATCTCTTATCTACCTATCTAAAATAGATAAAATAAATTAAACACATTTATCCTACCTTAGCCAAAAAATAATAGGAGAACTAAGCTCAATCCTCCTCCAATTGAAAGTCCCATGTGCCGTCCAACCTCTTCTCACCTTTCTTCCTTGACGCCAAAGCAAAAATAAAAGCACTTACTGCTGCCAACAAGGCTCGAACATGAGACCTGCTGGAACCCTTTGACGCAAGCTGCCCTGCTCCTCAGGTAACGCCCCAAGCCACTTTGCCAAGGCGCTTTTTGTGACATGATTCACCCAGAATTTCTTTTAAGACCTCCTTAGCCCAGCGCCTTCTTGCCGCACAAAAATAAAATGCTCCTTCTTGCTTCCTTCGTAACTCGAACCTGGGCCCTCTACCCATTGCTTTAGGCGTCACTTGCCCAAGCCTTAAGTGGCGCCTTGCAGCCACTTTACCACATGGTTTCTTATGGCATAAATCCCTCACGAATTCCCCTTAAAGCCTCCTTAGCCCAGTTTCCCTTCTTGACGCAAAGAGCAAAAAATAAAAACACACTCCTATGCCACCAACGTGATTCGAACCAAGGCCCTTACCCTACTGCACATGGCGTCATTCACCAAGGCCCTAAGTGGCGCATCCCAGCCACTTTACCAAGGTGATTCTTATGTCCAAGAACTCCTAAAATTTTCCTTAAGGCCTCCTTCACCTAGCTTCTCCTTTAGACTTAAAATTCCATTATTTTTCCAAGACTTCCTCCTACATCCTTGGATTCTCAAAACCCTTAAAACACACTCAACCACACTTAAAGCCTTCTAACACTTGAGTTATGCTCCAAACGCATAACCCCTAATCTAGGATATTACACATTTGGTAAAAATGCATTATTAAAATAAAAACTTTAAAAGTTAACTACCTAATATAAACATAACTAAAACAATTACAAAACACTCTAAGTCACTCTTAACTTGATTAAAATATAAGCTTAAAAGTAATAAAATAACTCTATTTCCTAGAGTTATCTGTGTTGGCTAGTAAATGATAGTTTGATCAATGATATATGTATAAAATCATTTTGAATATGTGTGTAACACCCCTAGCCCGTATCCGTCGCCAGATTAGGGCTACAGAGTGTTACCGGAGCATAACATCATACAATGAGCATTTAGTTAACATTAACAATTCATCACATAAATCATAGCAACATTAACTAAAAAACATACATACGATCCCTTTTACGATCCCTCGAGGCCCTAAAAAAGACATTAGGAACAAATCGGGACTAAATCAGAAACATATGAAATTTTTCGAAAAAAGTTAAAAACCTTCAAACTGCAGGGGTCACACGACCAAGAGACATGCCCATGTCGTAGGCCGTGTGGGCATTTGAAATAGGGACACACGACCGTGTCCCAGCCTGTGTCCATACCCGTATAACTCACTGACTTGGGCCACACAGCCAAGCCATACTCTCGTGTGCCAGGCCATGTACCTTTCAAAATAACCTCACACGCTCATGCGCTAGGCTGTGTAACAGCCTGACTTGCAACCCTTTGAAAGCTACAAGGGACACACGGCTATGTCGCCTGGTCGTGTGTCACACACGGTTGAGACACATGCCCATGTGGACGAAAAATAGGCCATTTTCAAGCCATTTTCTCACCCAAATTCATACCTATAAGCCAAAAACACCTATAATCAAGCATCCAAAACTCATTTAACATATGCAAAATTCAAGCTTAAACAACCTAAAACTATCCATACAACCAATATGCCAAAATGGCACCTCAACTTCCACAATCAAATTTACCAAAACAACTATCCAATTCATTCATGTTCAAATTATACCAATTGGACAACGATAAAGTCACATTTTCCATATTGTTCATACGCCAAAAATGTATACACAATAAGTACCATTACAACTATTTGCATACCTATCATACATCTTACCAATTAGACCAAAACCAACTACATTCAAAGCTAACATACCATTCCCATCAACATTTTCTTACCATCAACTTAACTAACACAAACATCAATTTAACATCCACACAAAATACCAAATAATCTTAATATCATACCAACTAGTTCATCAACCAAAATAACACATATACAAGCCACACATAATGGCTAAAATCATTAAACAAAATGCCTATACATGCCATTATAACCATGAATCAAAATCATCAAAATATACCAATATAACTGATGGATAGTGTGATGGATCTCCAACAACTTCCAATCCAAACGAGCTTCCGATTATCTAGAAACACAAAGGAAATAACACAAAGTAAGCATATAATGCTTAGTAAGTTCATAATTCATAAACAAAACTTACCATTTCAATTTATAATCATCAAAACAATTTGAGATAATCCAACATGACGTGGCATTAGCCTAAGTAACAACAACCTTTCAAATTAGACAATCACATAGCTGAGCAAATCATCTCAAAACATCATAGCTTTTGTACACACTACTTATAAGCATTCATATTTTCAAGCATATGGCTAAGCATATTTCAAACATCATCAACTCATACCTTTTCATACTTTCATAGCAACACTTATTGAAGCATTTGCCGAACCTTCCCTTTTTAATACATGTTGAACCACTAGAATAATATCGAAAATGTAGGAGTCTCGCACACTATGTGCCATCATGTGGTCGAAACCACTACTATCTCATATCTCGTATTAATGCTCTCTCTCGAGCCATAAATGGGTCTGCTCACACAAGTTGTCAGTCAGGACATAGCTATACGGTGCTGCTCACACAAGCTGTCAAGTAACTGTAACACATGCCAGAAACTCAGCCACTGGTAAGACGTACAGGACCAGCACCCGAAACACGATAACCCCTAATGACATGTCATTTGTATCCTATATATTCGTGAGGTTCAAACGGGATTCGAAAGTTGCCGAAACTTTGTTGGATATTTCCGTAGAGTCATAATTTCAATATACATAAGGTAAAATAATTAAATCGAACATAATTCAATGTTATTTAAATTAACAAACTTACCTCAAACACAAACGGAGAAATACGATCGATTAATCCAATACTTTTTCTTTTCCTCAATCTAAATCCCTATGCTGCTTTTCTTGGTCTATATAATCAAATTTTGTTCATTCAAATTTCATTCTATTCAATTTAATCCAAAATAAATCATATTTTGGAAAAAATACACTTTTGCCCCTTAAATTTTGAATTCACTACAATTTAGTCCCTAGCTCATAAAAATGATAATTCATGCAATTTAGTCCCAACCCATGCTAGCCGAATATCATCTAAGCCCTTAGCAAGCTCTACATTTCAATTATTTCACATTTTCACAATGGAAATTTTCCAATTTTCAATTTAATCCCAAAATGACAAATTCATCAAAAATTCCTTAGCAAAAGTTGTTCAACTATCATCCAACATTCATCTTCATTCATGAAACATAAAAAACAACTAACATACATTCATGGTAAAACCCTAGACTTTTAAAATTTTTGCAAATTAGTCCTTGGGCTAGCTAGATTAAGCTACAATAACTCCAAAAACATAGAAATCATTAAAAACGGGACGAAAAATACTCACATGCATGAGAACTAAGGATGGTCGAATGCTTGGATGGTCTTTAATGGTTTCCCAAACTAATATTGGGTTAGTAAAATGAAGAAGAAAGATGATGTCTTTCTTTTTCTTAATTTAATTTTAGTTTATTTTATTAAGTACCAGAATAACCTTACTTATAATCCTTTATAATGCTTAATTAATGCCCAAATTTTTCCACTAAAAATAATTATGGTCTAATTACCATTTAAGGCCACTCATGTTTTAATTTCATAGCAAATGGACACCTTTTTCTAATAGAACCTAAATTTTGCACTTTACGTGATTTGTCCTTTATATCAAATTAAGCATGCAAACGATAAAATTTCTTCCCGAAATTTATATACAACCTTACTAACATGTTGTAAACATTAAAATAATATTAAAATAAATTTTTCAATATCAGATTTGTGGTCCCAAAACCATTGTTCCGATTTCACTGAAAATGAGCTGTTACAATGTGTATGTAAGTTATTGATGTTTAAATGAAATTAGAAATGCATATAATAAATTGTGTTAAGCTATTATGAAATAGTGCATAGGAATATTGTATAAACAATATGTGACGTTGTGACTTTGATCCCCCGTTGTCCTGACATTAAATCGACAGAGAGTAGCATCATGATCAAGGACCTCTGATGTCCCAATGGCACTCACTGTTTATATTACGAACTCGCCTCGGTGTTGATTTGAGTTGTTTAGATTGCCCGGTAACATTCTAATTTTGGGGCTAGTCGGAACAGTGGTTTCGGAACCACTAATCCGAGGTCAGAGAAATTATTTTTAATATTAGTTTATGTGTTATAGCATGATTATATGAGTGTATGAAAATTTTGGTGAATTAATTTTAGTGATTGCATGCTTAATTTTGAAAAAGGACTAAATTGCATAAAGTGTGAAAGTTTTGTTCTACATGCTAAAGGTGTTAAATAGCTATGGAACACTAAAGTAGAGGTCCTTACTGAGTAAATAGACCAATAAAATTATGATGGTTGGACATGGAAATTTTAATTGGAGACAAAGTCATAAAATTAGGTGACATTAGGTGACTTGTCTAATAATAAAATAAAACAAAAAGAAAAGGCTATCATCTTTTCTTCTTTCCACCAATTTTGTCTCCAAGAAAGCAGCGATGGAAGCTTGAAAATTTTCAGCAACTTACAACCCTTGCAAGTAAGTCATTATGATGGTCATTTTTGTTGATTTTTGTGTTTTTGGAACCCTTGTAGCTTAATCTAGCTAATGAGGGAACTATTTTGCACTATGGTTGAAAGTCTAGGGTTTTTCCATGAGAGAATTAGTGTTGTTTGCTGGATTTATATGGAAGAAAATGAATCTTGGTTGTTTAATAAACAACTTTTGTGAAAGGATTTTTCATGAAAACACCTAAAAGGACATTTTGTAAAAGTTATAAAATGGGTAGTAAATGTATGAAATAATTGGAATTGTGAGTTGCTATAAGAGTAATAAAGGTTCGTCTAGGCTTGTTAAAGGAGGAAATTTGATTAAAATTGTTATACGAGCCTAGGGGCAAAATTGTAATTATGTGAAAGTTTAAGGGCAAAACGATAATTTTGCCAAAGTAGGAATTTTGGAATGTCTTGATAAATGTGGTGATTAAATTAGTTAATTTGTCATTATAGATTAAGAAAAACGGAGACCGAACTTAGACCGGGGGAAAACCAAGCTATTTGACTAAATTGATTAGCCGCCCATATTTGTATATTGAGGTAGGTTGTACGTAACTAATACAACTACTGTTATTATGCATTAAATAATTGATATTGCATAAAATGTTTGATTATTTTTATGAATATGCTTAATGAAATTTGATGTGGTACACTTCCGGTTGAACCTTAGGAATAGATTAGACATCCACGCCATGACATTTGGGTGATACGTGTGCTAGTGTAAGACCATGTTTGGGACATGGCATCGGCATTGAGATGAGAGCTAGTGTAAGACCATGTCTAGGATATGGCATCGGCCACATTATGAGAGCCAGTGTAAGACCATGTCTAGGACATAGCATCGGCCACATTATGAGAGCCAGTGTAAGACCATGTCTAGGACATGGCATCGGTATCGTACCCTCTCGTGTGAGGCTTGTTGGTTATCTTTGGTATTCCAATTGGTTTAACGGGTAATTTAAAGCTTGTGTTAAAAGTGAGAAAAGTTACGATTATGTTGTAAGTGATACAGGTACCTACACAAAATTCATAAGAAATGAGCTCGATTTATGTTGTATGACTAGTAAAGATGAAAATGAGTAAGTTATGCCTTAAATCATTTGAGAATTATATCCAAGTTTTTAATGCTTTATAAGTATGATAATGCATGGTAATTGTTGTTGATTATTTATATGCGACTTACTAAGCTTTATGCTTACTCTCTCTCTTTTCCATCTCCTTATAGTGCCGCCAAGCTAGCTCAAGGATCAACAGACATCGGAGACATCGATCACACTATCAATCTGAACATTTGGTATAGTTAGATTTATCATTTTGTGTATGGCATGTATAAGGGCTTGGTCTTTTGTCAAATGTCATATTGTTGTGGCCAAATGTGTTGGCTTGTCTTGAAGATTGATTCATTTTGTATAAGGCCATGGATGATGGCTAATACTTGTTATTGATATATGAAAATGATGATGTATTTCATGAGTGTGCAATTTGCCCAGTGAGATATATGGTGTGTTAATGCATGAATGAGTAGATTGCATGATTGGATTGATAAAGTATGTGATAAGTTTTGCATGTGAATGGAGTGTAGTGGCCTTGATATGTGTATGTCTTCTTGGATGTGGCTTATGTTGGTGCAAGTAAGGGTGGCAAAAGGGCTTGGTAAATAGCCTTGTTTTTGTCTATACGGGTAGACACACGGGCGTGTGTCTAGGCCGTGTGTGACACACGGTTTGCCCCATGGGCATTTAGTCCGGCCGTGTGTCCCCTGTACCTTAATTTGGTAAAATAAAATGTCCAGTAGTAACCACACGGGCTGAGGCACGGCTGTGTGTCTCAACCATGTGTATGACACGACCATAGTACATGGGCATGTGCCCAGGCCGTGTGAAGTCTGCACCTTAAATGCGCAATTAAACTCACCAGATGACCTAGCACATGGGCGTGTGCCTTGGCCGTGTGACCTTATTGGGTTGATGACGTCAGAAACAAAATGTCAAGGTTTTTTCACACGGGCTAAGACACGGGCGTGTCATGGCCGTTTGTGAGACACAGGCGTGTGTCAGGCCTGTGACATCCTGACTTCTCGCGAAGCATAAGTCAGGCTCGCGCACGGGCTAAGGACATGGCCAGGCCAGGCACAAGGCCGTACCCTCAAGTCCACACCGGCGTGTGCCCCTATTTTCATTAAAATTTTCTAAAGTTTTCTAAGGTTCTCGGTTTAGTCCTGATATGCTTTTAATGTATGTTTTGGGCATCGTAGGCTCATTTTAGGGATTTTAAGACAAACTTTGAAAAGTTTTAAATTTGAACGAACTTTTATGACCCAAAAATGTATGTTAGTATGTGTTTAAGTTGGTAACGCCTCGTACCCTATTTTCGATGTCAAACACGGGTAAAGGGTGTTACATTTAGTGGTATGAGAGCTATGGTTTAGTCGATTTTTGGACTAACCTAGCGTGTGTATGAGTCTAGCTATACATGCCATATATGAATTATGATAGTGTGACGACTCCTGACAATTTAAAATGTGTTTTTATATAGTAAATGGATCCTGATGGAGCAGTGGCGGATGATGTTGAAAGTAATGTGTTGGCTCCCGTAGAAGGGGCGCCAGTCGAAATTGGGCCCATGACACTGAGTCAGGCGGAGGGGCTAGAGAAGCCTTCCTTCATATGATGAATGTTTGGTATTCGGAGTTTATTTGTGCAAACCCGAAAGCTTCACCTCCTGCAATTCCCCAGTCTGCCCCTGTAGCTCCCCAAGTGGTGGAGATGTTAAGAAGGGAAAACCTCCAGTAGACAGAATTCGAAAGCAAGGGCTGAGGAATTTAGAGCCAATATAGATGATGACCTAGAGAGAGTAGAATTCTGGCTAGAAAATACCATTAGGGTATTCGATGAGTTGTCTTGCACACTTGAGGAGTGCATGAAGTGTGTTGTGTCACTCCTGCGAGACTTGGCTTACCAATGGTGGAACACCTTTGTGTCGGTTGTACCAAGGGAAAGGGTAACATGGGAGTTTTTCCAAGAGGAATTCCAGAAGAAGTATATTAGTCAGAGGTTTATAGACCAGAAGAGGAGGGAATTTCTAGAATTGAAGCAAGGCCGAATGACAGTAACAGAGTATGAGCATGAGCTTGTAAAGCTCAGCAATTATGCTCAGGAGGCGTATCCCCTGAAGCCATCATGTGTAAGAGATTTGAGGACGGATTGAATGAAGACATTCGACTTTTGGTTGGCATTCTAGAGCTTAAGGAATTTGTGGTGCTCGTTGTGAGAGCTTGCAAGGCTGAGGAATTGGCCAAAGAGAAAAAGAAGGCTGATATTGAGTCTCGTGACTCAAAGAAAAGACAGTTAGGAAAATCATTTCAGTCCTCATCCAAGAAATCGAGAGAATTCACTACTCGATCAAATGCTTCAGCGGCATTCTTGAATAGAAATAAGAATAAGTAGTGCACGGTGTCTAAAGCTCAAACCACTTCTATTGCGAGTGTTGGTAGTGCTCGACCAAATAAATCGGAGTGTTCACAGTGTGGTAGACGACATTTTGGTAAGTGTCTAGGAAATGATAGAGGCTGTTTCAAGTGTAGTTCACTAGACCACTTCATTCAAAACTGTCCTGAGATGGATGAGAAAGACAGAAAGCATGATGTGCGAGCGAGTAATGCTCCTTCTAGAGGTAGACCACAGAAGAACCCGGGAAGTGGGGCTAGCAGTAGAGGTGCGCCTAAAGATTCCACTGTGAGATCAGAGGGTAAAGCTCCTGCAAGGACCTATGCCATTCGCGCTCGCGAAGAGGCTTCATCCCCAGATGTGATTACGGGTACTTTTTCTCTTCATGATATCTCTGTTGTTGCTTTGATTGATCCGGGTTCTACCCATTTGTATATTTGTATGAAATTGGTGTTTAGTATGAATATGCATGTTGAGTCTACTAAATTTGTGGTAAAAGTGTCAAACCATTTAGGCAAGCATGTGCTAGTTGACCAAGTGTGCAGAAATTGTCCCTTGACAATTAGAGGTCATTGATTTTCGGCTAATCTTATGTTGCTACCTTTTGATGAATTTGACATGATTCTTGGTATGGACTGGTTAGCAGCTCATGATGTGATAGTAGATTGTGGGAGAAAATTTATTGAACTGAAATGTGAAAAAGGGGATATCCTTCGGGTTGAATCAAGTGAATCGGATAGCTTGCCTGTAGTGATTTCTTCTTTGACGACTGAGAAACGTATAAGAAAAGGGTATGAGTCTTATCTCGCGTTTTTGTTGAATACTCAAGTGTCAGAAGTAAAGATTGAGTCAGTGCCAGTGGTATGCGAGTATCCGAATGTGTTTCCGGAGGAGTTACCTGGATTGCCTCCAACTAGGGAAGTTGAGTTTGGTATTGAGTTAGTCCCTAGTACGGCACCTATTTAGGTTGTCTAGTATAGGATGCACCATTGGAGTTAAAAGAGTTGAAGGTTCAGCTGCAAGAGTTAACAAATAAGGTTTTTGCGAGACCGAGCTATTCTCTATGGGGTGCTCCGGTACTTTTTGTGAAAAAGAAAGACGGGTCAATGAGTTTATGTATAGACTACAGACAACTCAACAAAGTGACTGTGAAGAACAAGTATCCTTTGCGAAGGATCGATGATCTGTTTGACCAATTGAAAGGAGCCACAATGTTTTCTAAGATAGACTTTAGGTCTGGTTATTACCAGCTAAGAGTTAAGGAGCAAGATGTATCAAAAACCGCGTTTTGGACAAGGTACGGGCACTATGAGTTCCTTGTCGTGCCCTTTAGCTTAACAAATGCTCCCGCCGTGTTTATGGATTTAATGAATCATATTTTTTGATCGTACTTGGATAAGTTCGTCGTTGTTTTCATCGATGATATATTAATTTATTCTCGTGATGAAAGTGAGCACGCGGAGCATTTGAGAACTATTTTGCAAACCTTAAGAGATAAGCAGTTGTATGTTAAGTTTAGAAAAAGTGAATTTTGGCTTCGAGAAGTCAGATTCTTGGGCCACATCGTGTCAGGTGGTGGAATTAGAGTTGACCCAAGTAAGATATCGGCTATCGTTGATTGGAAACCACCGAAGAATGTGTCAGAGATTAGAATCTTTTTGGGCTTAGCCGGATAATACAGAAGGGACGGAAAAATGCCAACAGAGTTTCGAGAAAATAAAGGCGTTGACTGAAGCTCCAATTTTAGTACAATCGAAATCGGGAAAAGAATTTGTAGTGTATAGCGACGCATCCTTGAATGGATTGGGATGCGTGCTCATGCAAGAAGGCAAGGTAATATCATATGCCTTGAGACAACTGAAGTCGCATGAGAGAAACTATCCGACTCACGACTTAGAGTTAGCAGCCATAGTGTTCGCACTGAAGATTTGGAGACACCATTTGTATGGTAAGAGATGCCGAATATTCACTGACCATAAAAGTCTAAAGTATTTAATGACTCAAAAGGAGTTAAACTTACGACATCGGAGGTGGTTAGAGTTGATAAAGGATTATGAGTTGATAATTGGCATGAACTATGATATATTTGCTATATGTTCATATTAAGGCATGATGGCATGAGTTGTACATATGATGCATTGATGTGGGTGATATGAGAGGAGAGGGAAGATTTGATATCCGTGCCTTTGGGACACCAGAGGTTTGGCACCTCCAGTGGTTTGGTACCACAGTTTATTTTGTGACTTTGGGTCACCAGAGGTTTGGCACCTCATAGCGACTCGTCCCAATGGCTTAGCACCACAGTGGGTTGGCCCCACATTTGATATTAAGGGATTGTCGCCAGTGATTTGGTATCACAACGTAGGTTGGCCCCACAGATGGATTATTCATGACTTTGGGTCACCAGTGGTTTGGCACCACACTTTTATTTGGATATCGTGACTTTGGGTCACTAGTGGTTTGGCACCACCAGTGGTTTGGTACCACACGGGGTAGAAACGGAGTTATGGATGGTTAGGTTGGGGTGCATGATATATTGCTTGCTTATGATTTGTGTAAGCTTGTTGCATTAACCGGGGGAGGGATTATGCACTGAGTCTTGGTGACTCACCTTCTCCCTTATCTTTTCAGGTGATTCGTAGATCGCTGATGAGGAGCCGGGTGAACTCGAGGTGGCCCATGCATTAAAACATTTGGTTTTACTTGGATTTTGAATTGGGTAATCATTTTATATTTTTCTTTTATTATTTGGGTTTGTAATAAGGCCTTTTAGATTATGTTTTGAATTATTTATATGTTTTGGATTTGATTTCGAACATGGTTAAGTGAATTACTTGATTAATTTAATAATGTGAGCGCAAGGTTTTCTAAACTACAAAACGCAATGGTTTTCAAAACTTTACCATCGGGTAATACAAATCACTTGATAATAAATGACAACTCAAATGTTTTCGACAACTTAAACGGTTTTCAAACTTAAGTTTCCACACTCAAATAGAAACGGTTTTCAAATTAATCATTTGGGTTTCTTTTAAAATGACAAAAAGGTTTTCTAATCTATGGATCGGCAACTAAGTTTTAAAGACTGATTTTCGGGATCCCAAAGTAAACTATCGATTTTAAATAATCATGCCCTGATTTCTTTAGGCATAAAACAACAAAGAATTTTCACTAAAATTTAACCTTAACCTGATTTCCTCAAAACGTTTTTCCTCTGTAACATGTCAGATTTGGTCGTGGTGTGTTGACCGGGTTTGGGGTGTTACAAGACGTCGGAGGAATCGATCACATTATCAATCTGAACATTTGGTATAGTTAGATTTATCATTTTGAGTATGGCATGTATAGGGGCTTGGTCTTTTGTCAAGTGTCATATTGTTTTGGCCAAATGTGTTGGCTTGTCTTGAAGATTGATTCGTTTTGTATAAGGCCATGGATGGTGGCTAATACTTGTTATTGATAGATGAAAATGGTAATGTTTTTCATGAGTGTGCAATTTGCACAGTGAGATATATGGTGTGTTAATGCATGAATGAGTAGATTGCATGATTGGATTGATAAAGTATGTGATAAGTTTTGCATGTGAATGGAGTGTAGTGGCCTTGATGTGTGTATGTCTTAGATGTGGCTTATGTTGGTGCATGTAAGGGTGGCAAAAGGACTTGGTAAATAGCCTTGTTTTTGTCTACACGGGTAGACACAAGGGCATGTGTCTAGGCCGTGTGTGACACACGGTCTGCCCCATGGGCGTGTAGTCTGGCCGTGTGTCCCTTGCACCTTAATTTGGTAAAACAGAATGTCCAGTAGTAACCACACGGGCTGAGGTAGGGCCATGTGTCTCAACTATGTTGATGACACGGCCATAGTACATGGGCATGTGCCTAGGCTGTATGAAGCCTGCACCTTAAATGCGAAATTAAACTTGCCACACGGCCTAGTGATAAACCGTAAAAGTAACATATTTTAATCCCACATTTAATATGCTTTTGGATGATTTATTCCTTGTTTTATATAAAAAGGTGCTTTTAATCTTTTCTTTTCATGTCTTATACCCAGGAAAGCACCCGAAGATGAAAAGAACACAAAACGGGCCTAAAACGGAGCAAATGGGCCTTAGTACGAAATTGACACTGCCTGGCCCAAAGCACACACGGCTGTGCCTCGATGAACACCTAGAGTACGGCTCAACTCTGTAATATCCCGAAATAAGGGTTGCGAGTTTGGTAAATAACTCGAGTGTTAGTAGGCCTCAAGAGTAGTTTTGATGTGTTTTTGGAGTTCCTAAAGCCCGAGGATAAAAAGGGAGTAATTTGAAAATTTTTGAAAATTGAGGGCTAAAAGAGGAAAATATGGAAGAAGGCCTTAAGTAAAAATTTTGTAAGGCTTTGGACATGAAAGTCCAGGTAGCTAAGTGGCTTCCGTGTGCCACTTAAGGATCGGCGCCAGAACAGGTCAGGGGTTCGAGTGGCATGGGGCGCATAGCATTTTATTTTGCAAGCATGCGCTACTTTAAAGAAAGCTTTATAAAAAAATCGAGGTGATTAGTATCACAAAAAGGCGCCTAGCCGAGTGGTTGAGACGCTAGCAGCGAGAGAAAGACCTTCGCAAGGACTCGAGTTCGAGTCCTGAAGGCTGCGCTTTATCTTGTTTTTGCATCAGGCAAGGGGCGCATGCAAGTAAGGATTAAAAGGATTTCCGATGCGTTTGTTAGCATGAATTGAACCTTGGCCGAATGGTTAAGGACCTTGCTGGGAAGCTGCGACTAGGCGGACTCGCATTCGAGTCCTGGAGTCCACGCTTGAAGCATTTTATTTTTAGCGCTAAAGTGAAGGGAGCCAAGGAAAATAAGGTATAAAAGAAATTCTCGTCGAGATATGGCATGAAAGTCCCAGTAGCAAATTGGCAGGAAGTCTGGAGGATTCACTCCAGGTCTCGGGTTCGAGACTTGGAGGCTGTACCTGGATCTTTCCTTTTTCTTTTGAGACCGGCGTAGGAGCTGGTGGCTGCATGGGCAATCAATGCATGCAGCATGCACGCATGCAGCTTAAATTGCTGCTTGTTTGCCTTATTTTAAAACATAGGGCAGTATTCTTTTATTTTTATTATGGGCTAGTTATATTTTTATTCTAATGTTTTATTATTATTATAAGAGATGAGCAAGGTGATGGAATAAAGAATAAATAATGTGTTATTATTTTATTAAAGGATAAATTTTGGCTTTGGGAAGGATACATGTATGGCCGGCCTTGGTTTGGTAAAAAGAAAGTCATGGCCATTAACCCTTTTATTTTATTAAAAGATGGGTTATTATTTTATAATGTATAGAAAATGATGAGGCATGGGATATATTTTGATAGTTTGTGTAAGGTAATGGAAGAATGAATAAACAATGTATCATCCTTTTTCATGGGTGATGGGTCTTTTGCTTGGGGGAATAAACTCAATTGTTGAAGCATGTCTTGGGGGAGTTGATCGGCCATGTGTTTGGCAAGGATGCATGGTCGAAATTCACACTTCATTTCCTTTCCTTTTGTGTCTTGACCGAAAATGGAAGAGAGAGCATGGAGTGAGTATTTTTCTCTTCTCTACTTCGTAAATGGCCTAATGTTGAGCTCTTGAAGGACCTTCATTTTGACTTTGAGTGTAAGAAAGGGTGCCAAATCTCTTTGTTTTGCTTTCCTTCTTCCTACATGTTGCTTGGCCTGTTTTGAGTTGAACTAAAAGAGTGTTAAAATGAGATAGCCGAACACCCAACCTTCCTTTGAGAGCATGGCCGAATATGTAGTCATTTTCTTTTAGAGTATAAGCCAAATCTCTAGAGAACCTCATCAACATTTCTTTTTGGGCTTAAGGGTTGAATCATTAGAGAAGGTGCCTTCGACTACTTCCTTTTAGTCTCTCTAAACAAACATTGTGTTGAAGAGTTTTTTAAAGGAGCCTATTGGTTTCGGCTACACAAGGAGTTTGATAACTACCAAAGGCATGCAAATCTTTTGAGACTTGGAAAAAAAAGCTAGGTAAGCATTATGCATATCTCGGCCGAGGGCCTTTGTTCATGTGTTAGCCGAATATTTTGTTTAGAAGGTTTTGAAGAGTGTTAAGATGTGGTAACCAAAACCTTAATCTAGTTTACTTGTGGCCGAACCTTCAATAACTATGTTGATGTGCTCTTTTGTGTAGTTGAAGGAAGGAATCTTTAAAGGAGCTCTCGGATTTTTGAACATCAAGGCAAATAGTGTTTCGGGATCGAAATAAGCAAGGGGTGGCCGAATGTGTATAAGGTTATAATGATGTGCTCTGTTGTGTGTAGCTAGTGTTAAGGAGCACAAATGACTCTTTCGGAAATTAAAGTGCTCAAGGTAAATGACTCTTGGCATTCGGCCTAAGGCCATTTTATTGGTACTAAGTGTGACCGATTTCGGTTATGTGTTTTAGGAGCAAATCGATAAAAGTAACAGAAGCTTTCGGGATGTTAGATTCTGTTAGATTCGATAAATCAGAATCTCGCTATAGTCAGGTGCGTAGTTATCGCACTGTACTCCTGTTTGTAAATTGTTATATGTGTTGTATATGTTATTTCATGTAAACGTATATGTTATGCATGTTAGCCAAAATAAAGGCTAAGAGTGTGGATGCCCAAGGTGAGTAATCGATTAATCAAGTTAATGGTTATGATAATAACTTGTCAGTGATTTGCGTTAATAAATGCTTATTGATGAATGTGTAAAATAAAGTGATGACATGTTATGTATATTGTTTTGAGTATTATGTGACCATGGTATAAAATATATATATACTTGTTTCGTACAAAATGTTGCTATGGTACATATAAGTACGCATGAGACTTGTGATGTGACTATTGAAAAAAAAGGGGTGTACACTATGTGAGTGGTCTAATGCTAGCCCCGTGCTACATTCGCGATTGATGATTAGTGAACCGATTGATATGTGGATCACTATGTGATCGGTGGCTTAGCCACGACCTTAAGAAATAATGTGCAAAAGAAAGATGTGTGGATCACTTTGTGGATTGGACTTCGTAATGGTATATTTGTGATCATATTTATAATATTGTGTATTCATAATTGCATATTTATAATTGTATGTTATATATATATGGATTGTGTGGATATGGACCAAGCCCATATGTGAGGACATGTGTATTAACTATGCACTGAGTCTTGGTGACTCACTCTATTTTTATTAAACCTTTCAGGTGGCGTGTAAAGCTTGGACCGGGTCGGAGAGGATACAAAGGTGGCCATGAGGAAATGGACTTTTATGAAAAGGGACGGTTTATTTGATTAATTAAATAATGATATTTTTCGTATTTTGATTAAGTGTGTATTGTAATAAGGCCCACTAAAGTATTTCAGTTCATTTGTTAAGTATCGTTACTATTATGCCCTATTATGGAAGGATGATTAAAGATTGATTTCTAATGGTTTTATTTTCTCAATAAAGCTTGAAACCGATATGTTTATAACACACTCCGATTTTTACTTAGAATATTACAAGTCACGAAAATGTTTTACTAAACTCAACAAATTTTCAACGGTATACCTCTTAGGTAAGAATGTTTTTCAAAAGTGTTCCGCGGTGGCATTCCAAATTCGGTCGGATTAAATGGGCCGGGTTTGGGGTGTTACAAACTCCGTCACACACGACCGTGCCTCAAGTTAGAAATTCGAACACGGTCAGGTCTCAATCCACATGGGCGTGTGCCATGGCCGTGCCTCTGTCGCTGGAAAGAGAAATTTCAGTCGGAAAAGGATGCTTAGGGAGAAAGAATCGCACTCCAAGAGCCTATAAATATCCCCCAAGTACCACCTTTGAAGGGGATCAAAAGCTAGGCCAAGGAGCCAAGCCGAGAAGGTCAAAGTTAGGGAATAACGCGAGGATAGCCAGTTGATCCATCCCAAGAAGCCGGAGTTATACTTAAGACGGCGGAATTCTCCTTCAATTCCTTCAGGGGGTTTTAGGGCTTTCTTATGTTTTGTTTTATCTTTTCTCTTGCGATGTTTTGTTTATTCGTTATGAACTAAACCCCTCAGATACCTAAAGAGGATGAAACCTAGATGGATTTTGTTATTTTATTTTTAAGTTATATGATAAATTACTTAGTTTGTTCTTAATTATGTTGCTTAATCCAAATCTAATGTGCTTAGGTGGAGGAGGAATAGACCCTGCCTAAGAGGAGATCTAACATAATTAAGCAGAGTTGATCGAATGCCTAGATAAGGGTTACGAGATTTTACCGGATTAGGGTGAAACCTAATATGGGAGTCCATTGATCGATTTACTGGTATCCTAGGGGGTTATTATAAGCAAACGAGAGTTCCACTAATTAACCTAGGGTTAGACGTTATTCGCCTCGAGAGAGGGTTTAATAAAGGTTAGGGAGTCTTACGGATCAAGCTAAGTAAAGAAATCATATAATTTAGGGTTAGATAATAAGTGAAGTCTAGGTGGATTCTTCCCGAAGGTATCGTCGAAATCAACTGAGTTATTTTCCAGTTCGTCTTCTTGTATTTGTGTCCTTAGTTTAGTTGTCGTCAATTTAGTTTAAAAGCAATCTTCACTCTAATTTTAAGGCTAAATAATAAAAAGAAAGTGAGTATTAATACTTTTAGTTCCTTTGGGTTCGATAACCGGTTTTGCCTAAGCTATACTACTGTTCGATAGGTACACCTGCCTTTAATCGTTGTCAGAGTTAGTCTCCAGGTTTGATCATTCTTTTATAAATATTTAAAGCTCTGATTTGCAGCGATCAAGTTTTTGGCGCCGTTGCCGGGGAACTAAAATATGAAGAAAACTCTATTTTTATTACTTTAGCCCTAATTTTTATTTTTCGCAATTTATTTTTCTTTTCGTTTCTATTTTTGTTTTTCTGTTTGCTGAAATTTTCTTTCTTTTTTTTCCAGCTGGTACCTATAGTTTATGACTAGAAGGAACCCGAGAGGACCTTTGATATTCGACAACGAAATCGAAGCTACTGCTCGTAGGAATCGTCGGGAAACCAGGTGAGCCCTAGATTACACAGAAAGAGAGGAAGAAAACAAATCCAATCCTACTTAAGGGATGGACGAAAACAACCCACAACCACGCGATGTGGGGGAAAACAATGCTCCACGCACAATGTTTGATTATGCGAAACCGCATTTAACAGGAGCAGAATCTAGTATTGTTAGGCCTGCTATTTCTGCTAGCAATTTTGAATTAAAGCCTAACACAATACAAATGATTCAACAGTTTGTTCAATTTGATGGTTTGCAGGACGAAGATCCAAACACGCACATAGCTAACTTTTTAGAGTTATGTGATACCTTCAAAATCAATGGAGTTTCTGATGATGCCATACGTCTTCGGTTATTCCCTTTTTCATTGAGAAATAAAGCCAAACTGTGGTTAAACTCGTTACAACAAGGGTCAATCACTACATGGGATCAGATGACCGAAAAGTTTTTGATGAAATATTTTCCACCGACCAAAACGGCCAAATTACCGAATGATATCTCTTCCTTTGTGCAGATGGATATAGAGACGCTATACGATGCATGGGAGAGATTCAAAGATCTCTTGAGGAGGTGCCCACACCATGGTCTACCCTTGTGGCTACAACTCCAAACCTTTTACAATAGAGTAAACCCCTCAACGAGGCAACTGATAGATTCAGCTGCCGGTGGAACGCTGAACAACAAAACTCTAGAAGCACGAGTTCATTGAGGAGATGTCATTAAACAATTATTAGTGGCAAGCTTCAAGGACCAAACTGACAAAATCGGCAGGAGTTTTCAACGTCGATGCCATAACCATGCTATCAACGCAGCTTTGATAATTTGTGTTCTTCACAGGCACATCTAGTCATGCAGTGCGACGCAAGTGGAACCGTGGCGAATCCTGAGTACCCACCCTACCAACCGGGAGCAGAAGATGAGCAGATGAACTATATAGGTAATAATTTCTGATCTAATAATAATCCTTATAGTAATACTTACAATCCAGGTTGGAAGAACAACCCAAATTTTTTGTGGGGAGGACAAGGAAACCAAGGAAATCAAAGGCAACAACCTCCTCAAAGTTTCCAACATCAACCCTATCCACAAGAGAAGAAACCAATACACGAGAAGGAATCGACAAACACAGAAAAACGCCTGCAAGATATCGAGAGAACCCTTAAAGATCAACAAGCTCAATTGAAAAATTTACTGAGTCATTAGGGGAACTCACTAAGACGGTTGGAACGCTTACTAAGATGATCTGTGAAACAAGTGCAGAAAATTTTCCTTAAGGGACAGAACAGGTAAAAGCAGTCACACTAAGAAGTAGAAAGGAATTAGGCGAACTGAAGAAACAAACCCCAAACAAAAATAAAGCAAGTGATAAGGGAATTGAGGATGTGACTCCATTACGCAATGAGAACAAACCACCAATCCCATATCCAGCAAAGTTAAAGAAAGAGCGAATTGATGCACAATACGGTAAGTTTCTTGAACTTTTTAAACAAATACATATCAACTTACCTTTTGTTGAAGCTATTTCACAGATGCCAAAATACGCAAAATTCTTAAAGGAACTCCTGACGAATAAACAAAAACTTGAAGAGGTGTCAACGATGGAACTTAATGAAGAGTGCTCAGCCATCCTCCAAAATAAGCTACCAGCCAAGTTGAAAGACCCAAGAAGTTTTACTATCCCTTGTTTAATTGGTAGATTGAATATTAAGAAAGCATTAGCTGATCTAGGCGCTAGTATAAATTTAATGCCTTATAAAATGTTTAAACAACTAGATCTTGGGGAACCAGCACCCACTAGGATGAGTATTCAGTTAGCAGACAGATCTATTAAATATCCTAAAGGAGTCATCGAAGATGTTTTGGTAAAAATTGATAAATTTATTTTCCCTGTTGATTTCGTTGTATTAGACATGGATGGAGACATTAATGTTCCCTTAATCTTAGGGCATCCTTTTTTAGCCACTGCTAGAGCTGTTATTGATGTAGGAGATGGTAAACTCGCACTGAGGATAGGAGATGAAGAAATCATTTTTCAAATTTATGATGCCATGCGATATTCTAAAGAGCAAGATGATTCCTGTTATTTTGTTGATACTACTAATCATATCATTCAAAATTCATTACAGGAAATCATACATGACGACACGATGGAACTGTGCCTAACTCAAGAAGAGGGGGAAGAAGATGAAGATGATGAGCTGAATCTGAATACATCGTCATCCAAACAAATGAAAGAAGAAAGCATTGACAATGATGACGAAATAAAATAGAAACCCTCCATCGAAGAGCCACCCAAATTGGAATTGAAGCAGTTACCAAAACACTTAGAATACACATTCCTCGGAGACAATTTTACATTACCAGTAATCATCTCTGTAGAACTAGAACCTAAGGAAAAAAAGGAGCTGATAAAGGTACTAAAATAGCACAAAAAATCCATAGCTTGGAAAATTTCTAACATCAAGGGAATAAGCCCCGTGTTCTGCACCCACAAAATTTTAATGGAAGAAGAATACAAGTCGTGTGTGCAACACCAGAGACGGTTAAATCCTAACATGAAAGAAGTGGTCAAAGCTGAGGTCATTAAACTCCTAGATGCAGGAATAATTTATCCTATCTCTGACAACACTTGGGTATGTCCTGTGCAGGCAGTTCCAAAGAAAGAAGGAATGACGGTAGTGCCCAATGAAAAGAATGAGTTGATTCCCACAAGAACAGTTACGGGTTGGAGAGTCTGTATAGACTATAGAAAGTTGAATGATGCCACCAGAAAAGATCACTTCCCTCTACCCTTCATAGATTAAATGTGAGAAAGATTATCCGGGCATATGGACTACTGCTTTTTGGACGGACTCTCCGGTTACTTCCAAATCCCCATAGCTCCTGGAGATCAAGAAAAGACAAAATTCACATGCCCATACGGTACGTTTGCTTATCGTAGAATGTCTTTTGAATTATGTAATGCACCAGCTACTTTTTAGCATTGCATGTTGGCAATCTTTGATGAATTCGTGGAAGACATCATGGAGGTATTTATGGATGATTTCTCGGTATTCGGTAATTCTTTCCACCTTTGCCTTAAAAATTTAAAACGAGTTCTAATGAGATGTGAGGAAACAAACCTTATTTTAAACTGGGAAAAATGTCACTTTATGGTAAGAGAAGGGATTGTGTTAGGACATAAGATTTCTAGTAAAGGGATCGAGGTAGATAAAGCAAAGGTTGAAGCCATAGAAAAACTACCTCTCCCTAGTTCTGTTAAGGCTATCAGAAGCTTTTTAGGACATGCAGGGTTCTATAGAAGATTTATTAAAGATTTTTCTAAAATAGCTAAGCCTTTGACAAAATTACTAGAAAAAGATGTTCCTTTTGATTTCAATCATGAATGTTTAGATGCATTTAATATCCTTAAGGATAAATTAATAAATGCGCCGATTATAATTGCACCTGATTGGAACGTACCCTTTGAGCTAATGTGTGATGCAAGTGATTTTGCAGTAGGTGCAGTTTTGGGACAACGAAGAGACAAGCATTTTCAGCCAATTTACTACGCTAGCAGAACACTAACACCCGCACAAGAAAACTACACCGCCACAGAGAAAGAATTGCTAGTTGTAGTTTTTGCTTTTGATAAATTTAGACAATATCTAATATTGTCCAAAGTTATCGTTTACACCGACCATTCAGCTCTTCGTTATCTTTTAAACAAACCTGATGCTAAACCCAGGCTCATACGATGGATTTTACTCTTACAGGAATTCGACTTGGAAATACAAGATAAGAAGGGAACTGAGAATCTTGCAGTGAATCACCTTTCTAGACTTGAAAATCCACACACCAAAGAGCTCGATGAAGGTGGAATAAATGATTCGTTTCCCGAAGAACAACTCTTTTCTATAACACATTCTGAGGTACCATGGTTTGCAAATATTGCAAATTATTTAGTAGCTAACATCTTACCAAGAAAATTAACACACCACCAAAAGAAACGATTCTTTGCTGATGTGAAAAATTATTTTTGGGAAGATCCCTTTCTTTTTCGCATTTGTGCAGATCAGGTAATTCGAAGATGTGTTACAAAGACAGAAGCAAACAAGATCTTGGAGCATTGCCATTCAGGACCATCAGGAGGACACTACAGCGGTATTAAGACAGCACATAAGATACTCGAATCAGGTTTTTTTTGGCCCACTCTATTTAAAGATGTCAACAGGTATGTTACCTCGTGTGATAGATGCCAACGAATAGGTAACATTTCTAAACGAGATGAAATGCCTCAAACATATATGTTATCATGTGAAATATTTGACGTATGGGTTATTGATTTCATGGGACCATTCCCTAATTCATTTGGAAACAAGTACATCCTAGTGGCAGTTGATTACATGTCAAAATGGGTAGAATCGAAAGCTTTACCTACCAATGATGCTAGGGTAGTAGTCAAGTTTCTCAAGAAACTCTTTTCTCAATTTGGCACACCGAGAGCCATCATTAGCGATAGGGGTACGCACTTCTGCAATACCCAATTTGAAAAAGTTCTAAAAAAATATGGAGTATATCCCAGAACAGGAACCCCATATCATCCTCAAACCAATGGGCAAGTTGATGAGGCAAACCGAGAACTTAAGCGCATTCTAGAAAAAATCGTTGAATCAAATAGAAAAGACTAGGCATTAAAAGTAGATGATGTGTTATGGGCCTATAGAACAGCATTTAAAACACCTTTAGGGACATCCCCATACAAGCTTGTATACGGGAAAAGCTTTCATTTACCGTTTGAATTAGAACACAAAGCTTTTTGGGCAATAAAATTTTTGAATACTGATCTCAAAATTTCAAGAAAGAGAAGAATGATGCATATGAACGAGCTGGACGTATGGAGAACGGAAGCCTATGAGAACTCAAAATTGTACAAGGAAGCAACAAAGCGACGCCACGATGCTCGTCTCAAGAGATCATGGCAATTCGAAGTAGAAGACTTAGTCCTACTGTACAACTCAATGCTTAAACTATTTCCGGGAAAGTTGAAATCAAGATGGTCAGGACCATTCATGATCAAAACAATGTTTCCATATGGCACCATCGAGGTAACTCATCCCACTAAAGGCACATTCAAGGTAAATGGTCACCGACATAAAATTTATAATGGTACAGATTTTGGAGGTATGAGAGAAGAGCTTATGCTCCATGAGCCGTCCTTTAGAACCGAAAACAGGGAGAGTCTAGCTTAAGACTATAAACGAGCACTTCTCGGGAGGCAACCCGAGCACTAACATACTAACATAGTTTTTATTTTTCTAACACCGCACTAAAATAGTCTAACAGGAAAATGCAGGATTTTTAACACGGCCTTGAACATGGGCGTGTCATTGGCCGTGTCAATGGCCGTGTACAAAACAGGGGGCGATCTACAGGCGTGCCAAGAGCCGTGCCCAAATAGAGAAAAATGTCTATCGACAACAGGGCTGCGATACCAGATCACGCCCGTGCCTCTCAACCATGCGAGGCTACTGACTTCCACATCATGGGCAGACCACGCACGTGCCTTCAAACCGTGCGAAGCTACTGACTTGTTGAGCACGGGTAAGACACGCCCGTGTGACCTCACCGTGCCAACAGTTTTGCTTTATCAAGCACGGGCGTGCCACTGAACCTGAATGCGCCCAAACTTGAAAAGCGCGAAAAACACGGGCGATTTCAAATTGACACGGCCGTGTCAACAGACCGTGCCCCCTCCCCTATAAATAGAATCTAATCGTCATCTTCCCCAAAAACAAACCCTAAATCAGATTTAAACCCCCTCCCAAAACCGGCCAAACACTCACCCTTTCCATTAAAACCACCTCTCCTCACCTTTTTCTTCCAAAAACAAACCAAAACCTTCCGCACGGCCGCACCACAGCCGTGCTACCAAGCCCCACGCCTACGCCACAGCCGTGTTCACGCTACAGAACCCCAAGCCACCGCCGTGCTCCGCCCGTGCCGATCATCTCCTCCACCCCTGGTTTCATTTTCTTAACAAAATCTTTGATGGCATTTGTATTTATTTTCAAACTTTGTTAGATTTAGTTTTGAAAAGCATGATTTATTTTTATTTAAGCCCCCATAATATTTGATTGCAACTTTATTTTTCATTTTGTTTAGAATTAGCCCTGATTTTTTGTTAGTGAATATGCTCACAACATTCATGAATAAATTGCTTTTGGTTGCTGATTGATTCCATCCGTAGACATAAAATCTACCAATTTTCTTGATATCGAATGAAATTGATATGAGATACATTGGTCATTGTTCCTGTTATTTTCTGATATTTTTTTTCAGGTACCATGTCGTTGTCACGAGTCAAACGATCCGTCCCAAGCAAGAAAAGAAAGGGGCCCGGATCATCGTCCGCAAGTAGCTCCATCGAAACTCGACACCCATTTCTCCGGTTCCCCCAAGCAACACAAGATGAAAGGTACAAAGCAATCCGGGGAAGACCCATAGGCACCGATTGACGCATCGACTGGAATGCAGTGCGACAAGTTGGGCTCGAAACCGACATTAAAACACTTCTCTTAATCGAACCGTGGGAGAACTTCTTCAAAATCGACGAACCCACGTATATGGAGCTTACGTTAGAGTTCTGTACCACCTTCATTTTGCAAGCAGTGACGACTCAGTTCGACAACCCAGGTGCTATTCAATTCCATCTAGGGGGCTCAGTGCGTCGATTAAGTGTACCTCAATTCGGCACGACTCTCGGACTTTACACACTGGAGTTCATAGTAGAATACCCACTTGCTGGATTAAACCGCGAGCTCCACTGCCCTCCGATCGAATGCTGGCGCGCCCTACACCCAACTACAACCAACTACGACCCCAGTCGCTCTAAGGCGACGGCACTACACCCCGCCCTAAGGTATATTCACGCTATTCTCGCACACACCATCACACGTCGCAGAGAGAGCACGGGCGTCGTAAACAAGCAAGACGTCTACTTCCTATCTTGCATGTCTGAAGGACATGTCTTCGATTTAGCATATTTTATCCCATACATGATTCAACACCAAACAGAGCAACATAGGAAGGGAATTTTGTCAATGGGACCGTACATTACAAGGTTAGCTCGACACTTCAACCTCCTCAACTCCGATGAGCAGATCACCTCCCTCACACTGATGGGCAACATGGTTCCTCAAGGCATCCAAACCATGATACATATGAGGATGATAAAACAACGTCGTGGGGCCGATCCTCCGCAGTACAAACTAAAGACACCAATCAAAGAGGAAGAGGACGAGGACATTCCTGATGATGTCCCACCACCATCAGAGGAGGCAACAAATCCAAGCCAGCATCCATACCGAGCAGCAACATCATTCGCAGACATCTCTGCTCAACATGATCGGATCGAGATGTATTTTGCAGAAAACGCTCGACGTTTAGACGGATTGGAGGCGACGCTCCAACAAATATGCCAACATCTCAACATTTCATCATCAGCACCACCACCGGACCCAACCATGGATGAAGACCTCTGAGTCTATTTAATTTGTTTTATTTTCTTCATTTTTAAGACTTTATTTTATGTTGTTTAAATTTGAACTTTTATTATTATTACAAATTTTTATCATTGGCTATTCAATCATTCAAGCATCCCTAACAACATACCTCTTTCATCGAAAAGATCATTAACAAGTGACTTTGCAGCATAAATCATTTATTCCACCTACACAAAAGCACAATTACGCGAAATGCAAAAAGTCACCTGATGCTACACACTGTCCACATCCTTAAGGATCTCGTCAGAAAATCCAGGAAGTAACACTTTTCCCTCCTATCTTTTGATTGGTCATTAATTCTCATTATCTATCTTTATACATTGAGGACAATGTACATCTTAAGTGTGGGGGGGTAAAAGGACCTAACTTTTTGCATTATTCTCAAATCCCTGAGGGTAAAAGTGGAATAAAAGTTTCATTATTCTCAAATCCCTGATTTAGTCTTGTTTTTATGCAAAGTTGTCATATTACTAATTAGGATGAAATTTCTGATGATTTGTGATGATTATTGAATGTTTTAGAATAAGTCATAGTTTACATTGATGTTTAATTTAAGGAATACTAGAGAATCAAGCATGATAAGTCTGTTTTTTAGGAATTAAAATTTTTGCTAGGCTGTTGACCTAAATTTAAATACTACCTTGAAATTTAAAATTCATAAGGATGATGTCAAAACACCCATAATTTTTGTGAGTATTTGAACCTTATAGAGCATACATTCTTTTTCGTGCTCATTTTTTGATTATGAGTGTGTCAACTATGAACTGTTATTCTAGAATTTTCCTCGTTTTTACATGTCGAGACCACAGTTATGATTTGATATACAAAGATGATAAAGGCACCTAGGTTTTAACCCACTAATTCCACTAAATAGCCCACCTTTACAATTAACCCTAGTGAACCCGTTGATCCTAACAAACCCTTTTTATGATTTACCTAATATTAACCCAAAGCCCTTGTATTTGTTATCCCCATTTCTTTTGACTACCCCTTAATCGAGACTTGATTTGATCGTTACCAAAGTTTATTATTCTGATAGTTAATTTGTCATGTTATATTGTTTGTTCTAAAAAAAAATCCAAGTTATTCAATTTTAGTAGTATGAAAAGTGAGCTTACACAACCAAAAGACTGTTTTCAAAAGAAAAGCTCGTATTAGTAGGATTACTACTTTTTAAAAGTTTCAGAAAAATTTTAGGTAGGTACTTGTCAATTCAATCTCGATTCTAACCCTCTAATTTCAGGCTGTAACCACACCTTTTACCCTAGCCTCGTTACAACCATAACAAAGACCTTTTGATCTGTTTGTCATCTCATATTACAGTGGTGGAGATTTGATTTTCAGGCAAGCCTATGGGATTAACTTTTCAGGTTCGACTTATGAGCGATCTTTTTCTTAACCTTAAACACTTTAGAGTGATTTGAGTGAATCCTAAGTGAGGATATCAATCCTTGTCGGTTTTGAATTAAAAAGGTAGTTATTTAAAAGAGGGAAGACACCTATGTTTCGAGGTACAAAATTGACTTATCTCGGTTTAAATCTTTAGGACGCTTTGAATCAAATTATCCATGTATGAATTCTCTATGAATTAGGATAAGACATTGTTGATAAGAATTATAGATCATGAAAAGTTTTGTTTTAATGTAAGTTGAGAATGGGCCTTTGCACGAAAATGACACAGCCTGGCCTATAGCACACACGGTCGTGCCTCAAGTTAGAAATTCGAACACGGTCAGGTCTCGATCCACACGGGCGTGTGCCATAGCCGTGCCTCTATCGCTGGAAAGAGCAATTTCAGTCGGAAAAGGATACTTAGGGAGAAAGAATCGCACTCCAAGAGCCTATAAATATCCCCCAAGTACCACCTTTGAAGGGGATCAAAAGCTAGGCCAAGGAGCCAAGCCGAGAAGGTCAAAGTTAGGGAATAACGCGAGGATAGCCAGTTGATCCATCCCAAGAAGCTGGAGTTATACTCAAGACGGCGGAATTCTCCTTCAATTCCTTCAGTGGGTTTTAGGGTTTTCTTATGTTTTGTTTTATCTTTTCTCTTGCAATGTTTTGTTTATTCATTATGAACTAAACCCTTCAGATACCTGAAGAGGATGAAACCTAGATGGATTTTGTTATTTGATTTTTAAGTTATATGATAAATTACTTAGTTTGTTCTTAATTATGTTGCTTAATCCAAATCTAATGTGCTTAGGTGGTGGAGGAATAGACCCTGCCTAAGAGGAGATCTAACATAATTAAGCAGAGTTGATCGAACGCCTAGAGATAGGGTTACGAGATTTTACCGGATTAGGGTGAAACCTAATATGGGAGTCCATTAATCGATTTACTGGTATCCTAGGGGTTATTATAAGCGAACGAGAGTTCTACTAATTAACCTAGGGTTAGACGTTATTCGCCTCGAGAGAGGGTTTAATATAGGTTAGGGAGTCTTACGGATCAAGCTAAGTAAAGAAATCATATAATTTAGGGTTAGATAATAAGTGAAGTCTAGGTGGATTCTTCCCGAAGGTATCGTCGAAATCAACTGAGTATTTCTTCAAAGTTATTTTCCAGTTCGTCTTCTTGCCTTTGTGTCCTTAGTTTAGTTGTCGTCAATTTAGTTTAAAAGCAATCTTCACTCTAATTTTAAGGCTAAATAATAAAAAGAAAGTGAGTATTAATACTTTTAGTTCCTTTGGGTTCGATAACCGATCTTGCCTAAGCTATACTACTGTTCGATAGGTACACTTGCCTTTAATCGTTGTTAGAGTTAGTCTCCAGGTTTGATCATTCTTTTATAAATATTTAAAGCTCTAATTTGCAGTGATCACCTAGCACACGAGCGTGTGCCTTGGTTGTGTGACCTTATTTAGTTGATGACGTTAGAAACAAAGTGTCAAGGTTTTTTCACACGAGCTGAGACACGGGCGTGTCATGGCAGTGTGTGGGACACAGGCCGTGGACACAGGCGTCTGTCAGTCTGTGTGACATCCTGACTTCTCGTGAAGCATAAGTCAGGTTCGCGCACGGGCTAAGGACATGGCCATGCCAGCTACATGGTCGTGCCCCAAGTCCACACGAGCGTGTGCCCCTATTTTCAATGAAATTTTCTAAAGTTTTCTAAGGTTCCCGGTTTAGTCCCGATCTGCTTTTAATGTATGTTTTGGGCCTTGTAGGCTCATATTAGGGATTTTAAGACAAAATTTGAAAAGTTTTAAATTTGAACAAACTTTTATGACCTGGAAATTTATGTTAGTATGTGTTTAAGTTGGTAACGCCTCATACCCTGTTTTCGACGTCAAACACGGGTAAGGGGTGTTACAGCCCTATCGTAAAATTAATTAAGACTTGAGTTGTTTCGGAATGGGCTAGAAAATGTTGAAAGATAGGCTAAAAACAAAGGTTAAAGATAGTTGAAATGATAGATGGGTGAATTTGGCTTAGGCCAAGATTGAACCAACGATATAGAAAAAGTTGTCCCAAATCTTAAATAGCTCTTAGGTGAAATCAGTTTGGAAAAGATAACGAACCTTGACCCACTATCTATGAAAGATAGAAACTAGAGGTATAGGCGAACGCCACACTTATGAAAGTGATAAGTTCAAAAGAAAGACGAGATTGACGCCACAAGAGTTGTCTTGATAAGTCAATTCAGTCCAAGGAGAAAAATGAGAGTTGAATACTCACAAAGTAATATAATTTCATAAAATGATCAAAAGTCCATACAACCAACAAATAACTAAGTATTTATAGCTACACTATAGGCTAGCTGAATGGTCACTTAATTAGCTAAAAAGTCAGCTTACATTTAGCTTAAATGAGTTGAAACTTCTACGAAGTTTCCTAGTAATTTCCTTGAAGTTTCCTAACAAGCTGAAAATTAATATTGAGCTGAAAAGGCCTTGGTAGGTTCGGCCAAATAGGATGCATGGAATTCAATATGCTGCTTTGATCAGCTGAATAGTCTTGAGTATTTTAATAGAATCTTGAGTACTCCAATGGCCAATAGCCGAATGTGAGCAGCCTCCAAACTTGCTAGCTGATGGAATTATTGTAGGAAACTATTGGCCTTTGATCTCCACGAAAAGGCACCTATGGAAGCTCAAAACAGTAGCTTGGATCTTTTAATTCAGCTCCTTGTCCATTAAGCTTCATGAAAAGTCACCTGAAAAAAAGAGAAATCAGCAGCTCTTTTAAAGTCGTCCCATGCATTAGCCAAATGCATGCTTTTCTTTAATGCTTTCCTTTGCTATTAAGCTAGCTGATTCAACTGAATTAATTACCTATAAACACAAAATAAATTCGGGCAAAGACATATTTAAAACTTATTTAAATTGTCTAAACTCTTGACACATTAATTGGCTGTATTAACTAGAACAAATTAGATACACTTAAGACATATTAAACGGCTGAACTAATCAGGACATATTAATTGCTGAAACTAAACAAAACACATTAAATTAACTTAAGACACATTTAAAAACTTAAACTAATAATAACTAAAATAACTAAACAACATTAATGTTTTATTCCAGCAACTTAAACGCATAAACTAAAGAAAGCTAAAATTGAGCTAATCGAATTAGATATTCTAGCAGATTGATGCACAAGGTAAAACCGAATAATGTTGAGCTCAATGAGCTAGGATGACCTATGAATGAGCTAAATGTGCTTGTAGCAAGTTGCATGGAACTCTTGAGTTGTACATCATTGATTATTCGATAAAGCCAGCAGTGGTTTCCACCCCACGTTCGATCAATTAAGACCTGCACAAAAATTAACAAACCAAAATTAAATTTCATTTTGAACTTGGGCACCTCGTGTTTAGGCCATTCCCGATTTCACCGATTTGAGTCGTAACATGATGCGGCTGGGATCGCATCATACCCTCCCCCTTGAAGACGATTTTTCTTCAAATCGGGCCATTTGCTTGCAAAACATCTTTCAAAGGCACGAACCCTTTTGCTTGTGAACTTGACAAATTCGTTTCCAAAAACCTGAGAACCACAAATGGTTTGAAAAGGAAGCAGGTTATTTACATGCCCTCCCTCTTTAGGAGGAAACATTTCAAAGTGTCACCTACAGAAGAATGAAATAGATTAGTGACACTAGAATTTATAAGCTCAAAGAACTTTTGGAAATCTTATTCAAAATTGAACATCATGAAGCATTCGAGAATTATAATTTTTGGACAAAAAATGTCCATGACTCGATTCCTTTGAACATCGACCTGAGAACCACAAATGGTTTGAAAAGGAAGCAGGTTATTTACATGCCCTCCCTCTTTAGGAGGAAACATTTCAAAGTGTCACCTACAGAAGAATGAAATAGATTAGTGACACTAGAATTTATAAGCTCAAAAGAACTTTTGGAAATCTTATTCAAAATTGAACATCATGAAGCATTCGAGAATTATAATTTTGGACAAAAAATGTCCATGACTCGATTCCTTTGAACATCGATATAGAACCAAGGTTTTGATTTAGCTTTTGCAACTTATCACAGTTCAACAACTTTGTTTTCAGATTTAAAGATAAAACATCAAGAAAGCACAAATGGTTCACACATCTATTCACATGAAATTCAGATTACTTGATTTCTTTCAATAACGAACCAGAATAGCGAACTCCAGGTTTGAACACACAAGTTTGATCACTTGTTCCAAAATGCAACAAGAGCTTCTTTATCTCCAGTGATCCACACATATTAAACAAGAAAGATTTAAACACACACATATTCAAACAATCAAAACTTTTAAATCTCGTTCGAATAGACTTGCACAAACATGTACAACAATTTATAAAATTCACATTACCATCACAAACAAACAGATTAGGTGTTTTACGTGACAGCTCTTTATCACACAAGATCAAATTTTGTTCGTGCCAATTTAATCTTACTTCATCAAAAAACTTGCCAATGCCATACTCATTAGTAGAAAAACTCTTCACGCCACTATTTAAAATGAAATCATCAAAAATTAGAGAATGACAATTAGCCAAATCAAGGTGCGAATGTAACAGCCCGATTTAGGGCCTAGTCAGAATAGTGGTTGCGAGACCACAAGTCCGAGATAGAAATATGTGTTTTATGGCTTTTATGATGTCTATAGCATGTTTGCATGATTGTGTGAAATTCTCATGAAGAAATTTTATTAATTAGTGATCAATTTGTCCATTAGGACTAAATTGCAAAAATTGGAAAATATGAGATTCTAGAAGATTTAAGTATGAGATAGCATTAGAAAAATTACTGGAGGTCCTTATCTAGCAATTAGACCATTATATGTTAAGATGGACAAAATAGACATGGGAAGCAAAAATCTCAAGAAAGGGGCCTTAAGGGCATTTTTGTCATTAAGTTAATTAATGAATTAAAAGGGAAAATAAGTCAAAAACGGTGTCCATCTTCTCTATGCTTGGCCGAAAATCACAAGGACTCCATATCTAGGGTTTCTTCAACTTTCAAGCTTGATTGTAAGTACCTTCTAGCCCCGTTTTTAATGTTCTTCGTATTTTTGAGATCCTCGTAGCTCGATTTAGCTATTTCTAGCTATATTTTGAGCTAGGGTTTATATTTAAAAATTTACCCATGTATGACATGCATGTATTTTGATGATTTATGGAAGAATATGAAAGTTTGATGTATGATAAATATTTTTTTCTAAGTGATTTTCATAGAAAATGCATAAAAAGGATTAAATTGTAAAAGTCATGAAAATGGTCATACATGAGTGAATTAGTGAAAATTGGGGGCTTTTGTAGTTATGAAAATGATTCGGCTAGGTTTAAAATGCAAAGAAATTCAATAAAAATCATTTTACGAGCATAGGGGCAAAAGTGTAATTATGTAAAAGTTTAGGGGTAAAATTGTAATTTTGCCAAAGTATGATTCATGGGTTAATTTAGTCAATGTGAGTATTAAACAAGTGAAATTGCTATTATAGATCAAGAAACACGAAGCCCGAACCGAAACTGAGGCAAAGACAAGGTCGTGGACTAAATTCAACAATTCCACATATATTTTGGTACCGAGGTAAGTTTGTGTGAAATTAAAGCTACATAATGTTATTATGTTTTTAATTACTTTATATCTTGAGAAATGTATATTATTTCCATGAAGTTGATTAATGATGCCTCGATGAAATTATAATGATATCATGTTAAGTTGAAGTCTCGATTGAACATTCGGAATAACAAGTATACTTATGTCACAACATGAAATAAAGGAAGGTCTCATATAAGACCATGTCTGGGACATGGCATCGGCACCAAATAAAGGAAGGTCCCGCATAAGACCATGTCTAAGACGTGGCATCGGCACCAAATGAATGAGGTCCCGTATAAGACCATGTCTGGGATATGGCCTCGGCACCAAAGAAAGATCTCGTGTAAGATAATGTCTGGGACATGGCATCGACATCGAGATATGAGATATGAGATCCCGTGTAAGACCATATTTGGGATATGGCATCGGTATTAAGATGTGATCCCATGTAAGACCATATCTGGGATATGGCATTAGCATCGTGATACATGTATGATGAGATTGAGTATCCTTCGATATTCCGAGTAGTTCAACGGGAAAAGAGCTAAGTTTATGTACAGATGACCAAGAGTTAAGCTCATGTTTAAGAGTATAAAAGTGCTAAAGTTATGTGATGAAGTGATACAGGTACCCATGAGTAACTTACGAGAAATGAATGCAAAATGTGATATGTAATTTGGTAAGAGTATGCATAAGTAAGTTAAGTTGATCTGTTTGAGAACTTGTGTATTATTCAATGAGATAAATGGATGCTATTATAAGTCTTAATGTTGCTATTTATTTCATGCAAACTTACTAAGCTTTATGCTTACCCCTCTCTTTTCCCTTTCCCTTGTAGTATCGCCAAGCTAACTCGGGGATCGTAGGATGTTGGAATTCGGATCACACTATCAACTGTTCTTTTGGTATAGTAAAGTTGATTTATTTTAGGTATGGCATGTATAGGAACTTGAGAATTTTGTTATGTCATATTTGTTAGCCAAAGTGTTGGCTATTATTGTTATTCATTCATTTTGTAAATGGCCATTGGGAATTGGCCAATACTTGTTAAGTTTTATATATACTCAATGATGATGAGATTCATGAAGTGCAAGTTCGTGCAATTGATTGAGTAAAGTGTGAAGTGTATGCATGATGAATTAGTGATTAGTCATAGTGTGTTATTGCTATATTATGTGTTTCTTGTAATGTTATAAGTGTGTTTACTTTTTAGGGTGGCAATTGGCTTGGTAAAAGCCTTATAATTGTCCACATGGGTAGACACACGGGCGTGTGCCTAGGCCGTGTGTGACACACGATCAGCCCTATAGGTGTGTTGATAGGTCGTGTGTCCCCTGCATCAAAATTTCAAAAATTCAGTTCGTCACACTGTTCAGCACATGGGCATGTGACTAGGCCGTGTGCCTCTAAGTGTTTACTGACGTCATAAATAGAATACCAAGGCTTTCACACACGGGTGAGGACACGGGCGTGTCTTGGCTGTGTGAGGGACACGGGCCATAAACACGGGCGTGTGCCAGGCCCTGTGAAAACCCCTGTAGGTTCGAAATGAAAAATAAAATCCACACCGGCTAGGAACATGGGTGTGTGTGACCACACGGCCTGCCCACACGCCCTTCCATCTATACGGGCGTGTGGCCCTGTTTGAGACAAAAAAAATTTCTAAGTGTGCAAAAGTTTTCGGTTTAGTCCCGAACCATTCCGTAAGTATGTTTAGGGTCTTGTAGTCCCATAATATGGACATTATAAATATAAATGAAAAAGTTTTAGGTTGGAACGAAATTTTATGGCCCGAGGTTATATGTTTGAGCAAGTTAAGTTCGGTAATGCCTCGTATCTGGTTCCGGCGTTGAATACAGATAATGGGTGTTATAGCAGAGCTCTTTCAAAAACTATATCTTCGGCAATCTTGTCAATAACGTTCAATTGGGGTTGTTGTGACTCAAATATTATAGAACCCTTACCTTGCTTACCTTTAAGCATTTGTGGTCTAAGGTAATCTACGATCTTTCCTTTTTTGATCAGCTTGAAGCACCTCTCATCATGAAGGTACTGAAGTTGAAATTCGACACATGAATATCTAGAGACCTGAAAAGAAGAAAATACAATACACGGACAACTCGCATATTAGTTAGTTATGACTTTCATCACTTTTTCTTGAACACTTTCTTCTTTTCCACTATTTTCTTTTTCACTCGTTTCTTTTTCTATCTCATCGAAACATTCATCTTTCATATGTTTTTTTCCTTTCGCTCTTCTTTTCATTTTCATTTTCAACAACAACACTCGATTCTTGCTCACCATCATTTCTTTCTTCAATCTCTCTCTTTTTTTTAACTTTCTTTTCTTTCTCACATGCTGTTTCAATCTCATTCTCGTTTTGCTTTCTCTCACTCTCTTCTTCTTTTTCAATTTCTTTTTCTTTCACTTCTTTTTTCCTTCTCTCAATTTCATTCCATATTCGCTCATTTTCTCTTATTAGCATTTCTTGTCTCTCTTTTCGTTTAATTTCTTTTTGTCTCGTTCTTTCGTTACGAGAAGAAGATATCAAATAAGAATCATAACGACAAGCTTTTTGTTGGAAAAAAGTGGCAGAATCTTCATATAAGTCACGATCAACTCTTCGTGAATAACCCTCTATGGGCGAATACCTTGATGCATATGAAACTCGTTCACCTCTTCGTGATTGATCCTTCGTGGACGAGTACTTTGGTGCATATGAAGAATTACTTGTGCTTTCTCGTTTGCTACCTCGAAAGGCTTCAAACTTGCGATTTTCTTTACTCCAACTTGAATCACATGAAGAATAGGAATCAAGTCGTGGCTCCCTCTTAATTGAGTCTTTTCGCTCTTTTTGCACAATGGACTCCTTCGAGAATCTTCCTTCTACATGATCCAATCTTTTAAGCATGTGTTCTAGTTTCCGTTTGAGCATTTGGTCCATCTCATGAATAAATGTATGATATGTTGGATAGGACAAAACATCGTCATCATTAACAATCCTTTCGGTACTTCTTGACATTTTGGTTTAATCACACAACAAATCTCACAACTTCTCTCCCAAAGAAATTTTCACACACTTTGGCTTTTACTCGCTCGAATAGTCTCACAGCACTCTTGCCTTTTTCTACTCAAGTTCGCCTCTCGAAATTCTCAATGGACTACTTAGACAAAACAACAATCGTTGTGGAATTGGCTTCAAAATTTTATGTAAGGGTAGGGAAAGATTTTGGGACAAAAGAGTAGGCTAGAAACAAATTAAAAAGGTTTGAAGTGTGGTCGAATAGTATTATGGACAAAAGAATATTTTCGGGCAGTAGTAACACTTTTAACTAGCTTTTTTTCTCTTTTTTTTTTAAAAATGAAACGAACTTTTGTACTCCAAAAAAATTTGATTTTCACACTTTGAATTTTCAATTGATGCAGAAACCTTTTTTTTTTACACAATTTTTTTTGAATTTTATTTCGAATTTTATTTCTAATCTTTTTAACTAAATACAATCCCGGGAATACCAAAAATGTCGATACTTACTTAATTTTCACTAGCTCTAATACCAAATGATACGAACTCGCCTCGGTGTTGATTTGAGTCGTTTAGGTTGCCCGATCGTAAAATTAAGTAAGACTTGAGTTGTATCGGAATGGGCTGGAAAAGGTTGAAAGATAGGCTCAAAAACAAAGGTTAAAGATAGTTGAAATGATAGATGGGTGAATTTGGCTAAGGCCAAGATTGAACCAACGATTTAGAAAAGGTTGGTCCGAATTTTAAATAGCACTTAGGTGAAATCGGTTTGGAAAAGATAACAAACCTTGACCCACTATCTATGAAAGATAGGAACTAGAGGTCTAGGTGAACGCCACACTTATGAAAGTGATAAGTTCTAAAGAAAGACGATATTGACGCCACAAGAGTTGTCTTGATAAGTCAATCCAGTCCAAGGAGAACAATGAGAGTTGAATACTCGCAAAGTAATATAATTTCATAAAATGATCAAAAGTCCATACAACCAGCAAATAACTAAGTATTTATAGCTACATTATAGGCTAGCCGAATGGTCACTTAATCAGCTAAAAAGTCAGCTTTCATTCAGCTCAAATGAGCTGAAACTTCTACGAAGTTTCGTAGTAATTTCCTTAAGTTTCCTAACAAGCTGAAAATTAATATTGAGCTGAAAAGGCCTTGGTAGGTTCGGCCAAATAGGATGCATGGAATTTAATATGCTGCTTTGATCAGCTGAATAGTCTTGAGTATTTTAATAGAATCTTGACTACTCTAATGGCCAATAGCCGAATGTGAGCAGCCTCCAAACTTGCTAGCTGATGGAATTATTGTAGGAAACTATTGGCCTTTGATCTCCACGAAAAGGCACCTAAGGAAGCTCAAAACAGTAGCTTGGATCTTTTAATTCAACTCCTTGTCCATTGAGCTTCATGAAAAGTCACCTGGAAAAAAAGAGAAATCAGCAGCTCTTTTAATGTCGTCCCATGCATTAGCCAAATGCATGCTTTTCTTTAATGCTTTCCTTTGCTATTAAGCTAGCTGATTCAGCTAAATTAATTACCTATAAAGACCAAATAAATTCGGTCAAAGACATATTTAAAACTTATTTAAATTGTCTAAGCTCTTGACACATTAATTGGCTGTATTAACTAGAACAACTTAGATACACTTAAGACATATTAAACGGCTGAACTAATCAAGACATATTAATTAACTTATGACATATTAATTGCTGAAACTAAATAAAACACATTAAATTAACTTAAGACACATTTAAAGACTTAAACTAATAATAACTAAAATAACTAAACAGCATTAATGTTTTATTCCAGCAACTTAAACGCATAAACTAAAGAAAGCTAAATTGAGCTAATCGAATTAGATATTCAGCAAATTGATGCACAAGCTAAAACCGAATAATGTTGAGCTCAATGAGCTAGGATGAGCTATGAATGAGCTAAATGAGCTTGTAGCAAGTTGCATGGAACTCTTGAGTTGAACGTCCTTGATTATTCGATAAAGCCAGCAGTGGTTTCCACCCCACATTCGATCAATTAAGACCTGCACACAAATTAACAAACAGAAATTTAATTTCATTTTGCACTTGGGCCCCTCGTGTTTAGGCCATTCCCGATTTCGCCGATTTGAGTCATAACATGATGCGGCCGAGATCGCATCAGTTTGTTCAAGGTCACAATGTGATATCCTCGACGTCACAATGCCAACTCGGTAAATTTTTAAAAATGTTGCATTTTAGTCCTTAAACGACCTCGAGTTATTGAAAAAGCTTTCGTAAGCTTGTATAAATATCAGATATGACTGTATAACATGTTATAATGATGTATTGAACTCAATAGTATGTATAATTTTTTGAATTGAATTGTAATTAAAAATTGCTGTTGCTCCATAACAAATGTGACATCCCATAGCTCAAACCCAACGATCAGGTCGGGTATGGGGTGTTACAATTTACAAATAGCTTTGGTGAATTTTGATATACAAATTGAGTGCATTATTCTATTTATTTAAATAGGAACCTTAGAGTGCTTTGTTATTCACTTTTAAGTGATTTATTTTTACTTTCAATAGGTAAGGAGAGTAGGGAAACTTCATACTAAATGTAATTGGGTGGGGCTACAACTTAAACCATTATTTGTACTATAAGATTTAGTAGTGGAATTCTTCTTTAGATAGAACAGTAGGTTATGTCCAAACTGTAGTAACAACTTTCTATGTTCTGTTCTTCCATTATTCTTATATTTACGTGTATGAATGTGATAAAAGGTATGCTCAACTTTGCCACACCTCACTATCAATTGCTAATATACTAACAAAAACTCATCAATTAAGTTTGAAATAGGAAGCATTTTAATAAAAGAAGTTAGATATTTATTCTGTTATATTATATTGAAATTTAATAAAAATTTATATAATAATTTACATTATTAAGAATTTAATGATTGATCATAGTAAAATAAATAAAATAATAATTAAATTTATATATAATTGTTTATTTATACATTGTCATTTATATGGATTTGTATATCAAAACAAGTCGTATTTAGATAAATCATTTTAATTTTATTAACAAAAAATTATTTATACATTAATAGAAAAATAAAAAAAAAGTAATAATAAGAAACAAACAATTAAATAACTTTACTTTAATAATGACTTTAATATTAATGAAATAAAATAAAAATTAATAATTTTCTTAACAAAAATAAATATATAATAGTTTATTATTATTTGTTAATTAAATCAAGATATATAAACAAAAATAGAAGTTAGCTAATGTTTAATTTAATAAAAATGATCAATTTAAAGAATTTTATTTTAATAAATATATATAATTTAACGAAATAGTAGTTTAAAAAATTATGTAAAAAATATTATTTAAATAAGTAATGGTTCTTAAGAAAGAATGATATAGTTTCCTTTTATTTTTAAAAAATAGTTTTTAAGAGGTAGTTTTTTATTTTTTATTTCAAATGGATTAAGTGTTTTTTTAGTTTGATGCACTAATGCACGTCGGATTTGGGCAAAATCAACTGAATTAAATCTGTTTTGGAAGGAATTTCGACAAACTTGTCACGTAATTTAGATAGGATCTTCATTATTTGAAGTACGAATAACATTATCATAATTAATGTAAATGTCAAAGGTCACGGATCAAAGCTTGTGATGAATATATACAAAATGTTTCATAGAGGTCAACTGATTAAATATGGTTCATTTGACCGACATAAACTGACCCGCTTCGTGGAACATATGGAGAAGCTCTTCTACTTGAAGCCCTGGTGGTCCAATGAAATACTCCAGTATAACTAGAGTTATCATGGTGAATATTTTGTAACCCTAAGAGATAAAATTGTATTGTGTTTAAATCCCTTAGGATTCTCATCTTGTAGATAGACATAAATCTCAACCATTGATGTAGTTCAATCGGTGTCGTTGGATCTAGGGGAGCTCAACTATAGATAGATGCATTCCCCCTAATAGTATTCATTCCATTACAGAGTTGCTGAATATATTTGAGAGCATTTACGCAATCACCTTGTGTGCATTGTTTTCTTGTGGTTTTTTTTTTTTTTTGTTCTTTCATTACTTCTTTGCTTTGAGTTTGCTTTCGCTTTATTTCGGTGCCTTAGAGAAATTCATTTGTGAATTCTCACTTTCAAGAGTTAGGCTAACTTAGGCAGATTTGAAGTTAAGTCTACCCAAGGTTACGCGGTTTGCGAGATTAAAATTCTAACCCTGTGGCATTGGCATCAGACCAGTGTTTGATAAGGCATTGGTTGAGATGATGAAAAGTGTAAACGAGCAGAATGAGCCTAAGGAGACCCATGGGGGTAGGAAAACTAGCATATCAAGGGATATGTAGTTAGCTTTGGAAGGTAGTGCTGTCAAACTCGAGGGTTCTATAGATGATGTGACGGAGGCCCTTGAGGTAGTCAACAGACACACCTTAGAACTGGACTTGGGGAAAGATCAATTCAAGGGACCGGTGTTGGTTTCCAATGATGGTAATGAAGAAGAGATGCAGGGGGCTCTCAAATCCACTGATGAGAATGTAACGCACCGGTTTTTCATTAATTTCAGATTTTATAACTTTGGCATGAATAAGTGTCTGCTTTAGTGGTTATGTGTTCTGGGTGTGTGTGTGAGGTCCCAAGTTCAAGCCATGACTTGGACAAATTTTCCCAAGTTCAAGCCTTGACTTTGACAAATTTTGGTCTTGTTATGAATAAGGCCTTAACCTGTCCTAAAGGGCTTAAGTTTAATAGTTGGTAATTAAATAACAGAATGGGCCTGCTAGTCTAGTGGTTAGGTGGGGTGTTGGATTGCATGAGGTCTTGAGTTCGAATCCATGCTGAAGCATAGGCATTATTTTTGCTTAAAGATTCGGCTAGAGTTGTGTTGGAAGAGGACACTGAGTAGTGGATGCGTAGTGGGAGTTGATGGAGGAAATTAAGGGGTTTTGGGATTCTATCAAAATCTTTTTGCTAATTTGGGCTCATCCAAAAGAAAATTCTATTCTTTCTTCCCCAAACTTCTTTCATCATTCTGATCTTTTCACCCTTCCTCTGCCGAATTTTCATTGTTTTCTTCCTCCTCTCTTTAGATTTCTTTCGTGCTTCCACCTTGTTCGACGAGTGAATCCACTTGATTCGGTGAGAATTTGTTTTGCCTCTTCCTCTCGTTCATAGTTAGTTTTCTGGAAAGGGTATGTTTTGGTTCTTTCGGTTTAGGTGGAAATCAAGTAGCAATTGGGGCTTTTGCAGTTTTTGAATGGTTGGGTTCTCGATTCGCTGTTGGTTAGTGGTCGGGTTCACTTTTTTTCAATATTCTAGGGTCTCGTTGTGGAGTATTCCCAGTTTAGTTCGATAAGTGCCACTAAATATCGGCTTTGGTAATGTCAATTATAGGTTCTGGAAGGCTCGAGAGTGCTTACGCGTAGAAATCGAACCAGGTGTGAAACACCCCACACCCGGCCCACGAGCCCGGACCGGATCTGGTATGTTCCTTAAGTAAACCGGTTTTCAAATTCTTTGTTACTTAGAGAAAATTTGTAAAACTCTAGGAAATATTGTTTTGGATTGGGCTTAGGTTGGGAAACCCATTTAATTAATTTAAAAATCCAATTTTATTAAGGTGACAAAATAATTTCCTTTAGGTTTATAAAAATATATTTCACTTAAAATTTAATCCAACAATCGTTTGTAACAAAATAATTAAAAAAAATAAAGCAGAAATAAATAAAATTCACTAGGCCTTATGGCCTTATTACATCAAATAAAACCCGATAATAAAATTAAATGTACTAAAAAGAAGTAAAGTCCAAAAGAGATAAAATCTTCAAATTGATGCATGGCCACCTCAAGGTCTACCGTCCCGGTCCGTCACTGTTCATCACCTGAAAATAGTTCCCACAACGGGGTGAGTCAACAGACTCAATGTGTACATAACATTAACATTCAACAAGCAGGCATACAAGTTCATATCAAGTTCATATTCATATAAAATAATGATGCAACCCAACCCAAGCCTAAAGGTCCATCCGCTACACACCACCCGTACCTGCCAATCACACCGTGGGGACTACTAAGTCAACCCTCCATCCGCTACACACCATCGAAGGCAGTCGCTGCAGTCGACGTGCTCATCGCCCATATAATTTGTGTCATTAGACACCATGTTCAAATAATGTAACCGAAGTTACCAAATTCAGATAATGTAACCGGAGTTACCATATTCAAATAATGTGACCGTAGTCACCATATTCCATTGGTGAGACCGAAGTCAACACCTTCTTCCCCTTTCACATATATCCCGAATGCCCCATATATCATGCATAACATACTTAATTTCTCATTATTCACATGTTAACAATATAACATATTCGTAATCCTATCGAAAGTAGGAAACGTACCTGGGTACTCTTACCACATTTGTGGTACTTAGCCACATTCACATTCTTATGCATATTCGTATATTAAAAATAATTGCCATATGATATATCGAAAATTAATGTGAGTACACACCTGATTGGCTTAATAGATTCCTTGAAATCCCGAAGAATGATCTACCGATCTAGATCTTTATCTCCTATATTCGGCCAATTATTAAAACATATTAACAAACCTATTTGGCTTAAAAACCAAATCCTAGTAGGATTTGTATTACTTACCTTGTTGCCGAATTGGATGATTGTAAATCAAATCCCAAAATTGCTAGTATCCTTTTCCTTGAAATCGGTTATCACTAATTCATGTAACCATGTGAGTTTTCGGCTTTTGAAATAATGAAAAATAATTCCAAATACCAAAATTAAGCCTTGGCCGAATATCACTTACCATACAAATTCCAAATCTGAAGAGGATTCCTTGCCCTATATGTCTGTCGAAATCTTCATGTTAGATCTAATCTAACATATACATCATAACCTTTAATCAAATAAATTTATCTTACCTTAGATCCTTGATCCTTGTATTCGACAGTTGTAGAAACCCTTTTGATGTTGTAGTTGATTGCTCATTTACTTAGAATCAACAAAGATTCGGCTTTGACAGTAGAAACAGAGAAGAAAATAGAAGAAGAAAAGATGGATTTTGCTTGAAGAAAAATTCGGCAGAGAGGGGGAGAGAGCTAGGAAAATTTCGGCAAAGAGGAAGCAAAAGTGAATGAGTAGCCCTCCTGCCCTCCTTTTATAGCCAAAGGTATCAGCCTAGGAGTACCTTACTTGGCCACCACTCCTCTTTTTGATAATATTATCTCTTTTATTTAAAAGATAAAAGCCTTTAATCCATCAATTATCTCCTCAATTATCTTAAAAGAAAAATTCTTTATTTATCACTTATTATTCACATATTTATGCAAATAAAACTCTTCCTTTTCTAGAAACCCATGCCGTCCACCTCATCCTTCTGGAAGCAAAAATAAAACTTATTTATTTGCTTCTCAAGTGACTCGAACTCAAGCCTATTTCCCTGCATGTGACGCCATCTCCTTAGGCCCTAGGTGGCATCTTCAGGCCACTTTTCCAAGCATGTTTGTGTGTCAAACTTCTCCAACTTTTTCTTTTAAGGCCCTCTAGCCCTTATTTCCTATTTTGAACTTTAAAATTTGAAATTTCGGCATCATTTCTAAGTTTCCTAAAATTTTCGATCGGCTCTGTAACTTGCCATTTTTCTTACATTTCCAAGCTTCCAGAAATGTTTACTTTCCATTTTTGAATCATTTCCAAAAATGTTCAGGTTTCCAAAATGTTCAAGTTTCCAAAATGTTCAAGTTTCCAAAATGTTCAAGTTTCCCAAAATGTTCAAGTTTCCAAAATGTTCAAGTTTCCAAAATGTTCAAGTTTCCCAAAATGTTCAAGTTTCCAAAAATGTTCAAGTTTCCAAAAATGTTCATTTCCATTTCCATTTCCATTTCCATTTCCATTTCCATTTCTAGGTTTCCAAAAGTATCAAAAATTTATTCTTAGTACTTGAGACTTGACATTTCGTATGATTAAACTGAAAATGCATAGGCCCTATTCAGGATGTTACAAGGTGTGTACCTGAAAACTCAGAAAAAGAGGTTTCGACGAAAGCTGAAAACCTTCCTGTTGACGCCACACGGGCATGTGGTCGCCCGTGTGGTAGGCCGTGTGCAAGACTGTAAGTCACCACAGGGCCGTGTGATCGACGAGCCCAACCGTGTGCTTGCCGAGCGAGGCCGTGTGCAATACACGGGCTCGACCAATTGGGCCGTGTGGGCCCACACGGGTGAACCACACAAGCGTGTGGAAATCTGGGCCAGGCCATGTGATCCACACAGCTAAGGCCAATTTGGGCCGTGTGGGCCCACACGGGCAGGCCACATGGGCGTGTGAGCCTATTTTTCTAAAAACTTTGTAAGGTTGCACGGGTTGCCCAAGTCGATTATGGACCTTCCGTAAGGTCGGTAAGCAATACTTAGACCCCTAAATGAATAATATGTCTGTCTGATTTCTGTACTAAGCATGTATGTTGATCTGAATATATAAATATATATGAGTTTTAATTGCATAATAGTATGTCATTCTTGTATGTTGCATTGCATCGGGGTGGGTTGATTATGGTTGGAGGAAGTATCTGAAAGGCTTTTTAGCCTGTTATCTGGCAGCTCAGCTGCAAATCTCTAATTATGTGCCGCATTGAGTACAACATGGTGTGTAGGGCTGGGTGGGTTGATTTTATCCCCACATGGTGTGTAGGGTTGGATGGAGTTGGTGTGTAGAGGCTGGTGGGTAGGACTATGTTTTTTGTATATTCTGTCTAGAATGGGCCAAGGCCCTATCATATGTCTGTTTCTGTATCTGAGTCGGCTAAAGTCCACACTGTTTCTGTAATGGGCTCAGACCCGAACTGTAATGCATGACTATTTTATGATATGATATTGTGTGCATGTTTTCTGTGGGGATTACACACTGAGTTTGCGAAAACTCACCCTTTTCTTGTTTAATCTATATAGGTAATCCCCAGCAGTAGACGAATCGATGCAACGGAGGACTCGGCGGTGACCACGGTTCTGGACACTTATTTACAGTTTATTTTTAATTATGATTTGGTTATATTTGGGGTAAATTTTATGTAATAAGGCCATTCAGATTTTTGTTTAAAACTTGGGATTATTGTTTTATAATCTGCTAGCAGTAGGAAAAAATGCGAGTTTTCAAAATAAACAAAGATTTTATCAAAATACGTACGACCATGCAAATCATTTTAAAAGCTTCCGCAATGTATAAAGTTTTGAAAATGGATAACGAACAAATACAGGGCATGTTTTGACGATAACCGAAGATACCTAAAAATGGTTTTAATGCAGTTACGATTTCTAAAAGCACTATCATGTGACATTGCCAGGTTCGGCCATAACGTCCAAGTCGAGTTTGAGGTGTTACATTTAGTGGTATCAGAGCCAGGTTGCAAAACTCGGTTGTGGATTTGGGTTTTTAAAATTGGTTTCTCCAAAATGATTTTTTTAATGATTTGAAATATTTTTGAACTGAGTATGTGGTACACCGAGTCTCCGGCGCTGATCCTATAAGTGTTCTAAACTCCGTTTAAATTTGTTTGAAATACTACTTGCATGCTTGAAACAACCAATAGGTAGTATATTGTACTGAAACACTCTAGGTAGTGTAAATTGAAAACTGTAGTGAAACTGAAAAACCGTAGTGAGACTACGAATTGCGATAACAAACTCTGAACTTTTGATACTATTCTGCATAAAACATTTGTTAATAAATATTGGAACTGTAAACTAATGCATAAAATTGTTAATACAGATAAACTCCAAATTTACGATGAGCGCATGTGGTATCCGCGGACGGGGTACTAGAGGCTGTGGTAGAGGCCGTAGGGGGACTCAAGCTGGGTCCTCAGCATCTGAGAATCTGCCCAATCTGGATACGAGTGAGACGCCAATCTCACCTGCTACAGATACTAGGTCTCATGATCATTAGGCTGGGGATGACGCACTATCCCGAGCTATGTTACGGATTTTAGAAAGGGTTACTGGACCCAACACTGGATCTGGGGGCCGAGGGTCGGTTACGGAACGACTCTGGTCCAATGGGGCTGAGTTATTCAGGGGCGCCAATGGTGTCATCCCTAGCGTGGCTGAGTATTAGATAGAGGCCACGAAAAGAATTATGGATGATCTAGATTTTACTGTGAAGCAGAAGCTTAAGGGGGTTGTTTCCTTACTTCGCGACGAGGCTTACCAATGGTGGCTGACTGTTAAGGAGGGCACTCAGCCCGACCGTCTGACTTGGGATTATTTTAAGATGGCTTTCTAGAATAAGTATGTGGGAGCCGACTGTATCGATGCTAAGAGGCGTGAGTTTCTTAATCTCACCCAGGGAGACGATTTAGTGGCCGAGTATGAGGCTGAGTTTCTAAGACTGAGCTGTTATTCCCGGGGCATGGTGGCGGTTGAATATGAGCAATGCTTCCGTTCGAGGATGGACGCAGGAACAACCTACGGGTTCTGATAGCTCCGTAGAGGGAACATGATTTTTCTACTTTGGCGGATAAGGCAAAGATTGCCGAGGAGGTTAAGCACACTGAGCGCCAAAACCACGAGAAAGGAAAGAACAAGAGGAATCGAAGCCCTCAAATTCTGTGATGAGGCCTATGAAAATGGCCAGACCGGATGGGCTAGTGAGAGTTGGGCCTCCTGTTGCACTTGCTGGGGTGGCGCTGTGTGGGCACTATGGTAGATGCCATCCGAGCGAGTGTTGGAGGATGATTGGGGCATGTTTGAGATGTGGGTCGACTGAGCATCGTGTTCGAGATTGTCCACTGAGGACTGATCAGATGCAAGTTGCGGGTACTGGTACTGTACAACCACCGAGAGTAGTTCAGCAGCCACCTAGGGGCCGAGGTCAGGCCAGGGGTGGTAATGGCATGGGCCGAGGATAGAGAGCACCGGGCAGAGGTACGGGATTGACTGAGGTGAGGTAGCCTGCACTGGTTTATGCTGCATGTCGCTGAGAGGATGTTGATGCTCTGGACGTCATTACGGGTACGTTCTTAATTTTTGATGTACCATACATTGCATTGATAGACATAGGCTCAACACACTCTTACGTAGCTAACTCTGTGTCTGAAACTTTATGGATTCCGGTTGAGAGTACTTCGAGCTAGATAACTGTTGTGAGTCCGTTGGGGCAATCTATCCGGGTTAGTAAATTCTGTAGAGACGTTCCGCTAGAGGTTCAAGGGACAATATTTTTGGCTGATCTGATGGAGCTTCCATTTGGGGAGTTCAATTTAATTTTGGGAATGGACTGGCTGGTCAAGCATCGGGTGAGTCTAGACTGTGCTACAAAAAGGGTTATTCTAAAAACCGAGGAGGATAACTAGGTAGTGGTGATTGGGGAACATCGGGATTATCTAGGGAATGTGATTTCTGTGTTGGTGGTGAAAAAGTTGGTACGAAAAGAATGTGAGGCATTCTTGGCCTACATCAGTGTTTTAGATTCTGAGGGCTCTTCAGTTAGGGACATCAGAACCGTAAGGGACATTCTGGATGTTTTTCCTGAGGAACTACTGGGTCTGCCTCTGAGCCGAGAGGTAGAGTTTGGAATTGAGCTCTTTCTTGGTACAGCTTCAGTGTACATCGCCCCTTATAGAATGGCACCGAAGGGGCTTGTGGAGTTTAAGGCTCAAATTCAAGAGTTACTGGATCGTGGGTTCATCCGCCCTAGTGTGTCTCCATGAAGAGCACCTGTGCTGTTTGTGAAAAAGAAAGATGGATCCATGCATATGTGTATCGACTACTGACAATTGAATAAGCTGGCCATTAAGAATAAATACCCACTACCGGGAATAGATGATTTATTTGAGCAGTTCAGAGGGGCTTTTGTTTTCTCCAAGATCGATTTGCGATATGGATACCACCAACTGAAGGTTAAAGAGACTGATGTGCATAAGACGGAATTTAGGACTCAGTACGGCCATTACGAGTTCCTAGTAATGCCATTTGGACTGACTAATGCACTAGCAGCTTTTATAGATTTGATGAACCGAGTGTTACAGCCCTATTTGGATTAGTTCGTGGTACTCTTCATTGACAATATTCTGGTGTATTCGAAGACTGAGGACGAGCACGATGAGCACCTCCAAGTGGTATTACAGATGCTTCCCGAAAAATAGTTGTATGCGAAGTTCAGTAAGTGTGAATTCTGGCTCCGAGAAGTAACCTTTCTGGGGCATGTAGTTTCTGCAGAGGGGATTCGTGTTGATCCACGTAAGATTGAGGCTGTTTTGGAGTGGAAACAGTCGAAGAATGTGTCCAAAATTCATAGCTTTCTAGGGCTGGTGAGTTATATTGATGCTTCGTAGAAGGGTTCTCTTTGATCGCAGTGCCATTGACCAAGCTTCTGCGTAAGGGAGTTCCTTTTTTTGGACTGATAAGCAACAAGAGAGCTTCAAGAAGCTTAAATCTATTTTAACGCAGGCTCTGGTTCTGATACAGCCTGAATCTGGGAAGGATTTTGTGGTATACAGTGATGCGCCACATGTGGGTCTGGGTGGTGTTCTGGTGTAGGATGGTAAAGTGGTAGCTTATGCGTCTCGTCAGCTCAAGACGCATGAGGCTAACTATCCGATGCACGATTTAGAGTTGGCAGCGATGCTCTTCGCTGTGAAAATCTGAAAGCACTATCTGTATGGTGAGAAGTATACTATCTACACTGATCACAAAAGCCTCAAGTATCTCCTCACTTAAAAGGAGTTAAATCTTAGACAGCATAGATGGGTTGAACTGCTTAAGGATTATGACTGCACCATCGAGTATCATCCTGGTGAAGCTAATATGGTGGCAGATGCTTTGAGCCGTAGGGCTATGACCGATCTGAGAGCGATGTTTGCTCGACTCAGCTTATTCGATGATGGAAGTCTGTTAGCAAAACTTCAGGTTAAGCCCACATGGATTGATGAGATCAGGAGTAAACAGATGGGAGATAAATCGCTTGAGTTGCGGTTCCGCCGGGTTGAGAATAGGGATACTACCGAGTTCGGGATTAATAGTGATGGGGTACTTTGTTTTTGCAGTCGGATCTGTGTGTCGAATGATGAGGATTTAAGACAGTCGATTCTGAGGGAGGCGCATAATAGCCCTTATGCTATGCATCCCGGTGGGAATAAGATGTACCGAGATCTCCGGGTGTTGTACTGGCTGCCAGGGTTGAATCGCAAGGTTACAGATTTTGTTGCTCACTGTATGAATTGTTAGCAAGTTAAGGCTGAGCATCAGTTGCCTTTGGGGTTGTTGTAGCCGATGAAGATACCGATTTGGAAATGGGAGCGAGTAACGATGGACTTCGTTAGTGGGTTTGCCTTAACACCCACTAAGAAGGATTCTGTTTGGGTTATCGTGGATCGTTTGACCAAGTCTGCCCACTTTATTCCAGTCAGGACAAACTTTTCTCTTCAGAAGCTGGCGAAACTATATGTATCGGAAATAGTGAGACTGCATGTTCCTGTCTCGATCATCTCCGATAGGGATCACCGCTTCACGTCTCGGTTCTAGAAGAAATTACATGAGGCTCTGGGTTCAAGGTTGGACTTCAATACTGCTTCCAATCCTCAGAAAGATGGTCAGTCGGAGAGGGTGATTCAAGTACTGGAAGATATGTTAAGGAGCTGTGTTATTGATTTTTGAGGTAGTTTGTAATATCCGGGATTTAGGGGTTATGCGTTTTAATTCTTATTCACATGGTGGTGTGTTTTGTGTGCTGTTTGTATATGTTTGGGGGCTTCGGGAACCTTGGGGTGTAAGTAGAGGGCTTAGGAAAAATGTTTGGTTTAAGCTGAGTTAGGGGGAGTTAGGGGAGCTAAGCCTTAAGGAAATTAGTGTGGGGTTTATAACACAAGGAAAGGGGTGGTGGAGTGGCAAGGTAACGCCTAAGAGCAAGGGGGAGTGTTGCGTCACAATGAGTGTCAAGGGGGAGGAGGTTCGAGCTGCAGAGGAAGCATTTTGGGGTTGCCTTTTTGCGTCAAGGGGGAAGGAGAGTTGGACGGCAATCAGATTCTGAAGGGATGAGGGTGGACTTGGTCAAGATATTCGGATAGAGGGTAGATAGTTATTTGAGGAGGTTGACTCATTCAAATGAGTTTGAATGAGAGGTGAAGAGGAAAAATAGGAGAAAAAGGTGGAGCATGTTGGCTAGTTGGATGATAGCCGAATTCTTGTGTGGGGAGAGTGGGGTATTCGGTTTTGGGAGCTTTGAGAGTAGGTGCCGTATATGTGCTAGTGTTTGGGGGCATTCTTCAGTTTTTCCTTTTTCTTTTAGCTCTTTGCTGAAAAGTGGTGTTTACCAAAAGCTATCCATTTTCTCTCTTTGTTCCTAAGGCCTAAAATCGAAAGTGGGACTTACCAATTGGATATTTTGCTTATCTTCTTCCTCTCTTGCCAAATTCTTGGGCATTCATTTTTCTTCTTTTTTTCTTTTTGAAGGTTGTTCACTCATCTCTCTTCTCCTTCCATTTGCTTAAGCCGAATTTGTTTTCTTTTCATTTGTGTCCCATAGCTGAAACTTCTCAAGACTCCAACCCTCTCTTCTCTTTTCATTTACTAAAAGCCGAATAACCCTTTCTACTTCTTTGAATCTTGGCCGAATCTCTCATTCATCCTTACCTTCCTCTCTTTTGTTTATGCTCTTATTTCGTTTGTTCTTCAAGTTGATCACTAGGCCGAAACCTGCTCCAATCGATTCTAATAGTTGGGTGATTTCGGGATTTCTGTTGGCCTAGCGTTACGGGGGATTAAAGATCTTCCAGGAGTTGATCAATAAAGGTAAGCAAGATACAACCTTAGGCTGAAGGCCACTCCTTTTTGTTCGTTAATGTTAGAGCCGATTCTAACATGGTCAATGTAGGGGGTTTCGACAAAGGTTAAGGAGGAGCCTCCAGGATTTGGATCTATTTCGGTAAGAGTATTCGATTAAGATTTGGTTTTGTCTCGTTTAAGATTTGATTTAAAGTTTAACCGGGTCTTCTGATTAAGTGCTATTCAATGGATGCGAGTACCAGTCAAGGAGAGAAAGGGGTTGTCCCTACCTCTAAGTTCAAGAAGCATTCAATTTCTGCGATACGGGATTGGCCACTGGGGTGTGGGCCAGCATCAGAGCAGGACCGTAGGCAGATAGCGATAGTCTTGTTTAGGGACAGTGTCGACATAGAGGGTGTGGTGTTACGAGTTATCAGGTGTGTAGTTATTGCACTATTCTTTTGTTTTATTATCATATGTATGTGGTATGTATAGTAGCCGTGAATAACGGCTGTGGTGGTGTGGCTACCCATGGTGGGTAATCTGTTAATCAGGTTAGTAACTGTTGATATCAAATCTTGGATGATATATGTGTAAGCATGTGGTGTATGCATGTTGATATGTTCATAATAGTTATACTGTCATCTTATCATAAAATAATGTATGTGCATGGGGATCGGGATATGATTAATGGAGGACAGGGTGTACATTTATGTACGTGGTTTGATGTTAGCCTTGAGCTACATCGTGGATTGGTGATGGCTATGTACCTCATCGTGTATTGGTGTTGGATATGTGCCACATCGCGGATTGATGATAGCTTCGTGCTTTATCGTGGATTGATGATGACCTTGAGTCACATCGTGGATATCGATATTTGGTCACATAGTGATCGGTGGCTAGGCCACGTTATATTTGGTCACATAGTGATCGGTGGCTAGGCCACGTTATATTTGGTCACACGGTGATCGGTGGCTATGCCACGTTATATTAACTTTGAGCAGCTTGACTGCCAAAGAGGTGTGTAGCGGTTGGAGGGTCGATTTAGTAATCCCTTGGTGTGTGCGGCAGGATACGGGGGTGTGTAGCGGATGGACACTAGGTTGGGTTGGGGTTCATTTTGCATAATCATGTGTGGTATGTGGATTTGTGTGGATGTGGGCCAAGCCCATTTGTGGAGACATGTAAGATAATTGCACACTGAGTCGGTTTGACTCACTCTATTTTTCTAAAAACAATGCAGGTGATACATGATGCTTGGACCGGGCTGGAGTGGATTTGAGGTGGCCATGCAGAAGATGATTTATTTATACTTGCATTTTAAATTCTTATTTACTATTGGGATAATTTTTATTGTAATAAGGCCATTTTAAGTATTTTGGGATTTTATTATGGTTTTAAGTTAGATTGATTATCGAGTTAATAATTGGGAAATGATTTGGAAACAATTTACAACTTAAAGATTTAAACTAAAGTTTTAAAACCCAGATACTCGTAACAACTAGATTTTTCTTAAATTCTCAAACGTACAATGATTTAAATTACACACGATCTTTAAAGTTTTTATTCTCCTCGGCAACCTACTTCCAAAACGACAAACATGTTGTAAACAAGTTATCTTTTACAAACTAAGAAAAAGATTTTAAACCCAACACGTGTTTTCACCCTTAGATCAAATTCTTTTCACCCTATAACAACAGCTATCAGTCTAGCATTCAGATGGCACCATACGAGGCCCTGTATGGCTGTAAGTGTCGCACTCCCTTATGTTGGACTGAGTTGGGTGAGTGACGTGTTCTAGGTCCAGAATTGGTTTTTGAAACTGAAGATAAGGTCCGGTTGATACAAGATCGAATGAAAGCAGCATCAGGTAGGCAGAAGTCCTACGCTGATCTAAAGAGAAAGGATATCGAGTATTCTGTAGAGGACTTAGTTTTTCTCATGGTCTCACCATGAAAGAAGGTCTTGAGGTTCGGCTGCAAATTGGGTTGTACCGTATTTTGAAACGAGTGGGGCCAGTCGCATATCAGTTGGAGATTTTTCCGGAGTTGAATCGTATACATGATGTGTTTCACGTCTCAATGTTTAGATGCTACCGCTCTGATCCCACGCATGTTGTTCCTATTGAGGACATTGAGGTTAGACCAGATCTGACATTTGAGGAGAAGCGGGTTCAGATTCTGGAGCGCGACATTAAGGTTTCGCGGAGGAAACCTATCTCCTCAGTGAAGGTGCTATGGCGGAATCATAGCACTGAAGAGGCCACTTGGGAGCCAGAGGATTCGATGCGGCACTAGTATCCACACCTTTTCTGATCAGATAAAATTTTGAGGACGAAATTTTCTTTTAAGGGGTAGAGTTGTAACACCCTGGTTTTTCATTAAATTTGGCTTTTGTAACTTTGGCATGAATGAGTGTTTGCTTCAATGGTTATGTGTTCTAGGTGTGTGTGAGAGGTCCCAAGTTCAAGCCTTGACTTGGACAAATTTTGGTCTTGTTATGAATAAGGCCTTAACCTGGCCTAAATGGCTTAAGTTTAATAGTTGGTAAATAAATAAAAGAATGGGCCTGCTGGTCTAGTGGTTAGGTGGGGTATTGAATTGCATGAGGTCTTGAGTTCGAATCCATGCTGGAGCGTAGGCATTATTTTTGCTTAAAGATTCGGCTAGAGTTGTGTTGGAAGAGGACACTGAGTAGTAGATGCGTAATGAGAGTTGAAGGAGGAAATTAAAGGGGTTTCGGGATTCTATCAAAATCTTTTTGCTAATTTTGGCTCATCCAAAAGAAAATTCTATTCTCTCTTTCCCAAACTTCTTTCATCATTTTGATCTTTTCACCCTTCCTCTGCCGAATTTTCATTGTTTTCTTCCTCCTCTCTTTTGATTTCTTTCGCGCTTCCACCTTGTTCGACGAGTGAATCCACTTGATTCGGTAAGTAATTGTTTTGCCTCTTTCTCTCGTTCATAGTTAGTTTTCTGGAAAGGGTATGTTTTGGTTTTTTCGGATTAGGTGGAAATCAAGTAGCGATTGGGGCTTCTGAAGTTTTTGAACGGTTGGGTTCTCGATTCACTGTTGGTAAGTGATCAGGTTCACGTTGTTTCAATATTCTAGGGTGTCGTTGTGGAGTGTTCTCGGTTTAGTTCGGTAAGTGCCGCTAAAAATCGGGTTTGGTAATGTCAATTATAGGTTTTGGAAGGCTCGAGAGTGCTTACGGGTCGAAATCGGACAAGGTGTGTACCCAAAAATGTAGAAAACGAGGTTTTGACGAAAGTCGAAAACATTCCTGTCGACGCCACACGGGCGTGTGGTCGCCCGTGTGGTAGGCCATGTGCAAGACTGTAAGTCACCACACAACCGTGTGATCGACGAGCTCGGCCGTGCACTTGTCGAGTGAGGCCGTGTGCGATACAGGGGCTCGACCAATTGGGCCGTGTGTGATTCTAGGCCAGGCTATGTGATCCACACGGATAAGGCCAATTTAGGTCGTGTGGGCCAACACGGGCAGGCCACATGGGTGTGTGAGCCCATTTTTCTAAAAACTCTGTAAGGTTGCATGGGTCGTCCAAGTCAATTGTGAACCTATCGTAGGGTCGGTAAGCAATTCTTAGACCCCTAAATGAATGATCTGTCTGTCTAATTTCTGTAATAAGCATGTATGCTGATCTGAATATACATATGTATATATATGAGTTTTAATTGCATAGTAGCATGTCATTCTTGTATGTTGCATTGCATCGGGGTGGGTTGATTATGACTGGAGGAAGTATCTAAAAGACTTTTAAGCATGTTATCTGGTAGCTTAGCTGCAAATCTCTGATTATGTGCTGCATTCGGTACAACATGGTGTGTAGGGCTGGGTGGGTTGATTTTATCCCCACATGGTGTGTAGGGTTGGACGGATTTGGTGTGTAGAGGCTGGTGGGTAGGACTTTGTTTTTTACATATTTTGTCTAAAATGGGCCAAGGCCCTAGAATATGTCTGTTTCTGTATCTGAGTTGGCTAAAGTCCGCATCGTTTCTGTAATGGGCTCAGGCCCGAACTGTGAATGCATGAATGTTTTCTGATATGATATTGTGTGCATATTGTAACAGCCCGATTTAGGGGCTAGTCAGAATAGTGGTTCAAAACCACTAATCCGGGGTCAGAAAAAATTTATTTTAATTTTATTTTATGAATTAGAGCATGGTTATATAGATGCATGAAAATTTTGGTGTTTTAATTTTAGCGATTTTATGCTTAATCGCGAAAAAGGACTAAATCGCATAAAGTGCGAAAGTTCTATTTTAGTTGCTAGAGGTGCCAAATAGCAATAGAATTTTAATTGGAAGCCTTTAATGTGCAATTAGACCTATCTAAAGGACAAGATGATTAAATTAGTCAAAGTTTTGGTGGTGTTAGGTGATTAATGAATAAAATAAGTGAAAAATGAAGAAAAGAAAAGTATTATCTTTTCTTCTCTTCACCACCACCGAAAATTGGCAGCAAAAAAGGGTTGGAGAGCTCAAAAATTTCAGCAAACTCTTCTCCATTCTAAGCAAGAAGAACCAAGAGTCAACTCGATCGGGGAAAGAATAAAGTCTCGGACTAGATCGACGATCTTGCTTATTTTGAAATCGAGGTAAGTTTGTATGTGTTAAATTCAGCATTTATGTTAGCATGTTTGAGAATGTTAGATGTTATAATGATATATGATGCTTTTGAAATTGAGTATTGGTGTTGAATGAGAAAGATGATAAAAGTTGATATGTTGAAGTCCCGGTTGGACTATAATAAATGTGAGAGTACTATCATCTAACTGTGAGATGGATAAGGTCCCGTATAAGACTATGTCTGGGACATGGCCTCGGCACCAAATTGAAATTTCGTATAAGACCATATATGGGATATGGCTTCGGTATTGAATATGAGAATCGTATAAGACCATATCCGGGATATGGCATCGATACTTGAAGTGAGATCCCGTATAAGACCATATCCCATCGGCATTCAGAGGTGACCCTATGTAAGACCACATATGGGATGTGGCATTGGCTTTGTATTTATATTAATGACGATGAATAAGCTTCTTTGAGTATCCCTAGTGATTAATGGGATAATTAGATAAGCTTGGGAAATAGAAATGAGATTAGTACTAAAGTCATGTGAATAAGTGAATACAGGTACCCGTAAGAAATTCATGAGGAATGATGTACGATATGTGGCATGTTATGTTCTAGATAAGAACAAGTAAGTTTTGGCAAAGTACTTATGACTTTGTGTGGTTATCTAATGCCATGGATTGATGTCATTATAAGCTTATTGTTGCTATTTATTTCATTCAAACTTACTAAGCTTTATGCTTACCTCTCTCATTTCCCTTTCCTTGTAGCATTGCCAAGATAACTCGAGGATCGTGGGACGTCAGAGTTCGGAAATCACACTATCGACATCTCTTTGGTATAACAAAGTTAGATTTATTTTGAGTATGGCATGTATAGGACTTGAGTATTTTATTATGTTATATTTATTAGCCAAAGTGTTGGCTATTTATGTTGCCAAACTCGTTTTGTAAATGGTCATTGGAATTGGGCCAATACTTGTCAATTTTATGTGTACGGTCAAGGATTATAAAATTCATGAAGTGTATGCTTATGTGGATGCTTTGACTTGAGTTCTTAGAAGTGCTTTAGGGTCATGAGTTAGGCCAAATTGAATTGGTATAAGTATGGTTGCTAGGTAGGGTGATACACAGTCAGCCCCATGGGCGTGTTGATCGATCGTGTGTCCCCTTGAGAGCTAGGCTTACAAGTCAGTAAGCTTAGTATTAAACACACGGGCAGAGACACGACTGTGTGTCTCAGCTGTGTGAGGGGCACGACCTTGGACATGGGTGTGTGCCCAGGCCATGTGATGTTTGCACTTAAAAATGTGAAATTTAATTCGACACACGGTCTAAGGACACAGACGTGTGCCTTGGTCGTGTGACCATAATGAGATGATGACATCATAAACAGAATGCCAAGGTTTTGGCACACGGACTAAGACACAGGCGTGTCGAGGCCGTGTGAGGGACACTGGCCAGGGATACCGACGTGTGTCCGGCCGTGTGTATTAAGTCAGTGTCGACCACGGGTGAGGAGCACGGGCATGTCTAAGGGGCACACGGGCATGTCCCTTGAACAACACGGGCGTGTGGCCCCTGTTTAGGCAAAATTTTTTTAAGCGCATAAAAGTTTCCGATTAATTACCGAAACCTTCCAGAAGTATGCTTAAGGCCTCGTAGGCTTAGGATGAGTATGTTATGGGATTTAATGGAAAGTTTTTAAGACGAAAAGAAATTTTATAGCCTGAAACGTCATGTTTAAGCAAGTTGAGCAAGGTAATGCCTCGTATCCAGTTCCAGCTTTGAACACGGGTAAGGGGTGTTACACATGTTTTCTATGGGGATTAAACACTGAGTTTGCGAAAACTCACCCTTTTTCTATTTAATCTATACAGGTAATCCCCAGGAGTAGACGGATCGGTGCAACGGAGGACTCGGCGGTGACCACAGTTCTGGACACTTATTTACATTTTATTTTTAATTATGATTTGATTATATTTGGGGTAAATTTTATGTAATAAGGCCATTCGGATTTTTGTTTAAAACTTGGGATTATTGTTTTATAAACTGCTAGCAGTAGGACAAAACGCGAGTTTTCAAAATAAACAAAGGTTTTATCAAAATGCGTATGACCATGCAAATCATTTTAAAAGCTTCCGCAACGTATAAAGTTTTGAAAATGGATAATGAACAAATACACGACACGTTTTGACGATAACTGAAGATACTTAAAAATGGTTTTAACGCAGTTACGATTTCTAAAAGCACTATCATGTGACATCGCCAGATTCGGCCATAACGTCCAAGCCGGGTTTGGGGTGTTATAGAGAATTTGACTAAGAGGAATGATGCTCTCGAAGCTATGGTTGTGGCTTTGAAGGAGGATACTAAAGCCATGATGATGAGAATTGAGGAGGTTGAGGGAGAGCTCGCTATGTGCAAAGTTGCTACGGGAAAAGGGAAGCCTAGCTTCGGGTCTTAAGCATCATAAGATGGATTAATATTAATATAAAAATATTTTTTTTATTTTTTATTATTTCTGTGAATTGTGAAATAAGCTTATAGTCAGCTAGACCTGAAAACGGGCCTGGGCTTGAAATTTGTTTGGAATTGAGCACCTTAAGATGACATAGCCTTAAAGTAAAGAAAGTTAAGGGCAAGTTTCAAACGAGGAAAGGCTTATGGTCGATACTTAGGAACCTAAAGACCAGGAAGGGCTTAGTAAGTGAAATGCTTTGGGGAGTTGAAAATAAGTGTAGATCTGAATATTCCCGAATAGGTCAACCTTTTGAACTACTGTTGAATCCATGGGCAGGCAAGAGCCAACCTGGCAAACTGAGACATCTTAGTAGCCAGAGGAAAAGAAAGCAAAAGCGATTCCCATAGTAGCCATGAATGAAATGGGAGTAGCAACACTTGTCCCAAGTTTCTACGTCAATTGGGCCTAGAATTAAGCATCCTGTACACTTAAATACACAGATTAAATCTATCTAAGGCTCATTTCAGCCTTATGGGCCACTAACACTCAACAATGTGTCAAAAACACTTATTTTATTAACTTTTACTACTTAGCTACTAACTACTGAAAATGCAATAATTAATATTAAAATGGTTAGAAAACAAGATATTTAAGTGCAAAAATATTCTACAATAAGTACCACATTTGACGTAAAGTCAAATAGAAAAGCTTATGTTAAGCAAATGAGGCAAGTTGTTAGGGTAGAATTTAAGTTTTAGTTTTAAACTTAGTTTTTAATTAGGTTTTAATTTTTTTTTTAAAACAATTGTTATTTCCTATTCTAACTTGGATTCAATTTGAGTCCAAGACTTCATTATTAAGTATTTTGATCTTTTTCTTTTACTTCTTAACTGTCAACATCGATAACTCCATAGCTATTAAAAGAATTCGTAGAATCGAGCACATCCAGTTTATCAACTAATAAAAATTGATTTTCCTTTTGTTTTAGTTTAACTTGTGTTTTTTCATGATTAAATTAATTCTTAGGAAAATTGTTTCAAGATTCATGAGTAGCTAAATCCTTTAGGAAGGTTAACGAGCGAATGTGGGAGTAATTAACGAAAAAATGAAGGTTCCCCATAGAAATAGTTGATTTAAATTATGTATGCTAAAACCTTAGGATTGACGACCCTATGAAGTCATCTAGGTAAAACGAGATCGAAAGATAAGTTTGCCGAGTAAATTGTAATTTATCTTGGTTTAGAAAGCAAGGTCGAGATATAAATGAGTATTTATCGATTAGTTACTAGTTAGAGGCTAAAAGGTAATAATTGATTAATTATTAGCTAATTCACTAAAACCCAAGTTCTAAAGTTAATTACAACCATTGAAGCGAGTTAATCTTCTGCTTGTTAATCGAGATTTCTTTGTTGATTAATTTCTTTCCACTAATTTTATTTTCTTGCATAATATTAATCTTCCTTATTTATTATTTATGTTAATATAATTTTTGGTGAGTACTGTTTAGAATTATTATTGTAGAAATAATTTTAGATTTAATCCATCCTCCCTTGGGTACGATCCTCAGAATACTTCCTGTGCCCTGTTGTACAAACTATATTACAATTTGACTCGTATAGTTGCAGACAATAACACCCTATACCGAAACCAATCATCAGGTCCGAGTACCAAGCGTCACAATTAACTTAGATAAGTTAACTAAATTTCTAACCTGACTTACTTATAGAATTAGATAATACTAGATTATACATACCTTACTACTATTCAATCTTGCTCAATTTCAGGAATAACATCAGATTCCAAAATTTAAACTTCTATTATATTCCTTATCATACAAGTACTAAGTTCTTACATACATTCTCCCTTATTAAACATGGATAATTATTTACAAATTTTAATTTGAGACTTCACTACAGATACACTAAATCCCCGAGGCATGGCCTCTAGGGTGCCCCTCTATATGCATGATACAACTACCACGCCTTTAAAGCAATTTTGGCAATGTCTGGCTTGGTCCCTCCACATGATCCCCAAGTCATTCATTTACCTTGCATACAAGCCAGTAGATTTATAGGTTTAGATGAATTTAGTGAGATCTTGTACATCAGTATTCATAGAAAACTCTTATTTTTTTGGGAAAGTAAGATTTCATGAATAGGATTAAAAATCCTTGTGTTTTAGGGGATTCCAAAGTTAGACTAGCATTGTCGGCACCCATACTTTCTCTGTATTAATCATTGGCGGACATATCAGCTAACTTAGTTGTAGGTGTACTCTTTCAAGTAACCCTAATCTGGTACTTAATATTGTTTGGCTTCATCATAGACTTCCATTTCACCTTCTCGGCTCAGTTCATCAAAGAGAACCATACAGGCAAATAAGCGAATTGTCGATTGGACTTGCAATTGTCTTTGCCACAACGGTGGATCCTTACCTTGATCCATTTATTCCTCACTAAACTCAACATAGGTTTACCATATTACCCATACAATTATCTTCTTTTTACTTATCCATTTCATAGACCCTTCTGTAAGGAAAACCCAATCTAGTTTTTTCATTTGCGGTCTTGAATATGAGATTTGGCTGATTTGTAAACACTTGTATTTCCTTGTAGACTTGCACTTGCAAGATAGTTCCATAAGACTTTTCCACATTAGCCCATTTTACTAAGATGTTCCAATTAATAGATAGTTCTCGATGAACTATCTCTTATCTAGATCACCCTTGGCAGACTTCCTCATTTTATAGTCACTACGAGCTTTCCCAAACTACATAGTCCTGAAGAACATCCTCTTTCTTTGTAAATCTCTTATGGACCTATTTGATCCGACAGTTTTGGAGGGACAATCCTTTCAAAGTGGTCCTTGGTGGACTTCCCACTTTTCTGGAGACCTCTTGCTAAATTACCGCTTAAAATTTCAAATTTGATTAACCATTCTGTGAACACTTAGCCAATGACGGTTCTACATTAATTCTCGTAGACTCTTAATGGAAGATTTTTATTAACAAATTCCTTACACATATGTCGCGTTTAAGACGCGTTTACCAGTTCCTTTTACCTTCGCATTTTGGCGGATTCCTCTATTTAGCATGATTACTCGTGTTTTTAGACGCATCATGATCATCTTATCAAACTACTTGCTATTCAAGTCATACAGTAACCTTGCTTTTATGCCATGGTAGGCTTCCTATTCGATGTCCTGGCGAACTTCGTTTTTGCCATGAGGTGTACCTGTTCGCCATTGGATCATGTTATAGCTAACCATGGACTATTGATTCCGAAGAATCAATAAACCTCTTTTGAGTTGTCACCCTGTAGGACCTGTATACAATTTACATAATGTTGCCCCGAAGGACCTATATACCATTTACACGGTGTCACCCAGAATGACCTATATACCATCATCATGTTGTCGCCCCAAAGGACTAGTCGATAACCATTGCCACGATATCACCCCGAAGGACTAGTCGATATTCGTTCCACGATGCCGCCAAACTACCTTGAATCCCATAAAAATCCACCTTTTAACTAAGAATTTATGCAAATTATGAGCATTTTGATAGCAAATTGAAACACCCCAAACCCGGCCCACGAGCTTTGACTAGATTTGGTATGTTTCTCAAGTAAACCGGTTCAAAATTCTTTTGTTACTTAGGAAAAACTTGTGTGATTTTTAAAAAAAAATATTGCTTGGGTTGGGCTTGAGTTGAAAACAAATTTATCTTATGTTAAAACCCATTTATTTAAGGTGACAAAACATTTAGAGTTAATTTTAAAAGGAATTTACTTAAACTTTAATTGATAAAAATCCATAAACATAATAAATAAAAGAAAAAAAAATAAAGTAAACCACAATGGCCTTATTATATCAATGATCCCAAAGTAAAACTTAAAATACTTAAAATAAATTGAAAGTCCAAATCATAAATTTCTTGCTATGCATGGCCACCTTTAAGCTCCTGCCGACCCGGTCCATTACTGCTCATCACCTGAAAAATATTCCCCAACGGGGTGAGTCAACAGACTCAGTGTGTACACAACACTAAGTCAAAATAGAATCAGGCATACAAATGATACACATTCAAATCATAGAATACAATTAATGATGCATTCCCAAACCCAAACCTAATTGTCCATCCGCTACACACCCCCGTACCTGCCAAACACACCGTGGGGACTACTAAGTCGACCCTCCTTCCGCTACACACCAATTTGCGGGCTTAAGGCTCCACATCTGTGGTTTTAGGAAACCACTTTTCAGATTACTGTGGTCTTAGATCACCACTTTTCAGATTACTGTGGTCGTAAGTCACCACTTTTCAGATTACTGTGGTCTTAAATCACCACTTTTCACTTCCCCTTTCCATATACAACCATATGCCCCATAAACATTAATATGCATAATATACCATAGTTCACATTCTTATCATATTCTCATGTTATGAATAACATTTCATATTCCTAGTAGAAGTAGGAAACGTACCTGAGTACTTAGTACCTTAACATGGTACCTTAGCCATGCTCATATTTTCATTAACATATATTTTAATACATGCAACCATAATTCATATTACAAAGTAGTGTGGAGTACACACATTCTTAATAATACATTTAATTTAAACATAGCCATGAACCTATCAAAACTTAGGGCAGGGTACACACCTGATTTGCTTAACGAATTCCTTGAAATCCCGAAATCTGATCTACTCCCTTAGATCTCAAATTCCTACATTTGATTAATCACTTACTACTTTAATAAAAAGCCATTCGGCCATAAATCCAAATCCTAGTAGGATTAGTATTCTTAAAACTTACCTTGAAATTCTCAAATCCCGAAATCCTTGTATCCCTCTGTCGAAATCCCTATAACTTCATGTTAGATCAATTTCTAACATTTATTCACAAAAAATAACCCTTAGTCGTATGTTAAATATGACTTACCTTAGATTCTTAAATCCCGAAATTCACCGAATAACTAGGGAACACGCGGCTTATGGTGTACCATCGGGAAAAGAACTTCTCCTTCCTTGTAGTCGACACTTAGTAAATCCCGAAAGATCTCCTTACTTTAGGAATCGACAATCCTTGCTTGAGCCTTTAACAATATTCGGCTATGGCCTTGATGTGGATTAAAATTTCGGCTTCTTGATGAACAGTAGAGGATTTTTGGTTTTTCAAAGAAAGAAGAGGAAGATATAAAACTTAGGAAAATTCGGCAAGACTAGGGGGATTCTGCTTTCGGCTTTGTGAAGAATTGAAAAGAGAAAGAAGAACAATGACAGAGAGAATTCGACAGAGAGGAGAATTTGCTTAAGAAATTCGGCAAAGGAAAAGTGAATGAATGAATGGCCTCTCTTTTCCTTTTATAGCCAAATTTACTAGGCTAGAGTCCGTTACTTGGCCACCACTCCTCTATCTGATAACTTTATCTTTTTAATATGATAAATAAAAGGGTTTAATCCAATTTAAATCCTTTATTATCTCTTCAAAATAATCCAAATAAAAATCCTTTATTATCTCTTCAAAATAATCCAAATAAAAAGCTTCTATTTATCACCTTATTAATCACATATTTATGAAAATAAAACACCTCCTTTTCTAGAAGCATGTGCCGTCCACCTCAGCCTTCTGGAAGCCAAAATAAAACCTCATTTATTTGCTTCCCAAGTGACTCGAACTCAGGCCCAACACCCTTGCATGTGGCGCCATTTCCAGAGGCCCTAAGTGGCATCTTCAGGCCACTTTTCCAAGCCTGTTTGTGTGTCAAATTTCTCCAACTTTTTCTTTTAAGGCCTCCTTGCCCTAATTTCCTATTTTAAACTTTAAAATTCGACATTTCTAGGTCATTTCTAAGTTTCCTAAAATTTTCGATCGGCTCTATATACTTGCCATTTTCTTACATTTCCAAGTTTCCAGAAATGTTCACTTTCCATTTTTGAACCATTTCCTTACATTTCCAGGTTTCCAAAAATGTTCATTTCCAATTTATTTTCATACATTTCTGAGTTTCCAAAAATATCAAAAATTTATTCATAATACTTAAAACTTGTCATTTCGTACAATTAAACCGAAAATGCATAGGCCCTTTCCAGGATGTTACACAAATTGTGTATTTTTAGTACATGTTTGAGAAATTGGGAAAATTTAAAGTAAGATTGTAATTTTAAGTAATTTTACTTTATGTTGCTACATTTTGGAAATTACATATTTTTTGCTAAATTTCTACAGCTTGGTATACTGACGTGCTGGATGTTTGAAGTCATTATGGATGACACATAGACATGAGTTGAATATGAATCAGCGTGGGACAACAAAGCTGAAGTATTGGACACAAGGAATTAACCGAGCTTGGAAGTGGGTTGATGAAAGGAACAAGTTTGCTCTTCACCTTGAAGCCCAAACCATCCATTAAGGGGGAAAGAGTCCAAATTCACAATGAGCAGCCCAACTGGCTTTGGAACAATTGATTAAGGGTCTCTAAATGTGTAAAAATAAATCACAAAATAACCTCAACAAATTCCCAAGGTTGTCGTCCAACCCTTTTCCTTTAATCAAGCAAGATTTATGTTAAAATCAAGCAAAAATCAACCTCTCTTTCCATAAATTATGGCCGACCATGCATGAGAGACTTTCAAGGGATGTTCATGCTATTTTTAGCAAACTTTCAAACCTTCCCTCATGTATAAATACCACCCCTCATTCACCTCTCAACTCTCTTATGCACTTACCATTCTCTCTTCTCTCAACATCTTCATTCTCCCTTCTCTCCCACACCTAAACCTTCCATCTTCTTTCAATTCTTGAGTTGAAGATCTCACAGTTGGCCTCCTTGAGGAGTACTTTACATCGAAACATCAATGAAATTAGGAGGAAACCACCATGAATAGTTTTCGGAGAATCACTGAAATTTTCTTAGACTTATTTTTTTCATTTCTCTTTAAATTGTTCTAAGTTTGAAAACATGCTTGCAAATTACTTGAATGCTATTCATTTAGTGATGATTATTTAATTTGTTTCTGCTAGAATGATTGCGATTCCTTGATTTTTTTAGTTCAAATTATGTTTATAATGTTCTGTGCCTCAATTATTTATGCTGTAACACCCCAAATCCGTCTCCGTCACTAGATTAGGGTTACAGTGTATTACAACACACATCATAACAAGTACTAACATTTAACTATTCAAATATAAAATTAAATAAAAAATAATCAAATTCAAGTTTCATTCATAGCATAAATACGATTATTGACCTTAAATTGGACTTATAGGGCTTTAAAAATAATTTAGGAACAATCAGGGACTAATTTGAAACAAAACTAAAAGTTTTAGGAAATTTCAAAAATTTTGAAAACAGGGGTCACACGGCCGTGTGACAAAGCCCAGGCCTTGTGGCACAAGGACATGGTCGTGTGGCCAACCATGTGACAGACCGTGTAACTTTCAAAGTAATATCACACGGCCGTATCGTAGGCCGTGTGCTAGACCATGTTCAAATCGATGTTGGGTCACACGGTCGTGTTGCAGGCCGTGTTCCAGATTGTGTGACACACTGACCTGAAACACACGGTCATGTAAAGAGACCGTGTGTAGCACACGGCCGTGTGACACCCCGTGTCCCAGGTGGTGTGCCTCTAATTTTTCTTTCAAAAGTAAGCTTACCAAAACGTGCTTACTTGAACATAAAGCAACTCGTTTACCAACAATAAAACTTACTTAAACAAGCCCGAAACATGCCAGAATCATCCGACTTAAGTGCCTAACCAATGTGCCTTCATTGACACCACAATTCAATTAACAAACTTATCCATAATCATATCAATTAAGTTACATTCTAACCTATAGGTTCATACATAAAAACACACACCAACTTACCATTTTATTCTATCTATTCATATTTAATAATACCACAATTCAAACATTTCCAAATGATTTTTATGAACTAACAAAACCCAAGGTTATATGCACACTTCAATCCAACAAAAAAGGCATAAACATGAGTGATCTAAAATCAAGCTTAAACATCTTTACATCACTCAAATATGAACACATAGAAATATGTATTCAACTTAAATAAAAAACACACCTATTACATGACAAGTTCCACACCAAAATTGGATTTTCATACCAAACCATGAGCAAGCACATTATTAACTAAAAGCATACATTCACCGCACAGGTATAGAACATACCACTTCTAGTAAGTACTTAAAACCTATACAAGATACTCATATTGCATGCCACATGTCCCAAAAATAAAAGTTTTCAAAATCTACCAAAAAAGTCCGGATAGTGTGATATTCGCGTTGGTCCAATCGCCCGATTCCGCAAAATGTTATCTACAAGAAAAAAAGAAAATGAAACGAGTAAGCTTTTACGAGCTTAATAAGTTCACAGGTTGAAACGTTATAACTTATCATATAATCACAGTTTTATAAATACAAAAATAATGGCTAACATTAACTCTGTCAATCACAACCATTCAATAGGTGAGTTTCGTAAATACGAGTTATTTAATCACCTCATTTATACAGTATCAACCATTATCAAGTCACGATATAATATCAGAAACCATGAACACATGTACTAATCTTTCACAAGAAAATATAACTAAATACCATTTACATAACTTAAGTCATTTAACCATTAAAAAAATTTAGCCCGCTGAACAATATAAACAGATATAGATACACAGTTATCCACCCGAAACATGCCAGAAAGCTCATACGAGCCAAACCAACCAAGAACATGCCTTGGCACCAAGTGCCTAACCCGTAGGCTAACATCCCTCTGGAAACACACTTGGGCACCAAGTGCCAAGCTTGAAGGCTTTACATCCACCCCTGGTAACACGCCAGAATCACTGTAAATATAACACGGTAGTCCATAACAAATGCTGGACTCCAGTATAGTCAATGGACAGTAACAAGAGGAATCATCATCTCAACACAAGTTAATCCCATACAATGCACAAAATAACCTATTGGCATGCCAATTGTATCTTATCATATGTTAATTCGGGCTTGATATACAAAACCGCATAATATCTTACAATACAATTACATTTCTCACCTTGAATCATCTTTATGATTATTTAATTAAATATATATGTATTCAATAAATCATAAATCACAAGTCAATAAAATTTTGCAATTTATACTAAACTAAACCGTATGAACTTACCTAGATGAAAACGATTGCAAAAACAAGGCCGTCAACTAATCCATTAATTTAGCTTTTCCACGATTCAAGTTTGATTGTATCGTTTCTTGATCTAAATATAATAATTTTATTCAATTAACCAATTCAAATATTATAAAATACTGAAATTCATATATTTGACTCTTAATCGACATTTTACACTTTTTCCCTACACTTATACTTTTTAAACAATTTAGTCTCTAAACCCAAAACATGCAAATTTATCACAAATACATAAATTGCTATGCTATCCAACTTTCTATTCATATCAGTACAACCCATAATTATTCAAAATTCACAATAACTTCATGTCAAATTTAATATTTTATCGATTCGGTCCTTTAACTAAAAATTAACTAAAATCACTTTACAAAATAGTCTTAATCAACAACCAAGATTAATATTCTACCGTTAAACTTTAAAATCACACTAAACTCATCAATGGCATCTTCCAAAACACTTAACAATTTTACAAATTATTGCTCGGGTTAGATACATTAAGCTAAAACGATCTCAAAAACATAAAAATTATTTAAAACAATTAATTGAGAGACTTACATGCAATAGAATAAACTGAACTTCAAGAAAGCTCAACCATGGAGTTTTGACAATTGCAAAGATGAAGAAGTAATAAAATTGACTTAGTGTTTTCTTTCTTTCTTTCTTTATCTTTTTTTTATTTTAAATACATTAACATTATTTTTTTTATAAAATTTATTTCAAAAGTTTTTGTTATTAAGCTTAAAGCGGTCCACTACAATTTTAAATGGCTCAATTGCCATTTAAAACCATCTACTTAAAGCTTTATACCCAATTCTCACAGAATTCCTATTAATAATTAACTTTTGCAACTTTTATGATTTAATCTTTTTTCTTTAATTAGCTAGTCAAACATCAAAATTTATGGAATAAACTTCAATACACTTATATAATCACTTCGTAAATATTCTCAGTTTAAAGAAACAAGGTCCCGATACCTCATTTTCTAAAACCACTTGACTTTAGGGACAAACCACTTGTACTTAACAATTCATTTCAAATATAAAAATTATTAAATCATTATTTAATATAATATTATATTTGACTCATAAATATTAATAAATAATATTTACGGACTCACTTGTCGAAATTGTGGTCCCGAAACCACTATTTCTGACACCACTGTAAAATGGGCTATTACATATGTTTCCAATTAAAATAATTTATGTTGTTCATACATCAATATATGTTTGAATGCATTAGAATTAATTGTCAGATCTGGATGATGATTAATGGACACAATATTTGGAAGGTGCATGTTTAATCTATATTCGACAGAAATAGGTTAAAGGTTTGTAATAATTCGAAAGAACCCTATTACCTTGCATAACTTTAGATTTATGTGATTAAATTCTTTCCAATAGATATATCCATGTTACTTTGCATAAATTTTAAGGAATGGTAGCTTAAAATATAATCCTTAGTTAAATTTTGACATAGACATATGCAAGTTTTCTAAGTGATAAATATAAGACTTCGACAAAAGCTTATGAATTTTATTCTGTAACACCCTAAACCCGGCCCAAACAATATGACCGAATTTGGTTTGCTACAGAGAAAACATTTTGAAAACCATTTTAAAACCGATTTTGAAATTAGTCGAAATGCCTTTCAATTTAAATTTTCTTTGTTAAAAACCAAACTTAAAATATTTGTTGAGTCGAGTTGTTTTAAAAATTTCAAAGGTACCCGATGGTACTTTAAAACATTTTCCGTTTAATTTGAGAAAACATGTACAACCGTTTTAACATCATCAAGTAGTTTAAACCAAACATTCAAACATGCAGCAATAATAAAATCATCCTAGGAGGCCTTATTACAATTAAGCAACATAAACTCAAAAGAAAAATAGATAAAATCCAAAATTCATTTATTAGAAATCTCCACTGCATGGCCACCTCGAGTCCATCCGGCTCCTCACCCGCGATCTACGAGTCCTGAAAAATTAAAGGAGAAGGTGAGTCACCAAGACTCAATGTGTAACCCTTCCCCGATTTAGTGCAATAACATACACAAATCATAACCAATTAACATGCATAAGTTTAAAATGCACCCAACCTAACCATCCAAACGCCTTTGTCTACCCCGTGTGGTACCAAACCACTGGTGGTGCCAAACCACTGGTGACATATAGTCACAGATGTGATGCCAAATCACTGGAGATACCAAATCTCTGGTGTCCGAAGACACAAATCGAATGATGGGGCCAACCCATCGTGTGATACCAAATCACTGGCAGACGATCCCATATCTCAAAGTGGGGCCAACCCACGGTGGTATCAACCACAGGGACAAGTCGCTATGAGGTGCCAAACCTCTGGAGGTACCAAACCTCTGGTGACCGTAGTCACAATGTGTTACCAAAACACTGGTGTCCGTTGACACGAATATCACTGCCCCCTCCACTCATCAACCCATATCAAACAATTATATGCTTTTACTGAAATCATGCCAATAGGTTTATTTAACAACATTCATAGATTTATCATTGCCATAAATCAGATATTACACATACCAAATGTGTCATGCTTCCCAAAAGCATCAAATAGTAATCTCATAGCAATTAAGGACTTACCCGAATCCTTGTTAATACCATGATGGTATTACATCCATGTCTACAAAAATCGATTAGGCATAATATAACACTTAGCATATTAAAAAGTTATAAGGTGTGTATGTACACACCTGATACTAACGAGAGTCCTAAATCCCGAATAGACAAATCGTCCACACAAGTTTTCCTTGCCCCTATATTCAGCCAAAAATGGCATTAATGACATGGCCTATTCGGCCAAACCAAAATAATTGAGAAGGGTTCCTTGTGGACCCGAAACCTTACCCAAAAGCCTTCGAACACTAGTCAAGACACTCCTAAATGTGAATCGGCCTCACTTCCCTACAATCAACCATCATCATTAAGGTTATTAGCCTTCGGCTTAAACGAAAACTTAAATGAATAATCCTTTGAAATAAACTCTTACCACCTTACCAAAATCGATTGACAGAAAAGTCCCGAGGAAAACTATGCTACCTTTAATATTCGGCCAAAGTGATTCAAGATAGGAGAAGGAAATTTTCGGCACAACAAAGAGGTATATTCAGCTAAAGAATAAAAAGAAAATAATGGGAAAGGAAATAGAGTTTCGGCAAAGAAGAGAGTATAGGAAATTTTTGGTGTTTAAGCAAAACAAATAGGAGAACAAGATGTTGATGAAGATTTCGATTTTGAGAGAATGAAATGGAGAAAATGAAAGATGAGCAAAAATGGCCAAATGGTCAAAAGAGTTTAGGCTTAACAAAAGGTAAAATTCGGCCAAAAGAAAAGAAAAGAGATTGAGAGAAAATTGCAACCTTTTGCACCAAATGCTAGGAATGACCAAAACACTCCTAAACCTTACCAATTACTAGCATATTCAGCCAAATCCCCTCCCCCCTTAGCCACATTGCCGTCCAAGTTCATGGTCAATTGGCCATGAATTAGTTTCCAAAACATTTTCCACAAGCCAAGCCTTTTGTCCCCTCAATTTACCATAACTTCAAGATATCCTTCCATAACCTTAGGAATCTTATCCCTTTTTCCATGCTTTCCTTAAAAATAAATTCAACTTACCAAAAGTTGAAGGTCCAACCTATCATAATCATAGGTTGACCGGCCATTAATGCTAACATGAAATAAAAACCTCAAAATGCTAAACATGCTACTCGAACCACTAACCTCAAGCAACCTTCCAAACTCCTTAACCAACTTGCCACTTACTCCTCTTATGCTTTAAATGAACACTTAATTAACTTAAGTGTCAAGCTCACTTAATCCTACTTCATTAAATAAACCATACTAAAAATTATCCTACTTAACCGAGCTTACTCAAGACCCTTAATTAAGTCTTATAACACCACGAATAGTATCACAGCAATTCAAACACAAGAAAATAATTCAATCACAAATAACCCCTATTTTGGGATGTTACAGTTCTACCCCCCTTAAAAATAATTTCGACCTCGAAATTACCTGATTAGAAAAGATGGGGGTATTGCTGCCTCAACACATCCTCGGGTTCCCACGTCGCTTCCTCCGTTCCATGGTTTCGCCATAGCACTTTCACCAAGGGTACTGCTTTCTTACGCAAAACCTTGACATCACGATCTAAGATCTGAACTGGCTCCTCCTCGAAAGATAAGTCGGAGTTAACCTCAATCTCTACCATTGGCACAACGTGCGATGGATCCGACCGATACTGTCTAAGCATCGACACATGGAAGACATCATGAATCTGACTCAACTCTGCTGGCAGTTCGAGCTGATAAGCTACCGGTCCTACTCGCTTCAACACAGTATACGGGCCGATAAACCTTGGGCTTAACTTCCCTTTTTGCCCAAAACGCAACACCTTTTTCCAAGGCGACACCTTCAGAAAGACTTTATCTCCTACCTCGTATTCCATTTCCTTGCGCTTGAGATCAGCGTAAGACTTCTGCCTATCCGACGCTTCCTTGAGACGAGCCCGAATTACCTTAACTTTGTCCTCAGTTTCAGTCACCAATTCTGGACCCAAAACCTGACGTTCACCCAACTCCGTCCAACACGTAGGAGTACGACACTTCCGTCCATACAGTGCTTCATATGGTGCCATTTGGATACTCGCTTGATAACTATTGTTATAAGCGAATTCCGTCAACGGTAGATACTCCTCTCAACTGCCACTGAAATCCAGAATGCATCCTCTGAGCATATCTTCTAAGATCTGAATCACTCTCTCCGATTGTCCGTCGGACTGCGGGTGAAAAGCTGTGCTGAAATCCAATCTCGTTCCCAAGGCTTGATGCAAAGCTCTCCAAAACCTTGATGTAAACCTCGGATCCCTATCCGAGATAATCGATACTGGCACACCATGCAATCTTACTATCTCAGCTACATATAACTTTGCTAGCCTCTGAAGCGAATAATCTACCCTTACAGGTATGAAATGCGCTGACTTAGTTAGTCGATCCACAATCACCCAAACTGAATTCTTCTTGCTAGGCGTAAGAGGTAATCCACTGACAAAGTCCATAGTGATCCTCTCCCACTTCCACTGAGGAATCTTCACCGGCTGAAGTAAACCAGATGGCAACTGATGTTCAGCCTTAACTTGTTGACACGTCAGACACTTACCCACGAACTCAGTTACTTCCCGCTTCAGACCTGGCCACCAAAACTGCTCTCTCAAATCCCGATACATCTTGCTACCTCCGGGATGCATAGCATATGGGCTACTATGTGCATCCCGAAGAATCCTTTGTCTCAACTCCACATCCTTCGGTTTAAAGCACAAAACTCCATCACTGGACAGACTAAAATCCTCTAATCCACCATTCTGAACTTGCAACCTCCGATCATTCAAACCATCATCCTCTAACTGCTTCTCCTTAATCTGATCTAACCAAGTCGGCTTGACTTGCAATTCTGCCAAAAGACTCCCATCGTCGAATAGACTAAGTCGAGCAAACATTGATCTTAAATCCGATACAACCTTACGGCTCAACGCGTCTGCCACCACGTTAGCCTTACCAGGATGATACTCGATCGAACAGTCGTAGTCCTTCAACAGCTCAATCCATCTACGCTGTCTCAAATTCAAATCCTTCTGAGTCAAAAGATACTTAAGACTCTTGTGATCCGTGTAAACTATCGACTTCTCTCCGTACAAGTAGTGCCTCCATATCTTCAAAGCGAAGACTACAGCAGCTAACTCCAAGTCATGAGTCGGATAATTAGCCTCATGTGGTCTCAACTGCCGAGATGCATAAGCCACTACCTTCCCTTCTTGCATCAACACACATCCCAAACCAATATGTGAAGCATCGCAATAAACCGTGAATTCCTTGCCTGCCTCAGGTTGAATCAAAACCGGAGCTTCAATCAGAATCCTCTTCAATTTGTTGAAACTTTCTTGTTGCTCCTCGGTCCACACAAATGGAACTCCTTTCCTCAACAACTTGGTCATCGGTGTAGCAATCAAAGAAAATCCTTCCACAAATCTTCGGTAATACCCCGCCAGACCTAGAAAAATCCGAATCTCAACCACAGACTTAGGCGGCTTCCAATCCAACACTGCCTCAATCTTCCGAGGATCCACTCTAATCCCCTCGGCTGAAACAACGTGACCCAAGAAAGTCACCTCCTTAAGCCGGAATTCGCACTTACTAAATTTCGCATACAGCTGCTTTTCCCTCAAAATCTGCAACACCATTCGCAAATGCGCATCATGCTCCTCCTCTGACTTCGAATACACCAAAATATCGTCTATAAAGACCACAACAAACTGATCCAAAAACTGCTGAAATACCCTATTCATCATGTCCATGAATGCTGCCGGTGCATTAGTCAATCCAAACGGCATCACCAGAAACTCGTAGTGTCCATACCGAGTACGAAATGCCGTCTTATGGATATCAGCCTCTTTCACCTTCAGCTGATGATATCCAGACCTTAAATCAATCTTAGAGAAAACCGCAGCCCCTTTAAGCTGATCAAACAAGTCATCTATTCTCGGCAAATGATACTTGTTTTTGATCATCAGCTTATTCAACTGGCGGTAGTCTATACACATCCGCATCGCACCATCCTTCTTCTTGACAAAAAGTACCGGCGCTCCCCAAGGTGAAACACTTGGTCGAATGAAACCTCGATCCAACAACTCTTGAATCTGAGCCTTCAATTCCATCAATTCCTTCGGTGCCATCCTATACGGAGCTATAGACACTGGCGCCGTTCCGGGTAACAGATCTATACCAAATTCGACCTCACGATCCGGAGGCAATCCCGGAAGTTCTTCAGGAAATACGTCAGCAAATTCCTTTACAGTTTAACATTCCCCACAGAAGACTCCTTAGCTTCCAAAGCACACACATGAACTACGAACGCCTCACAGCCCTTCCTGACCATCTGCACCGCTTTCAGCGCAGATACCACGTTGGATAGATAATCTCTCCTATTACCTATCATGACCACTTCTTCACCTTCAACCGTCTTCAAAACCATGCGCTTAGCAGCGCAATCCAAACTTGCTTGGTACTTGACCAACCAATCCATCCCAAGAATCAGATCGAACTCCTCAAACGGCAGTTCCATCAGATCGGCTACAAACACTACCCCTTGGAGTTCTAGGGGTACATCTCTATATAGCTTGTCTACTTCTACAGAGTAACCTAAAGGACTAAGTACGGTCATCCTCCTAGAAACAGTCTCAGGAACTAAACTCATGGTCTCAACTATGCTACTAGCAACGTAAGAATGCGTCGAACCCACATCTATCAAAGCAGTATATGGAACACCAAAGATTAAAAACGTACCGGTTATGACGTCCGGTACGTCTCCTTCCTCACGACGCCTCGCAGCATACACCAAACCAGGCTGCCTAGCCTCCGTGTTGCCAATACCTCTGCCAGCTGCTCCGCGACCTCCACTAGAGCCATAGCCACCTCTACCATTACCACGACCTCTCTGCGGTGCTGGTCCCTCCTTTCTGAACTGAGTACGACCTTGACCTTCAGACTGATTCCTAGCTTGCTTACGTGGACAGTCTCTCACACGATGATCCAACGAACCACACTCGAAACATCCTTTCCCTCTGGTCCAACATTCTCCCTAATGGAACTTCCCACAACGATTACACTGGGCCGGTCTCTGATTAGCAGCTGTGGACCTCCCTGCCTGATTTGGCCCACTCTGCCTAAGCCTTTTCTGAACATTACCACCTGACCCAGACGATCCAAAGCCTCTTTTCTGCTTGCTCCTATCATAACTCTGTCTCACGGACTCCTTGACTCCTTCGGCTACCTTGGCCTTCTCCACCAAGACAGCAAACTTACGCTCTTGCTGCGGAGCAATCAGCAACCTTAACTCGTCTCTAAGTCCATCTTCAAAGCGGACACAACGATCATGCTCCGATGCCACTATTCCCTGAGCATAGCGGCTCAGCCTCAAGAATTTCGCTTCATATTCCGATACAGACTTATTTCTTTGTACTAACCCTAGAAAAGCTTTCCTCTGTACATCAATGTAACTAGAGCCAACATACTTCTTTTGATAAGAAATTTTGAAATACTCCCAAGTAAGATCATCTGCCGTAGCACCATCTCGAACCGTGAGCCACCATCGATATGACTCATCCTTGAGAAGCGAACACCGCTCCTTTCAGTTTCTCCTCATTTGTCAAATCTATCTCATCCATGATTCTTTCGGTCGATTCTAGCCAATACTCAGCCGTATTGGGCGCTACACCAGACACACCTCAGAAAAATTCAGCTCCGTTAGCTCGAAGTCTCTCAGGTACCAACTTCCGAGCTCCTCCACCTCCACCCATTCCAGCTACCCTTTCCAGAACCCGCAGCATCGCTTGTGACACAGCGTCATCACCCGTCTGATCCTGCTCCTCAGCTCCAAATGTTGGGGGTGGTGGTGGCGGTGGTATCTCGTTCTCAGATCCCTGACCCGACCCGACAGGTTCTGACACAGTCATCCTACCCCTTCCGCGTCCACGACGGCCACGTCCTCTAAAGCTCATTCTAACTATCGCGCTTTAATCTGATTAGGAAATTTTTATGGATTAGTACATGTTTCACTTGATTATCCGCGTAGAAATTTTATGAAAAGAGTTTTAATAGAGATTCTTTCGATCAAACAAGGTTTTAAGTCTTCTATCCTAGTTACACAGAAAAGTACATCCATTCCCTAATGCCTTTCATACCTATCACTCTTCAGACATTTCTGTCCGTTTCTAACCTAGGGGTATTTTCGTCATTTTTCCTACAAGGGTATTTTTGTAATAAACCGAAGAAAATTTTAAAACTCTAATAAATCAAAACATCTTGTGATTTTTAGAACTGAGGGTATTTTTGAGAAATTCTCAATTTGAAGAAATGACAAAATTTCGAAAACTAGGGGTATTTTGGTAATTTTTTTGTCAATCAAGGGTAATTTTGTAACTTTCCAAAGTCAAGGTATTATTTTGAAATACAACATTTTGAGTACTTTTGTAAAATAAAAATTTGATCAAAATTGGGGTAATATGGATATTTTAGAAACCAAGGGTATTTTCGTAATTTTGCCACTAGGGGCATTTTGGTAATTTTGGTAAACCGGGATTATTTGAAAATTTTTGAAGATAAATTTGTCCTATTATCAAAAAGAGATAATTTAGTGATTTTAAAACCGAAGTTTTCCTTAAAACATGGCTAGTCCCTTTTCGGGTTTTATTTAGGGTTTTGCCCATGACCGAGTCCTCTTGGTTAGGGTGAACCGAAGCTACGCACCAGGTAGGAATCCCGCGAAGAGGAGGTGAGTCACGAGGACTGCTTAAGTACCAAGCTCTTCCGGATCCAATCCTAGACATGCGCACCAAGATTTCCACACCCTAACTCGGCGACTTGGTCACGGGTTGGTATTAATTAGGCCATTAAAGTCTTATGAATTTTGTTTGAGATAAACTAGTCCTAAAGTTTAAAATACTTATCACTATCTACGTCCCATGCTTCCTACCCTTCTACAGTAAATAATTCATACAAAAAGTTAGAGGTTCTTACCAGGGCGGATCGGTGCCGGAGACTCGGTGCCATGCTTATTCAAAACCAAATATTTTCAAAAAGGACTACCAAAAACATTTTTGGGCCTTGGGCCCCCACAGCCGAGCTTTGAACTGGGCTCTGATACCAATTTGTAACACCCCAAACCCGGCCCAAACAATATGACCGAATTTGGTTTGCTACAGAGAAAACATTTTGAAAACCATTTTAAAACCGATTTTGAAATTAGTCTAAATGACTTTCAATTTAAATTTTCTTTGTTAAAAACCAAACTTAAAATATTTGTTGAGTCGAGTTGTTTTAAAAAATTTCAAAGGTACCCGATGGTACTTTAAAACATTTTCCGTTTAATTTGAGAAAACATGTACAACCGTTTTAACATCGTCAAGTAGTTTAAACCAAACATTCAAACATGCAGCAATAATAAAATCATCCTAGGAGGCCTTATTACAATTAAGCAACATAAACTCAAAAGAAAAATAGATAAAATCCAAAATTCATTTATTAGAAATCTCCACTGCATGGCCACCTCGAGTCCATCCGGCTCCTCACCCGCGATCTACGAGTCCTGAAAAATTAAAGGAGAAGGTGAGTCACCAAGACTCAATGTGTAACCCTTCCCCGATTTAGTGCAATAACATACACAAATCATAACCAATTAACATGCATAAGTTTAAAATGCACCCAACCTAACCATCCAAACGCCTTTCTCTACCCCGTGTGGTACCAAACCACTGGTGGTGTCAAACCACTGGTGACATATAGTCACAGATGTGATGCCAAATCACTGGAGATACCAAATCTCTGGTGTCCGAAGATACAAATCAAATGATGGGGCCAACCCATCGTGTGATACCAAATCACTGGCAGAAGATCCCATATCTCAAAGTGGGGCCAACCCACGGTGGTATCAACCACAGGGACAAGTCGCTATGAGGTGCCAAACCTCTGGAGGTACCAAACCTCTGGTGACTGTAGTCACAAAGTGTTACCAAAACACTGGTGTCCGTTGACACGAATATCACTGCCCCCTCCACTCATCAACCCATATCAAACAATTATATGCTTTTACTGAAATCATGCCAATAGGTTTATTTAACAACATTCATAGATTTATCATTGCCATAAATCAGATATTACACATACCAAATGTGTCATGCTTCCCAAAAGCATCAAATAGTAATCTCATAGCAATTAAGGACTTACCCGAATCCTTGTTAATACCATGATGGTATTACATCCATGTCTACACAAATCGATTAGGCATAATATAACACTTAGCATATTAAAAAGTTATAAGGTGTGTATGTACACACCTAATACTAACGAGAGTCCTAAATCCCGAATAGACAAATCGTCCACACAAGTTTTCCTTGCCCCTATATTCGGCCAAAAATGGACATTAATGACATGGCCTATTCGGCCAAACCAAAATAATTGAGAAGGGTTCCTTGTGAACCCGAAACCTTACCCAAAAGCCTTCGAACACTAGTCAACACACTCCTAAATGTGAATCGGCCTCACTCCCCTACAATCAACCATCATCATTAAGGTTATTAGCCTTCGGCTTAAACGAAAACTTAAAAGAATAATCCTTTGAAATAAACTCTTACCACGTTACCAAAATCGATTAACAGAAAAGTCCCGAGGAAAACTATGCTACCTTTAATATTCGGCCAAAGTGATTCAAGATAGGAGAAGGAAATTTTCGGCAGAACAAAAAGGTATATTCGGCTAAAGAACAAAAAGAAAATAATGGGAAAGGAAATAGAGTTTCGGCAAAGAAGAGAGTATAGGAAATTTTTGGTGTTTAAGCAAAACAAATAGGAGAACAAGATGTTGATGAAGATTTCGATTTTGAGAGAATGAAATGGAGAAAATGAAAGATGAGCAAAAATGACCAAATGGTCAAAAGAGTTTAGGCTTAACAAAAGGTAAAATTCGGCCAAAAGAAAAGAAAAGAGATTGAGAGAAAATTGCAACCTTTTGCACCAAATGCTAGGAATGACCAAAACACTCCTAAACCTTACCAATTACTAGCATATTCGGCCAAATCCCCCCCTTAGCCACATTGCCGTCCAAGTTCATGGTCAATTGGCCATGAATTAGTTTCCAAAACATTTTCCACAAGCCAAGCCTTTTGTCCCCTCAATTTACCATAACTTCAAGATATCCTTCCATAACCTTAGGAATCTTATCCCTTTTTCCATGCTTTCCTTAAAAATAAATTCAACTTACCAAAAGTTGAAGGTCCAACCTATCATAATCATAGGTTGACCGGCCATTAATGCTAACATGAAATGAAAACCTCAAAATGCTAAACATGCTACTCGAACCACTAACCTCAAGCAACCTTCCAAACTCCTTAACCAACTTGCCACTTACTCCTCTTATGCTTTAAATGAACACTTAATTAACTTAAGTGTCAAGCTCACTTAATCCTACTTCATTAAATAAACCATACTAAAAATTATCCTACTTAACCGAGCTTACTCAAGACCCTTAATTAAGTCTTATAACACTACGAATAATATCACAGCAATTCAAACACAAGAAAATAATTCAATCACAAATAACCCCTATTTTGGGATGTTACATATTCTGAGTTAATAGATAATCGAGTTGTCATGGAACTTTTTGGAACATTTGATAAGTATAATTGTGAGTGAATTAAATCAAGAGTTGTGATGGTTCTAGCTTATTCATGTTATTATTGTTAAGTCTTGTGAGTTGTTGCTTAACCATTTCATTATATTTTATATCATTTTCATTTGCATATTAGCTGTTAATTTAATTTAATTAGAACATCCATCACTTTCAATTATTTTATTTTAATAACCAAATTGGTAAATATTAATTTTACAATTGTTGATTATCAACACAGTCCTTGTGGAGACGATACTCTTTTTACTCACTTATTACTTAATAATGACTGTGTATACTTGCACATTCCGTCGCGAACCAAGTTTTTGGCCCAGTTGTCGGGGACTGTTAATTTAACTATTTTTTAAATTAGTTCTTGCAATTTGGTTATTTATTTTTATTTAATTAATCTTTTATGTTTGTGATTTTATTTTTAGGTGTTTATGAGCATTGATCGAATTACCGACTTACTCCATGTAGACCCTAAAATCGAGTGGATATTTAGACAAAGGAGATGAGAAAGAATAGCCCAAAGACAAGCCACACAAATGGACCTTAAAAATTGAAACGAAATTCAAGGGAATGAAGCTGCTAATGCTCGTAATACAATCCTTATTGCTGATGACAGTGACCAAACCATAAGGCAGTATGTTGTGCCATTTTTTAACAAGATTAATCTGAGATTTAGGATACCTGATATCGAGGCACCGTAGTTCAAATTGAAGCCAGTGATGTTCTAGATACTTTAGACGGTGGGCCAATTTAGTGGAATACCCACAGAAGATCCACACCTTCACCTTCGACTGCAAGATAGCCGGTGTAATTGAAGATGCATTGAGGTTGAAGTTGTTTCCATACTCATTGCGAGATAGAGCATGAACATGGCTTAATTCATTGCCACCTAGTTCAATTTTTACATGGCAAGAATTAGCAAAACGCTTCCTAATTAAGTATTTCCCACCTAGCAAAAATGTTATTATGTGGAATGAGATCATTAATTTTTAGCAATTGGATGATTAATCCATATATGAGGCATGAGAAAGATTTCAAGAGTTACTACAAAAATACCCTCACCACGGGATTCCGCATTGTATCCAACCGGAGACATTTTATAATGGTCTCAACATACACACAAGGATGGTGGTAGATGCTTCTTCAAAATGTGCTCTCCTTTCTATGTCTTATAATGAGACGTATGAAATTATCAAGAGAATAGTCAATAACAACTATCAATGGTTGACCAATCGAGCAACTTCAGGAAGACTAGTAGTAGGAGTGCATGAAATGTATGCTCTCACTTCACTTGCAGCTAGGTATCTTCAATTGCTTAAATGCTTAAGAATTTTTCTACTAATAGACTGAATAATGTTGCAACTCAAGCACCAAGTCAATTGGACAATATTTCTTGCATATACTGTGGGGACGGACATTCGTTTGAGAATTGTCTTTCAAATCTCGAGTCTGTCTATTATGTAGGAAATCAAAACAAGAATAGAAGTGGATAAAGACCATAGTCCAACTTCAATAACCTTTCGTGGTGAAAGCATTCGAACTTCTCTTAGAGTAATCAAGGAGTTGGACCGAACAATACCTACATGCAACATAGATCAAATCAACCTCTAGGTTTAAATCAACAAGTTCAAAAACCACCACAAGCTGAACCTTCTAATAATTTGGAGAATTTGTTGAAGGCATAAATGGATAAGAATGATGCTTTAATCTAGAGTTAAGCAACAACATTGAAAAATTTAGATAATCAATTGGGTCAGTTAGCTATGAAGCTCTACAATAGACCTCAAGAAGCCTTGCTGAGTGACACGTAAAATCCAAGGAATACGATTAAGGAACACTGCAAAGTAGCTACTTTACGAAGTGGAAGGACTTTGGAACCCAAGGTAGTTGAGGTTTAAGATGAACTTTCCAAGAGAAAGGAAAATCAACTGAAAGTTGAAATTCCTGCACCACAGATGCCAGATTTTGAAAATTTTGAAGAGGTAAAATCCAAACTAGTCAATTCTAATAAGCTAACACCTTTTTAAGATGCAAATACAATACCTCAGAAAAGTTGTCCAATCTAAGCCAAGGTTCTATCACATCCGTATCCACAAAGATTCAAGCAACAGAAATAGGAGGTGCAGTCAAGAAATTCTTGGATGTTCTTAAGAAGCTTCATATCAATATCCCATTGGTAGAAGCCTAAGAATAAATGCCTAACTATGTCAATTTCATGAAGGATATTCTGTCCAATAAGAGGAGGCTTGGAGAGTTCGAGACTATAGTATTAACAAAGGAGTGTATTGCATTCATACAAAAGAAGCTACCTCCAAAAATGAAGGACCCTGGGAGCTTTACTATACCCTGTAACATTGGAGAATCTTACTATGGTAAAATTCCATGCGATCTAGAAGCGAGCATCAACTTGATGCTAATGTCTATTTTTAAGATGTTGGGTATAAGTCATGTTAAACCAACAAATGTGGCACTTCAACTGATAGATTGATCTTTAGCACACCTAGAAAGAAAGATCGAGGATGTTCTGGTACATGTAGATAAGTTTATTTTGCCTACTGATTTTATTGTTAAATTTTGAAACAGACAAGAAAGTGACGATCATCTTGGGGAGACCTTTTCTAGCAACAAGGAGAACATTATGTGTAGAAAATTGCACTTACTATGCGAGTTCAAGATGATCAGGTAATCTTTAATGTTCTTAAATCCATGAAATTTCCTGATCCGATGGAAGAATGCTCAATAATGGAGGAGTTAGAATTCTTAGTCTTTACAAATTGGGAGTGCAATTCTGTAGAATACCCATTGGAAAACACCTTAGGGTCTGAGCCACAAAAAGATGAATAAGGTAAGGAAAATATGGCTTTAAGGGAAGCCAACCAAAGGGCTATGTTCGATCAGCACTTTTTGAATCATTAGATCTAGAAACTCAGAAATACACACAACCAAAGTTGTCAATCGAGGAACCATCCAAACTTGCATTAAAGTTACTTTCTTCTCATTTGGAATACGTTTATCTAGGTAACTCTTCTATTTTTCCTGTGATTATTTCAGCAGAACTACTAGAACGCCGAAAGGAGCGACTGTTTGAAGTTTTAAAGAAATTTAAAAAGGTGATCGGTTGGACTATAGTTAACACTCAAGGAATAAGTCCATCCTTTTGTATGCATAGGATTATATTAGAGGAGGGTAAGAAAGCTAGAATTGAAGGGAAAAAGACACTCAATCATATTATGAAAGAGGTAGTTCGGAAGGAAGTTATCAAATGGTTAGATGCGGGAATTATTTACCCCATCTCAGATAGTTCATGGGTAAGTCTGGTACAATGTGTGCCAAAGAATGATGGAATCAGGATTGTAGAGAATGAGTGTAATGAATTAATCCTAACGAGGACGGTCAATCTGTATAGACTACAGAAAGCTAAACAAGGCAACCTGGAAGGATCATTTTCCACTGTTTTTCATGGACTAGATGTTGGGTCGGCTAGCAAGTAGAGAATATTATTGTTTCTTATATGGGTATTCGGGGTACAACCAGATAGCTATAGCCCTAAAAGACCAACACAAAACAACTTTACTTACCCATACAGTACGTTTGCTTTTAGATGAATGCCTTTCGGTTTATGTAATGCACCTGCAGCCTTTAAACGATACATGATGGCAATATTTACTGATATGGTTGAAAATTTTGTTGAGGTATTCATGGATGATTTTTTCAATTTTTAGTGATTCTTATGATATCTGTTTAAGTAATTTGACTAAGGTACTAAAGAGATGTGAGGGGACAAACCTTGTCCTTAACTAGGAAAAACGTCGCATTATGGTTAAGGAAGGAATTGTCTTAGGACATAAAATATCCAGAAGAGGGATTGAAGTCGACAAAGCAAAGGTGGATGTAATTGAAAAGTTGCTAACCCCAATCACTGTTTGATCGTGTCTGTCGAGTCTTAAAAAATTATAAAAAGAATGATCAAACCTGGAAACTAATTATGACAACGATGTGAGGCAAGCGCACCTATCGAACAGTAGTATAGTTTAGGCAAGACCGAAATGTCGAACCCAAAGGAACCAAAGGTACTAATACGAACTCTCTTTTTATTATTTAGCCTAAGAATAAAGGGATTTGTTTATCTAATCTAAACTAATTAACTACTAAACTAAAGACTCTAAGACAAAGAAGAATGAAATTGGGAAAATACTTGAGGAAAAACCAATTGATTAAGACGACACCCAAGGAAGAATCCACCTAGACTTCACTTGTTATCTAACTCTGAACCAGACGATTTATTCACTTGACTTGATCCGTAAGATTCCCTAAGTTATATTAATCCCCCTCTCGAGGCGACTAACGTTTAACCCTAGGCTGATTAATTGAAATCTCTTTCTAATTAAAACCCCTAAAATTGGATTAACTCGATCTATGGACTCCCATATTAGGTTTCACCCTAATCTGGCAAAATCTCGTCACCCTATCTCTAGGCGCGCGATCAACTCCGCTTAATTATGCTAGACCTACTCTTAGGCAGGGACTTTTGCTCCTCCACCTAAGCACATCATACTTCAATTAATATCCCAAAAATATCAACAAAAGAATTAAGAACACATAATTAATAACAAGTCAAATATTTATCATATAGTTCAGTAAACGATAATAAGATTCATCTTAGGTTTCATCCCCTCAGGTATCTGAGGGTTTAGTTCATAACAATAAAAGAAAACATCTCAAAAGAAAAGATAAAACAAAACATAAGAAATCCCTAAAACCCCCTGAAGGAATTGAAGGAGAGATCTTCCGTCTTGAGTATAATTCCGGCTTCTTGAGATGGATCAACTGGCTCTCTTCGAGTAAATCTCCACAAATCTAACCTTTTTGGCTCGTCTCCTTGGCCTCGCTAACCGCCCCCTGAATAAAGCTTGGGTTCCGGTTTCTGCTGAACTTCTCTTCAAGTTTCCCTCTTGGGTGTTTATATAGACTTTAAGATGCCTTATGATAACGGTCCGTCTCGGGTTAGGAGGCGAATCGTAAATGTTGCCCGATCGTAAATTAGACAGTTTCTCGTTTAATTAACAAAGGGATAATTTTATTGGAAATAAAATCTCTGAAAGGTAAAGATAGGTGATAGGATAAAATAGATACGTATTTGAAACAAGAAAGAACCTTTAATAAAAATTAAAGACCCGAATCTTATAAGTTTCAAATTGATGGAATGAGTTTTGAAATAAAACCGAGACCCACTATCTAGCGAGATAGGAACCAACGGTATAGGTAGATGAACGCCACACCCGTTAGGATGATAAGTTCGAAAACAAGGAAAGAATGACGCCACTAGAAAACTAGATAAGTCAATTCAAACTTCGAGAATTAAGGAGAGTGAATACTCACCAAAAGAAATACTTCTTTTCATTAAAATTCAAGTTCTTCTCTCCAAATGAAAATTAACAAGTTATTTATAAGCCTAAGATGCTTGTCATAGCTATTACAATTCTATTTGTGCACATAAAAAAATTTGTTCATATTTCTTTTTGGTGTGCCGTCCACTTAACTATGGTATATGTTATCTAATTTTTTCAATCCCACTTTGGTCTTTGCCGTCCATGCATTTGTTCCACTAAGCAACATTCAAACAATTATTTATTCCATCATGATTTACACTCCAATCCAAAGCATTGCCGTCCATATAGCACCATTCATCCACTTTTGAAAGATCATGATTTTATTTTCACATGATGCTTGTATCATCCTTGTTAAAATGCTCCATCATTCCAATTATTTATTCTCCCATTAATCTTCCAATGCCGTCCACCTTTGTTTACAAAAGACAAAGTCTTCAATTTCACACATGTTTTAATTTCATTGTTTATTACACCTTTCTACTATGCCGTCTCATGCTAGGTGCCCTCTATTAATTTCCATTCATTCCCCAAATTATTTTATTGCTCCATTAATAAGCTCCATAATATTCCATACATAGTGTCGTATATGCTTGCCACACAATCCTCCAATTTGCCGTCCAAACATTCTTCAATTAGCACATGTTTTGTTTCCATTTTTTTTTATGTAGTCAACATAATAAACAAATGAAAACTCTTTTCAAGTGTGCGTCCAAGTGTAGCCTAATCCCTTGAAAAAAACCTGCACCAAATTAATTAATACATTAGCTCCTTAATTTAGCACAATAAAATAGTACAATTAGACTTCATCAATTTAACAGCCACTTAAGATACTTAACAACTTAATTTTAGACACCAACATCATTTAATTCAAGTGCGTGTTTAGCCAAAATAAGTGTTAATATAACTTAGACATACTAATAATCACTTCAACAAAGACTAACTAAAAACTTGTACCATCTAAACAAACAATTATGAAATAAGAAAACAAAGCTATTACTGAAAATAAAACATGCGTAATTTAAAGTGTTAAATAAACTAGCAGTCGGACTAGCTAGTATATTCAACTTCAAATAAGTTGTATGGGTTCAGCATGTTTGTGGGCTCTCTTCTATGGTCATCCCAAATTTGTGCCACCAACACCATTGTGGCATCTTTGAATTGTTTGGTTCGGGATCGTGTAATTGGCCCATTAGGTAGCCTCATCGGGTCATGATTGACGTTCGTCACAGGCATCGTAGGTGAACTCGTATCATCCCCTCCCTCTTTAAGTTGATTCGTCCTCGAATCATCACCTACATCGAAAGGAGAAAGATCAGAAACATTAAAACTCGCGCTCACATTATAGTCACCTGACAAGTCCAATTTGTACGAGTTGTCATTTATGCGTTCAATGACTTGAAATGGACCGTCCCCCCTTGGGAGAAGTTTAGATCGCCTTTGCTTGGGAAACCTTTCTTTTCGCATATGAACCCAAACCTAGTCCCCTGGTTCAAAGAGAATGCGTCTACGACCTTTGTTAGCTCGTTGGACGTATTGCTTGGTTCTTGCTTCAATATTCTCGCGCACCTTTCGATGCAGCTCCTTTATGTATTCCGCCTTTTTCCTAGCATCAAAATGGATAAATTTATCTGAAGGCAGTGGCAATAAATCAAGAGGAGTGAGAGGGTTAAAGCAGTAAACAATCTCGAAAGGTGTAAATTTAGTTGCAGAATGAACAGCTCGGTTGTAAGCAAATTCGATGTGGGGCAGACAGTCTTCCCACGTTTTGAGATTTTTTTGCACTAATGCTCGCAACAAGGTTGATAGGACTCGGTTTACTACTTCGGTCTGTCCATCCGTTTGAGGATGACACGTGGTCGAGAATAGTAGTTTCGTCCCTAACTTTCCCCACAGAGTTCGCCAAAAATGACTTAGAAATTTTACGTCCCGATCAGATACGATCGTCTTCGGAACTCCATGCAATCGTATGATTTCCCTAAAAAACAAGTTTGCAATATGCACAGCATCGTCAGTCTTAGAACAAGGGATAAAATGGGACATTTTAGAAAAACGATCAACTATGACAAAAATTGAGTCCTTCCCAGTTTTTGATCTTGGTAATCCAAGGATGAAATCCATGGAAATGTCGACCCACGGAGTGTCTGGAATAGGAAGGGGCGTATATAAACCGTGAGGCAGGACCCGTGATTTGGCTTGTTTGCAGGCAATGCAACGTTCACAAACCCGTTCAACATCTTTGCTCATTCCTGGCCAAAAAAAATGTTCTTGACGAGTGGACAATGTTTTGTCTCTTCCAAAGTGACCTATAAGGCCACCACTATGTGCCTCTATCACAAGTATGTCTCGTATAGAACCTTGCGGTATGCATATCTTGTTTTCCTTGAAAAGAAATCCTTCATGCCTGTAAAATTTATCAAAAGCACCACTCTCACAAGCATTATAGACATTGCCAAAATCAGCATCATTAGCATACAATTCCTTAATGTGATGGAAACCAAGTACTTTAGAATCAAGAAAGGTTAATAGAGAGTACCTCCGTGATAACGCATCTGCTACTACATTTTCCTTACCTTTCTTATACTTAATTACGTACGGAAATGATTCTAAATACTCGATCCATTTTGCATGTCGTTTGTTGAGCTTGTGCTGACCTTTAATATACTTGAGTGCTTTATGATCTGAATGAATAACAAACTCTTTCGGTCTCAAGTAATGTTGCCACGTTTCAAGCGATCTTATTAGAGCGTACATCTCTTTGTCATACACGGGGTAATTGAGTGCAGCTCCGTTCAATTTCTCGCTGAAGTACGCCACCGGTCTTCCATTCTGAGTTAGAACGGCTCCGATCCCTACTCCTGATGCATCACATTCAATTTCAAAAGTTTTAGTAAAGTCAGGAAGGGATAACAATGGAGCTTTAACAAGACATTCTTTAAGGGACTTAAAAGACCGTTCTTGCTCATCGGACCAATGGAAAGCTGAATTCTTCTTGATCACACTTGTTAAAGGAGCGGCTATCGTGCTGAAGTTGGGCACGAATCGGCGATAAAAACTAGCCAACCCATGGAAACTTCGTACTTGGCTAACCGTTGTAGGACGGGGCCATTCTTGGATTGCTCTAATCTTCTCTTGGTCCACTTCTAATCTATTTGCACTTACGACGTATCCTAAGAAAATAACCTTGTCAGTACAAAAACAACATTTTTCGAGATTGGCGTACAATACCTCTTTTCGCAGTGTTTCTAAGATCACACGTAAATGTTGGAGGTGATCCTCCAAAGATTTGCTGTACACTAAAATGTCATCAAAATAAACAACACATGATTTGCCAATGAAAGCTCGTAAAACATGATTCATAAGTCTCATAAAAGTACTCGGAGCGTTTGTAAGTCCGAATGGCATTACCAACCATTCATACAAACCTAACTTTGTTTTGAAAGCCGTTTTCCACTCATCGCCTTTTCGCATCCTAATTTGGTGATAACCACTTTTGAGGTCAATCTTTGTAAAGATTCGAGCTCCACTTAATTCGTCGAGCATGTCATCGAGTCGGGGTATCAGATGTCGGTATTTGATGGTAATCTTTTTGATGGCGCGACAGTCTACACACATCCGCCACGAACCATCTTTCTTTAGCACTAGTAACACCGGTACCGCGCATGGACTAAGGCTTTCTCGGATATATCCCTTTTCTAGCAATTCAGTGATTTGCTTTTGGAGCTCTTTTGTTTCTTCGGGATTGCTCCGGTACGCAGGTCGATTGGGCAGAGAAGCCCCCGGCACCAAGTCAATTTGGTGTTCTATGCCTCGAATGGGCGGTAAACCACTTGGTAACTCCTCTGGAAATATGTCCTTGAATTCCTGAATCAGAGACAACACAGAAGAAGGAAGATTCTCGGGTAAGTTGTTAGTGTTCAAAAATGATTCCTTGTATAGTAAGACATACATCGGTTGTCTCACACACAAAGCTTTTCGAATATCTCTTGCTTTTGCAAAAACACTCATTTTTCCATTTTCTTTTTCTTCCTTCGTTTCCTCTCCTTTTTGTTCACACTCTCTTGTTTTATCACTTAATTTCTTGCCCCTCTTTTTTTTTTTAAATTTTTCTCTTTTTCTTTCTCATTTTTCTGCTCGCTTTCTTTTGATTTTTCTATTGATGCCTTCATTTTCAACTGATCTTCGTACACTTGCTTGGGTGTTAGCGGAGCTAATGTCACGTTCCGGCCCAAGTATTTAAAAGTGTACCGATTAGTATAGCCGTCATGGATTGCTCTCTTGTCAAATTGCCAAGGTCGTCCAAGCAGGATATGTCCCGCTAGCATCGGAACCACATCGCACAAGACCTCATCTTGATACTTCCCTATTGTAAATGGAACCAAAACTTGTTTTGTGACCTTAAGTTCTCCTGCGTCATTAAGCCATTGTAGCTTATACGGATGGGGATGTTTGGTGGTAGTCAATCCAAGTTTCTCCACCAATATGGTGCTGGCCACATTAGTACAGCTTCCTCCGTCAATAATGACGCGACAAATCTTCCCCTTTACTTGGCAACGCGTATGGAAGATGTTTTCGCGTTGTTGTTCGTTTTCGACACCTTGTAGGCTAAGACTCCTTTTTACCACCAAGATTTCTCCACTTTCGGCTTGTTCTATTTCTTCCTCATCTTGGGATGTTTCACTGGCATCATCTTCCTTTTCACTTTCAGATTCGATCTCGCCATCATCTCGGATAAACATAGTGTTTCGATTTGGACATTGACTTGCGATATGTCCTCGTCCCAAACATTTGAAACACTTAATGTCTCGAGATCGATTTAGAAGAGCTTCCATTTTGCCTTTACTTGTTTCACCGATCGGCTTGTTAGACTTGGGTGCGCCACTGGTTTCTTTGGCTCGATTCGGCAAGTCCTTTTTATTGGTCATTTGCCCCCATTTAGATGTTGAAGCATGATTGGGGTTTGCTCTAGGCGTAGCTTTTCGTTTCAGCTGTTTTTCAACCTTTATGGCCATATGGACCATTTCGATGATATCGATGTAATGGTGTAATTCTACAATATTTGCGATATCTCGATTAAGGCCAGCGCTAAAACGTGCCATGGTGGCTTCTCGTTCTTCTTCTACATTAGCGCGGATCATAGCCACTTCCGTCTCCTTGTAGTAATCTTCCACGCTTCGGTGACCCTGAGTTAAGCTTTGCAACTTTTGATGCAACTCGCAGTGATAGTAGGTTGGAATGAACCTTTTCCGCATTAGTGCCTTCATTTCTGCCCATGTGGAAATTGGGCGTTCACCATCCCGTCTTCGACTCGTCGTGAGTTGATCCCACCAGATAAGGGCGTAATCAGAAAATTCGATGGCAGCAAGTTTCACCATCTTATTTTCTGAATAATTATGACAGTCGAAAATTAATTCCACCTTCTTTTCCCACTCAAGGTAGGCTTCCGGATCGGATCGCCCTTGGAAAGCAGGAATCGTCATTTTAATATTCTTTAAGTCGTCATCGGCCCATTCTCGATCCCTTCGCTCACGGGCTCGTGGATTTCTTCTCCGTTCATCGTGTTCAAAAGCCGGGTTGCTGTCGGCTTCACTTGGTTCGTAGACGTCGTTGTTACGTAACCAAGGTTGTTCTTGTCCCCTTCTCGGAATTGGAGGGGTGTTTGCTCGAGGTCTTCGTTCATCTCTACGATCTAATTGTTCGGTGATTGTTCTGAACATACGTGTGATTTCTTGCAATACTGTTTGCACATCCTGATTTCTCCCTTCGGGATCATTTCTTTGGGGTTGTAATCCTCCACCTCCGGTGGCGTCGGATGCTTTGTCACTTATTACTCGATGTTCAGGGTTCCTAGACATGTTTTTAAACAAAATTAATGAATTCCTCACTACAATCCTCACTTGTTCTCTCACAAAGAAAATTATCAACACTCACACTCGTGTTTTTACTCAATTCTGGCTTTTTCCTTAATGTGTTCACTCTTGCCTTTTACCGCTCGAATTCACTCTTCTAGATTCTAGAAGGTTGTCTTCGACTTACTAGCAGCTCGTAGGTTGTTTCGAGAGTTAAAAAGGTAAGTTTGGTTGATAGCTGGGAAGCAGTTTAATGTAGAAAAGCCAAGAGATGACCAAGATATGTTGAAGGAGGTAACAATTGCGAGGAAGTCAACTATAGTTGATTCCCAACATCTTATAGAGCTAACTAATTATACAGACAAGGGTTCGCCTCAGTTAGTATACTTTGTACAACACTGGGAATATAAGCAAGCAAATGTCGTTCGTCTTCTTAGAGAAGAACTTGACAATCTAAACAGACCAAGGTAGGAAATTTTTTTTAACTCGGATTTTTTTTTTAAAACTTACTCGGAAAAACTCAAGACGATCAAAACGTGCCTAATTTAATTGGCTCTGATACCAGATGATAACGGTCCGTCTCGGGTTAGGAGGCGAATCGTAAATGTTGCCCGATCGTAAATTAGACAGTTTCTCGTTTAATTAACAAAGGGATAATTTTATTGGAAATAAAATCTCTGAAAGGTAAAGATAGGTGATAGGATAAAATAGATACGTATTTGAAACAAGAAAGAACCTTTAATAAAAATTAAAGACCCGAATCTTATAAGTTTCAAATTGATGGAATGAGTTTTGAAATAAAACCGAGACCCACTATCTAGCGAGATAGGAACCAACGGTATAGGTAGATGAACGCCACACCCGTTAGGATGATAAGTTCGAAAACAAGGAAAGAATGACGCCACTAGAAAACTAGATAAGTCAATTCAAACCTCGAGAATTAAGGAGAGTGAATACTCACCAAAAGAAATACTTCTTTTCATTAAAATTCAAGTTCTTCTCTCCAAATGAAAATTAACAAGTTATTTATAAGCCTAAGATGCTTGTCATAGCTATTACAATTCTATTTGTGCACATAAAAAAATTTGGTCATGTTTCTTTTTGGTGTGCCGTCCACTTAACTATGGTATATGTTATCTAATTTTTTCAATCCCACTTTGGTCTTTGCCGTCCATGCATTTGTTCCACTAAGCAACATTCAAACAATTATTTATTCCATCATGATTTACACTCCAATCCGAAGCATTGCCGTCCATATAGCACCATTCATCCACTTTTGAAAGATCATGATTTTATTTTCACATGATGCTTGTAACATCCTTGTTAAAATGCTCCATCATTCCAATTATTTATTCTCCCGTTAATCTTCCAATGCCGTCCACCTTTGTTTACAAAAGACAAAGTCTTCAATTTCACACATGTTTTAATTTCATTTTGTTTATTACACCTTTCTACTATGCCGTCTCATGCTAGGTGCCCTCCACTAATTTCCATTCATTCCCCAAATTATTTTATTGCTCCATTAATAAGCTCCATAATATTCCATACATAGTGCCGTATATGCTTGCCACACAATCCTCCAATTTGCCGTCCAAACATTCTTCAATTAGCACATGTTTTGTTTCCATTTTTTTTATGTAGTCAACATAATAAACAAATGAAAACTCTTTTCAAGTGTGCGTCCAAGTGTAGCCTAATCCCTTGAAAAAAACCTGCACCAAATTAATTAATACATTAGCTCCTTAATTTAGCACAATAAAATAGTACAATTAAACTTCATCAATTTAACAGCCACTTAAGATACTTAACAACTTAATTTTAGACACCAACATCATTTAATTCAAGTGCGTGTTTAGCCAAAATAAGTGTTAATATAACTTAGACATACTAATAATCACTTCGACAAAGACTAACTAAAAACTTGTACCATCTAAACAAACAATTATGAAATAAGAAAATAAAGCTATTACTGAAAATAAAACATGCGTAATTTAAAGTGTTAAATAAACTAGCAGTCGGACTAGCTAGTATATTCAACTTCAAATAAGTTGTATGGGTTCAGCATGTTTGTGGGCTCTCTTCTATGGTCATCCCAAATTTGTGCCACCAACACCATTGTGGCATCTTTGAATTGTTTGGTTCGGGATCGTGTAATTGGCCCATTAGGTAGCCTCATCGGGTCATGATTGACGTTCGTCACAGGCATCGTAGGTGAACTCGTATCACCTTATCTGGCCCCTAAGTATCCTAATTCAAGTAGAATTCCTACTAGGGTGCTTGAATAGGCTTTGGAATGTGTTTCTTTGCCCCTAAGTATCCAAATCCAAGTGAAACTCTTCTTTCCTACGGCAGGGACACGCCCATGGCACACGCCCGTGTAAGTCGTGGCCAGGTCGTGTTCAAGTATGTTGAATGAGGCACGACCATGTGGCTAGGGCTCAGGCCGTGTGGATTTTGTGATATGGCCCATTTACTCCATTTTGGGCTCGTTTTCCGTTCTTTTCGTCATTGGGTGCTCTCCTGAGTATAAAACATGAAAACAAAGGATTAAGAGCACCAAATTACACAATTCAGGGCTTAGATCATCCAAAAGCATGCTAAATGTGGGCTTAAAATATGTTACTTTTACGGTTTATCAAATACCCCCACATTTAAACTTTTGCTTGTCCTCAAGCAAAATTCTCAACTCATAATTAAAACAAACTTCCTCGATTCATAATATTCATTCATAATGTTTCATTATAATTCAAAGATAATTCATACATTGATAATTCAACTAAAAGAGTCCTAAAGATTCAAACAATCAAAGTCATACATTTATAGCCTGAAAACGTTAGGTGTTTCCCCTTACCTAATTAATTACCTTTGATTCAAAATTGACAAGGGTTGACATCCTCACTAAAGATTCATTCAAATCACTCGAAGTGTTTAGGTTCAGAATTAAGCACTCAAAAGTCAAACATGAAGAGTTAATCCCATAAGCTTGCATGAAAATCAAATCTCCACCACTACAAAATGAGATGATACACAAATCAAAAGGTCTTTAATAGGGTTGTAATGGGGCTTAGGTTAAAGGTGTGGATAAAGGTTGAATTAGAGGGTTAAAATCGAGATTGACTTGACAAATCACCTAACTAGAGATATTAAACTGATAATAATTACATAAATAATACTCTGATATGAGCTTCTTCTTCAATAATTGGAGTTTAACGTATAAGCTCGCTTAATCACAAAACTAATAGTGAATATTCTTTGATTTTTTTAAGAACAAGTCAAATATATAATAAAGGATAAATTCAAATACTTGAAATAAAGATCATAGTCAGGCAACTGATCAAATCAAATCTTGACATAAGGGTAGTCAAAAGGAATTGTGATAACAAATACAAAGGGTTTTGGGTTAATATTAGTGGGTGAGTCAATAAAAAGGGTTATTAGGATTAAACGGGGTTCACTAGGGGTTAATTGTGAAGGTAGGCTTTTAGTGGAGTGAGTGGATTAAAACCTAGGTGCCTTTATCATCTCTGTATATCAAATCAAAGGTGTGGTCTCGACATGTATAATCGATGCAAGTTCTAGAATAACAAGTCAATGTTGACACACTTATAGTCAAAAAAGTGAGCACGAAAAAGAAGTTATGCTCTAAAAAGGCTCAAAAGCTCACAAAAATTATGGGTATTTGATATCAACCTTGTAAATTTCAAATTTCAAGGTAACATTCAGATTCAGGTAGACAACCTAACAAACTTTTTAATTTTTGAAAAATAGACTTATCATGCTTGATTCTCTAGTATTCTTCAAATTTAATCATCAATGCACAATTATCAACAACTTACTCTAAAACATATCAATAAAAATCATAAATCAAAGGAATTTTCATTCTAATCATAATATGAGAGACTTACTTTAGAACAAGGCATAATTCAGGGATTTTCAAATAATACTATAATTAACCCCTCATACTTAAGATGTACATTGCCCTCAATGTACAAAGATATATAATATCAAAATAATCATCAAATCGTAAGATGGGGAGAGAAGTGAAACTTCCTGAATTTTGGATGAAGTCAATGAAAAGAAACCGGATAGGATTGGAGGTGAACGTGGGGAAGCGTCTCGAACCGTTTCAAAATTGAGTCCTCGAAGCAGCCGTCCTAATTTTATTATATCCTAAGCTAAATCTAAATGATACGAATAATAAGAAGAAAATAAAAAAGGAAATAAAAAATAAAAAAATAAAAAAATAATGGAAAATGAAAGAAGAAAGATAACGGGAAAAGGAATGGAAGAATGGGGTTAAATAGAAATTATGGATCTGGTAGTTGGCCTCGCCCTTGTACCTTCCTGTGGTGGTCACACGGCCACGCCACGGCAGTGTGCAAGGCCGTGTGGTATGGAAATCTGTACTTTGGTTAGTTTATGGTTAGGTGCTAAAAGGAAGAATAAAAGTAAAAAATAAAAAATGTAAAAATTAATGTGGTTAGTGCTCAGGTTGCCTCCCGAGAAGCGCTCGTTTATAGTCTTAAGATAGACTTTACCTCTCATTCGTATGGTCATGGTGGTTTGAGGAGGTGAAAATCCTTTCTCATGCGATCAATTCGGTTATTGATATAAAATTTAAGTCGAGTAGTGTTTACCTTATAGGTGCTGATTTTAGGACTAGTTAACTCGACTGTTTCATATGGGAAGATTTTGAGTACCTGATCTCCTATCTTAAGCTGGGTTGTCCCATCATTAAGTTCGTCGTGGAGTCACCTCATTTTTGCTTCGTGTGTTTTTCGTTTCTCTTTGAAGTGTGTCTTCCACTCATCTAGTTCATCGATCCACAGCCTTCGTTCCTCATGAATTTCTTCTTTATCGACACGAGGTCTAGAATCTGGCATCCGCGAAAGAGCTTCAAGAAACGGCAAGTTAATATGAAATTTCTTTGAAAGTTTAAGAGACTTACCGAGTTGCTCCTCTGTGTGGTCTTTCTTTATCGCATCGGGGTATGGTACACGGGGTTGGTACTCTGTAATCATCGGGTTTGGTAAATCATGGCTTACCTCAACCTTACCTTCACTTACAACAGACTATTGCCTTGGGTCAGATTCCACTAACCTTTCATTGCCATGAGCTGTTACGGCTTGAATTTGCTCTTTTGGGTTAGTTTCACTGTTGCTTGGCAAGCTTTCTTGTAGTTGTTCTGAGATCAGCTTAGCAAGTTGCTCGAATTAATCCTTGAACTCTTGTGACAATACTTCAAGTTTTGTTTTTACATTTTGGAAATGTGTTTCTGAGGCTGCTATGAATTTTGTCAGCATCTCTTCAAGGTTTGACTCCTCTTCCTGTTGGTGAGGTGGTTGTTGAAAATCTAGATTTTCTGTGGCTGCTATGAATTTTGTCAGCATCTCCTCAAGGTTCGACTCCTCTTCCTGTTGGTGAGGTGGTTGTTAAAAATTTGGAGAAAGTTCCTGTCTTTGGCTACTTTGATCATCCCACGAGAAATTAGGATGGTGCCTCCAGCCTGCATTACAAGTGTCACTATAAAAATTATTTTGAGGTCTAAAATAGTTACCCATATAGTGGACTTGCTCATTCTCCATGCATTACTGGGTGTACCTGTGAGAGACTATGCAAACCATCAATCTTTTTATTCATCATCTCTAGCTGGTTAGATAACCTAGTGACCACGTTGAGGTTGAAGACACTGGCTGCTTTAGTAGGAATTGTCCTCATAACTTGCCACTGATAATTATTCAGTGCCATCTTCTCTATAAACTAAAATTATCTGTCAAAAGCAAATAGAGGAAAAATTAGCAAAGTAAAAAAATAAAAAAATAATGAAAATAAATTACAAAAATAAAAAATGGCTAAAGTAATAAAAATTTAGCTTTCTTAATAGTCTAGTTCCCCGGCAACGACACCAAAAACTTGATCATGTTTGTCGAGTCTTAAAAAATTATAAAAAGAATGATCGAACCTGGAAACTAACTATGACAATGATGTGAGGCAAGCGCACCTATCGAACAGTAGTATAGTTTAGGCAAGACTGGAATGTCGAACCCAAAGGAACCAAAAGTACTAATACTAACTCTCTTTTTATTATTTAGCCTAAGAATAAAGGGATTTGTTTATCTAATCTAAATTAATTAACTACTAAACTAAAGACTCTAAGACAAAGAAGAATGAAATTGGGAAAATACTTGAGGAAAAACCAATTGATTAAGATGACACCCAAGGAAGAATCCACCTAGACTTCACTTGTTATCTAACTCTGAACCAGACGATTTATTCACTTGACTTGATCCGTATGATTCCCTAAGTTATACTAATCCCTCTCTCGAGGTGACTAACGTCTAACCCTAGGTTGATTAATTGAAATCTCTTTCTAATTAAAACCCCTAGAATTGCATTAACTCGATCTATGGACTCCCATATTAGGTTTCACCCTAATCCGGCAAAATCTCGTCACCCTATCTCTAGGATCGCGATCAACTCCGCTTAATTATGCTAGATCTACTCTTAGGCAGGGACTTTTTTCTCCTCCACCTAAGCACATCATACTTGAATTAATATCTCAAAAATATCAACACAAGAATTAAGAACACATAATCAATAACAAGTCAAATATTTATCATATAGTTCAGCAAATGATAAAAAGATTCATCTTAGGTTTCATCCTCTCAGGTATCTGAAGGTTTAGCTCATAATAATAAAACAAAACATCTCAAAAGAAAAGATAAAACAAAACATAAGAAATCCCTAAAACCCCCTGAAGGAATTGAAGGAGAGATCCTCCGTCTTGAGTAAAATTTTGGCTTCTTGAGATGGATCAACTGGCTCTCTTCGAGTAAATCCCCACAAATCTGACCTTTCTGGCTCAGTTCCTTGGCCTCGCTAACCACCCCTTGACTAAAGCCTTGGGTTCCGGCTTCTGCCGAACTCCTCTTCAAGTTGCCCCCTTAGGTGTTTATATAGACTTTGAGATGCCTTACTTGGCCCCTAAGTATCCTAATTCAAGTAGAATTCCTACTAGGGTGTTTGAATAGGCTTTGGAATGTGTTTCTTTGCCCTTAAGTATCCAAATCCGAGTAAAACTCTTATTTCCTACGGTAGGGACACGTCCGTGTTCGAGCCTGTTGAATGAGGCACGACCGTGTGGCTAGGGCCCAGGCCGTGCAGATTTCGTGATATGGCCCATTTACTCTGTTTTGGGCCCGTTTTTCGTTCTTTTCGTCATTGGGTGCTCTCTTGAGTATAAAACATGAAAACAAAGGATTAAGAGCACCAAATTACACAATTCAGGGCTTAAATCATCCAAAAGCATGCTAAATGTGGGCTTAAAATATGTTACTTTTACGGTTTATCACTGTTAAAGGAGTTAGAAGTTTCTTGGGTCATGTTGGCTTTTACCGAAGGTTCATCAAAGATTTATCAAAGATTTTCAAGCCCTTGTGTACTTTATTAGAGAAAGACACAACTTTTGAGTTTATCAAAGCATGCTTGAAAGCCTTTAAAGAATTGAAAAATTGGTTAATCTCAGCACCAATAATCGCTACACCAGATTGGAACTCTCCTTTTGAGTTGATGTGTGATGCTAGTGATTTTTTTTTTTGTGGGAGTTGTGATGGGGAAAAGAAGAAACAAAGCATTTCATCTAATCTATTATGCAATCAAAACTTTGACAAGAGCCCAACTTAATTATACAGTAACTGAAAAAGAACTATTTGCTATAGTTTTTTGCTTTTGACAAGTTCTATTCATATATTGTAAGTACAATAGTCACAGCCTTAATGGATCATTTGACCATTAAATACTTATTTGTGAAGAAATATGCTAAACCAAGGTTGATTTGGTAGGTAATCTTACTCCAAGAATTTGATCTTGAGATCCAAGGCAAAAAAGGAGTTGAGAATCAAGTAGCGAACTATTTTTCTAGATTGGAACAACACGAGGTAATTCACTCACTTGTTCCTATTAATGAAAATTTCTCAGATGAGCATATTTTTTAGGTAAGTCAAATCCATAAAACTCCTTGGTTTGTCGATTATGCAAATTATTTAGCATGTGGAATAATGCCTTCTGGAATGACATACCAACAACGGAAGAAATTCCTTCATGATAGTAGGTATTACTTTGGGGAGGAGCTATTTTTGTTTAAGTAATGTGCAAATCATATAATTGGGAAGGGTGTAGCTAGAAGCGAGATAGACGAGATCCTATACCACTACCATTCGTCTCCAAGTGGGGAATATTTTGGAGGTTCCCACACTACAGCAAAGGTTTTGCAAGTTGTATTCTTCTGGCCTACAGTGTTTAAAGATGCATATGCATATGTGAAGAATTGCGATCGATGCAAGAGGACTGAAAACATATCAAGGGGGAATGAGATGTCATTCACAAACATCCTAGAGGTAGAATTATTCGACATTTTGGGCATTGATTTTTTAGGCCCGTTTCCTTCTTATTATGGTAATAGGTACATGCTAGTGGTTGTTGACTATGTATTCAAGTGGGTGGAAGTTGAGGCATGTATTTACAAGGTTTGAGACTCTTAGAACTATAATTAGTGATGAAGGATCTCACTTTGTAAATAAATGGCTTAAGTGGTTGCTTGACAAGTATGATGTGAAACACAAAGTAGCTACTGCCTATCATCCACAAACGAATGGGCAGGTTGAGCTTGCAAACCATGAAATCAAAGGAATTCTTGAGAAGGTGGTTCGACCTAACAGAAAAGATTAGTCCTAAAGGCTTGATGACGCTCTATGGGCCTATCGGATAGCTTTCAAAAAAACTGTTAGGAATGAATCCTTATCGATTAGTCTTTGGGGAAGCCTGTCATTTGCTACTTGAAATGGAGAACAGAGCTTACTAGGCCTTAAAAAAATAAATTTGGATCTGAAGCAAGCTGGTGAAAGAAGGATGTTACAACTCGACGAGTTTGAAGAATTGAGGTTTTTCTTACGAGAATGCCAAGATATACAAAGAAAAGACCAAGAGATGGCATGACAAACGTATACAACCTTGGGAATTTAGAGAAGGCCAAATGGTCTTGTTGTTCAATTCATGATTGAGGTTATTCCCTAGGAAACTCAAATCTCGATGGTTCGGACCATTCATCATTCATAAAGTCTATTCCTATGGAGTGGTGGAAGTATAGGATGATAAGAGAGGTACATTTAAAGTTAACGGTCAACGTCTTAAACACTATTGGGATAATAAAGTTGAGCAAATTAATACCTCGTTCAATTTAGTAGACCCTTGATTTTTATTTAATTAATTTGAACAAAGGCATGATTAGAAAATTTCTCTTGAATTAGTACATTAAATTAATTCTATCTAGGAGATTTGAACTTAAGCGGGACCACTTGTGACCCCTCCAACCTTTCCTAAGAATTTAATTTAATGTAATTCTTCAAGAAATTTTCTAAGCAGCCTAAGAGGAACTTCTTAATTTTATTTCAATTCTGTGCTAAATAAAAGGGTCAAGTTTGCCCAAGTTTTAATTTGTTTATTTCTATCTAGGAGATTTGAACTTAAGCAGGACCACTTGTGAGCCCTCCAACCTTTCCTAGGAATTTAATTTAATGTAATTCTTCGAGAAAATTTTCTAAGTAGCCTAAGAGGAACTTCTATTTTAATTTTATTTCAATTCTATGCTAAATAAAAGGGTCAAGTTGGCCCAAGTTTTAATTTGTTTATTTCTGTTCAATTTCAATTCAATACAGGAAATAAATAGTTGCAGTTTGGGCCCGAGGCCCAAAATAGTGATGCCGAAAAAATACTCAACTCTTGTCACCCTTAAGCTCTCATCAAACCCTAATTTTGCCGCTCATTTCCTTCCTCAAAATCCTTTCTGCCCAAGTTCTTTCCATAGAAAATTCTTTTCTATCAATTTACCCTAATTTACCACTATAAAAACAACTTAACAACATTTTATTTTCCATATTGCCTAAGCAATTAGCCTTAACCTTAACCTTACATTTTTTCTTCTCTTTGTCGTTAGCCTCAAAAGCCTAAATTTGCTCCACATATTCTTTCTTTACCACTGCATCTCTTCCATGCTGCAGCATCATTTTTTTCGTTGTAGCAAACGCCCCTATAGCTTCACTTTGCCACACCCAACGCCTTTTTTGTGCCAGAAATTCCTTGGCACCACTCAATCACCACCGAACCGCCCTTGCTACCACCTTCTAACTCTTTGTGAAATTTATCATGACTCAAAAAAGAACTCGATCTTCGAAAACCTCTACTGAAAACCCAATTTTGGTTCAAGATGAGGAAGCAAGGGACAAATTTGATTCTATCTTCAAAAATCAGACTATGTTCCTAGAAAAAGGCTTCAATTTGAAAAGCACTGATAGAATGATTGTACCATTGTCAATTCAGAAGATAGTGGATGCTTTAAAATGGAATCAATTTGGTGAGGCACGACCACTGCTTGAAGAGGAATTAGTACGAGAACTGATAAACCATAATTTACACATATTTTAACCCCATGTTTGGCTTATTTTTGGATGATTTTCCATTGAATTTGATGAATTCGATACTCTTAATGTCTTAATTTCGTGTTTTATACTCATGAGAGCGTAGGAAGTCGAAAAGAAGGAGAAACGGCCAAAAAGGGACAAAATGGGCCTACACGGTCTGGACCACCACACACGGGTGGACCTGTAACAGACCAATATTGACCCTAATCGGAACGGTGGTTTCGGGACCACGAATCTGAGCCCGAGAAATATTTTAATATTATATTTTGTGTTTATTATATGTGATTTAGTGAGTGTGAAAGTTTCGTAGAAAAATTTAGTCGTTTAAGTGCTTAATTTGATAAAAAGGATTTAATCGTGAAAAGCGTAAAAGTTGCATGCTAAGGTGAAAGGTACTAAATTGATTGTGGCTTTTTAAGTGGATGTTCTAAAAGGGCAATTAGCCCATATACAACAAAGAGGAACGGCAATGGGCCACTCCAATTACAAATTATATGTTAGTTTAGTTTTATTATAAAGTTATATTAGTGTATTTATAAATAATGTTAATATATATGTTAAATACAACATTAAATAATAAAACAAGTGGGAAGAAAGAGAACATACCTTGTTCTTCTTCTTGGCCGAATGTTGGAGGAAGAAAACTCCATTGTTGAAGCTTTATTTTCGGCAACTTAGGGAGCTTGATTAAGGTATGGTCGGTTTTTAGTTTTTGAAAATTTTACGTTTTTGAGATCGTTGCTTCGTATATTACCCGACCCATGCCTAAATTTTTGAAAATATTATGTATATAGGATTCGGCCATTAACATGCTTGGATGGTTTTGATATTTGATGGATTTAGATTAAATATATGTTAAAGATTTACAAGTTTTGTATTGAAGTTTTTGGTGATTTTGAGTAAATAGGGCTAAATTGAAAAAATAAATTTGCGAAGAGTTAAAATGACAAATAAATGAAATGCATGGACACACATAGCTATGGGGAAGATTCGGCCTAGCTATGGTGTTAGGAAATTTTGCATATTTGAGTTTTGTGTAAATAGGACCAATTTGTAAAAATGGGAAACATTAGGGGCAAAATGGTAAATTGCCCATTTGTGTGTTTTGGGACTAAATTGAGATGAAATACAATTAAATGAGCTAAATTTTAATGTGTTTTAGATCAAGAGCAAAGAAAAACGGAATTAGACCGGGGAAAGACGAAGGTTCTCGAATAGCCGATTCGCACGGACTATCGACAACCGAGGTAAGTCCTTTAGCTAAAATATGTCAAAGAATTAATTATGATTATATTAAATAGTAAGAATTGATGAATTTTAGTACCTATTTATAACATGGCCGAATGTATATAGGTATACTAGGTTGATGATTAAAGTTGGTTATGTGATGTGAATTGTTGGATTGTATAATGATATAATGATTTTATTGGTTTAATGTGAGCAAGCTCAATTGAATTGGACTTATACATATAATAGTTATGAAGTGTGTTTGGAACGTTTAAATTACATAGATATGTTTCGGGCTTTCACGCCTAGCAGGCTTTATGCCGGTGTTACTTTTCGGGCTTTCACGCCTAGCAGGCTTTGTGCCGGTGTTACTTTTCGGGCTTTCACGCCTAGCAGGCTTTGTGCCGGTGTCACTTATCGGGCTTTTACGCCTAGCAGGCTTGATGCCGGTGATGTGTTTTACAAAAGAGAAATCCAATTTTTGTTCAAGGCAAATTAAAGCTAATTTATTGAGTTAATGGCTCAGGTAAGCATGTAAGGTATGTTATGCTTAATATTACTTGAGTCGAATTAATATTATGAGAATTGTGTTATATGTGTTTGAAGTTAATATTGATGGGTATGATATGATGGATTTCGAGGTTGAATGCACTATTATGGAAATTCGGTCTTCAAATAGAAATGTTAAAAGTAAAGGAAATTTTAGTACGATAGTACGGTTGATACGAATGCTTTATTTATACGATTTGGAGTAAATGTGATTACAAACATACAAGTTGAATTATTTTTAATTTAAATGTTTAATGTTTGAATATTATATTATTAGGAGCTTAGGACTTACTAAGCTAGTAAGCTTATTTGTGTGAAATGTTTCCTCTGTTTTATAGATTAGGTGCAAGCTACAAGCTCGTCGGGATCGTTCAGAAAGTCGTCCACACTATCAAACTATTTTGGTACTCTCTCATTTTGGTTTTCGAATGAAGGCATGTATAGGAAAGACTTTGACTTTGTTTTGATGAAAACTTTTGGTTCATGAATAAAATAGCCATGCGAATATGGCTAAATTTTTAGTTAAGTATGCTTTTTGTGCTTTTGATACAAATGTCGGTTTATGATGGTAATGTTTGTGCATTTTTTAATCGAAGTTTAATCGTTTTTGATAAGGAAATGTATGTTTACGAAATGAACCTTTGAATTAGGTATTGTGGTAAGTAACCAATGGTACACTCGATTATATGGAACCATAGTTGTGTTTGGTTAATAAATCGATGATGTTAGGATATTACGCGAATGTTTTAGGTATAAGTTAATTTGCATAAATGATTAAAATGCATGGACAGTATGAATTGTATGTGGGTATGTTCGGTTATAAACTAGTTAATCATATTTTGCAATGAAATAGTTTTTAGTTAGCAGCAGTGATGTGATTTTGAAAAATCACCAAAAATAGGATAAATTGAATTAGAAAGTGAATAAGATATAGAATTAAAGCTTATTGTGTCTATTTTCATATGAAAGAAACAAAGTAGGCAAAGAAATTTTATATTATGAGATATTTAAATTTTAGTGAGACTTGTTCTGAATGAATTTGTGATACCCTGTTCTGTCTTGGAAAAATTGTTAAACATTGTACAAAAATAATTATGGAGCATAGTTTATATGTTTAGAATCCTTAATGAGTCTATTTTTTATTGGAATAAACAAGAACATTATTGAAATTTTTTACAATGAGATAACTGAGTTTTTGTAAAGATAGGTCAGAAATATCAAACAGTGATATAGGGGTAACTTTTATGAATAAACTGTACTAATTGGCCACATGAAAAATTCTGGAAAAGTTATGGTAGAAATTTATATGAGTCTAGTTTCAAGGAAAATTTACGGATCTAAATTTCGAGTTTTGTAACTCGAGTTATGGTCAATTTAGTCAGCATGACGCAGTTGGACAGCTTTAAATTTTTATGCCCCAAATTAGTAGTCAAGTCTAGTAATGCCACATACTCGACTCCGGCAAAGGTTTCGGGTAAGGGGTGTTACAGGACACACGGTCGTGTATGACAAGTAGCATCGAACACGGCCTGAACTATTGACCACGGGTGTGTCCCTGCAGAAATTAGGATGAATTCTATTCAGAATAGGATACTTGTGGGCCAAGTAAGGCATCTCAAGGCCTATATAAACACCCTAGGGGGCAACCTAAAGGGAGAGGTCGACAGGACGTCGAATAGACGCCGAGTAGAAGGAGAAAATACTCCAAGACAGCCATCGGGAACAGCTTAGGAGGAGGGTCTCCATCAAGACTGAAGATCTCCCATCAAGTTCTTTAGAAGTTTTTGGGTTTTCTTATGTTTTGTAGTTTTCCTTATTCTATGATGTTTCCTTTATTTAGTATGAACTAAACCCCTTAAATACCTAAGGGGATGAAACCTAAGACAGGTCTTATTATTATTTGATTTATAAGATAAATACCTGTTCTTATTCTTAATTGTGAGTTTTTATTCTTGTTTTGATAATTCAGGTTATTGATTCAAATATGCTTATTCAGTGGAGAAAAAGTCCCTGTTTAAGAGTAGATCAACACAATTAAGCGGAGTTGATTGCAACCCTAGAAATAGGGTGACATAAATCTACCGGATTAGGGTCAAACCTAATAAGGGGATTCATAGATCGAGTTAATGCGACGATAGGGGTTTTAGTTAGAAAGAGATTTCAATTAATCAACCTAGAGTCAGTTGTTTTTAGTCTTGAAAGAGATATTAACATAAATTAAGGATTTCTACGGATTAAGTCAAGTGAATAAATCATATCAATCAAAAGTAATAAGTGAAGTCTAGGTGGATTCTTCCTTAGGTATTGCCTATCTCATATAAGTTGTCTAAAAGTATTTTCCCAATTCACTCTCTGTCACATTCATAATCATTTAGTTAGTTAATTTAGTTAGTTAAATTTAGATTAAAAATAAATCCCCTTAATTACTAGGCTAGATAATAAAAAGATAGTTATTACCAGTAATTTTAGTCCTTGAGGATACGATATTCCGGACTCACCACAACTATACTACTGTTCGATAGGTGTGCTTGCCTTTTGTCGAAATAATAGTTAATTTCGAGCTCCATCAAGTTTTTGGCGCCATTGCTGGGGACTAAGATATTAGGAAAACTAATTTTTTATTACTTCAGTCATTTTATTTATTTGCAATTTATATTTATTTTATTTTTAACTTTGCTAATTTTTCTTTATTTTATTATGGCAAGTAATTCTAGTTATGACTAGAAGGAACCCTCAGGACCCTTGATTTTTGAAAGTGTTATAGAAGGTACCGTTCGCAGAAACCAAAGAGAAATAAGGCGAAGCCTACAACACATAGAAGAAGAGCAAGAGGGCGATACCAACACTACCGAAGAGATGGTTGATAATAATCCGCTACCTCCTGTGGTTGCCGCGAATCCGGTGAATTAAAATCCTGCTCCTCATACTATGTGTGATTATGTTAAACCTAATTTAACAGGAACTAAATCAAGTATTGTTAGACCTGCTATTGCTGCAAATAATTTTGAACTGGAACCTAACACTATATAGATGATTCAACAGTTTGTTCAGTTTGATGGTTTGCAGGATGAGGATCCAAACAATCACTTGTCAACCTTTCTGGAATTTTGCAACACTTTCAAAATTAATGGCGTTTCTGATGATGCCATTCACCTTCGGTTGTTTCCCTTCTCGTTGAGAAACAAAGCTAAACAGTGGTTGAACTCGTTACCACGAGGATCAATCACTACATGGGAACAAATAACCAAAAAATTTTTGTTAAAATATTTTCCGCCGGCTAAAATGGCTAAGTTGAGGAATGATATCTCTTCTTTTGTGCAGATGGATATAGAAACACTTTACAATGCATTGGAGAGATACAAAGATTTACTAAGAAGGTGCCCTCACCATGGGTTACCCTTGTGGCTACATGTTCAAACCTTTTACAACGGTGTGAACCTCTCGACTAGGCAGTTGATTGATTCAGCCACCGGTGGAACCCTAAATAACAAAACCCCTGAAGCAACTTATGAGTTTATAGAGGAGATGTCACTGAATAACTATCAGTGGCAAGTTACGAGGACAAAGCCGACAAAAGCCGCTAGTGTTTTCAACCTCGACGCAGTAACCATGCTATCAAATCAGGTAGAACTTTTAAGTAAGAAAATTGATGGTTTGTGTGGTTCTTCGCAGGTACATCCAGTGATGCAGTACGATACAAATAGAGGAGGGATGAGCAATACAGAATATCCATCCTACAACCCTGGCATAGAAAGCGAACAGATGAACTATATGGGTAACAATTCTAGACCTCAAAATAACCTTTATAGTAACACTTACAATTCAGGTTGGAGGAACCACCCAAACTTCTCATGGGGTGGCCAAGGAAATCAAAGACAACAACCCCCTCCAGGCTTTCAACAGCAACCCTAACCACAAGTGAAAAAGCTGAACCTTGAAGAGATGCTGACAATTTTCATTACAGTGTCAGAGACACGCTTCCAAAACACTGAAACAGCATTTAAAAATCAACAGACATCAATTCAAGGGCTCGAGAACCAATTAGGACAGCTTGCTAAGTTGATCTCAGAACAACCACAAGGTAGCTTGCCAAGCAACACTGAAACTAACCCAAAGGAGCAACTTCAAGCCATAATGGCTCACGATAGTGAAGGGTTAGATGAACCAAAACTGAGGCAAGAGAATGTGGTAGAGGAAGGTAAGGTTGAGGTAAGCCATGATAACCAAAACCGGTAATTACAGAGTACCAACCTCGTGTGCCATACCCCAATGAGATGAAGAAAGACCACACAGATGAACAATTCGGTAAATTTCTTAAACTTCTAAAGAAATTACATATTAACTTACCGTTTCTTGAAGCTCTTTCGCAGATGCCCAATTCAAGAGAATTTTTAAAAGAGCTTTTGACAAACAAGCAGAAGTTAGACGATGCATCGCATGTGGAGCTAAATGCAGTGTGCTTGGCAATTTTACAAAATAAACTACCACGAAAGTTAAAAGATCCAGGGAGTTTTACAATTTCGTGCTTAATTGGTAGTTTATTGATAAACCATAAAAGTAACATATTTTAATCCCACATTTAGCTTACTTTTTGATGATTTATTCCTTGATTTGTATAAAAAGGTGCTTGTAATCCTTTCTTTTCATGTCTTAGACCTAAGAAAGCACCCGAGGATGAAAAGAACACAAATTGGGCCTAAAATGGAGTAAATGGGCCTTAGCATGAAATTGACACGGCCTGGCCCATAGCCCGCACGGCCGTGCCTCGACGAACACTTAGAGCACGACCTCAACTCTGCCTCACATGGTCGTGCCTCACTTTAGAAGTCCGAACACGGTCTGGTCTCGATCCACACGGGCGTGTGACATGGCCGTGCCTCTGTCGCTGGAAAGAGCAATTTTAGTCGGAAAAGGATACTTAGGGAGAAAGAATCTCATTCCAAGAGCCTATATATATCCCCCAAGTACCACCTTTGAAAGGCATCAAAAGCTAGGCCAAGGAGCCAAGCTGAGAAGGTCAGAGTTAGGGAATAACACGAGGATAGCCAGTTGATCCATCCCAAGAAGCCGGAATCATACTCAAGACGGCGGAATTCTCTTTCAATTCCTTCATGGGGTTTTAGGAATTCCTTATGTTTTGTTTTCTCTTCTCTCTTGCGATGTTTTCTTTATTCGTTATGAACTAAGCCCCTTAGGTACCTGAAGGGGATGAAACTTAGATGAATCTTGTTATTTGATTTTTAAGTATATGATGAATTACTTAGTTTGTTCTTAATTATGTTGCTTAATCCAAATCTAATGTGCTTAGGTGGAGGAGGAATAGACCCTGCCTAGGAGAAGATCTAACATAATTAAGCAGAGTTGATCGAATGCCTAGAGATAGGGTTACGAGATTTTGCCGGATTAGGGTGAAACCTAATATGGGAATCCATTGATCGATTTACTGCTATCCTGAGGGGTTATTATAAGTGAACGAGAGTTCCACTAATTAACCTAGGGTTAGACGTTATTCGCCTCGAGAAAGGGTTTAATATAAGTTAGGGAGTCTCACGGATAAAGCTAAGTAAAGAAATCATATAATTTGGGGTTAGATAATAAGTGAAGTCTAGGTGGATTCTTCCCAAAGGTATCGTCGCAATCAACTGAGTTTTTCTTCAAAGTTATTTTCCTATTCATTCTTCTTGTCTTTGTGTTCTTAGCTTAAGTTTTTGAAAATATAGTTTAAAAGCAACCTTCACTTTAATTTAGGTTAAATAATAAAAAGAAAGTGAGTATTAATACTTTTAGTTCCTTTGGGTTCGATAATCCGGTCTTGCCTAAGCTATACTACTGTTCGATAGGTACACTTGCCTTTAATCGTTGTCAAAGTTAGTCTCTAGGTTCGATCATTCTTTTATAAATTTTTAAAGCTCTGATTGCAGCGATCGTTTATCCGTTAATAACACTTTGGCTGATTTAGAGGCAAGCATCAATGTCATGCCTTATAAAATGTTTAGACAGCTAGGTCTTGGGAAACCCAAACAAACTAGGATGAGCATTCAATTAGCTGATAAAACTATTAGAATTCCTAGGGGTATAATCAAAGTTGTACTAGTAAAAAATTATAAATTTATATTCCCAGTAGACTTCGTTGTTTTAGACATGGATGAAGACAATAATGTCCCTTTAATTTTAGGCAGACCCTTTTTAGAAATTGCTAAAACTAAAGTTGATGTTGGTACAAGTGAGCTCATACTTCGTGTAGGTGACGAAACGATCACTCTTTAGGCTCTTGACTCGGTTAGGACATCGACTAATAAAGGTGAAAACATAAATTCTATTAATGATAATTTGGTTCAACCTTCTTTTCAGGAAGCACCACGAAATTACACAACTGAGCCATATCCTAGACCTCGTACCAATAAAGAAATAACTCATAAGGAACGAAGGCTTCAGATCAATGAACTAGACGAGTGGAAGCCACATGTCAAGGAGAAACTAAGAACACATGAAGCAAAATCGAGGCAACTCCATAACGAGCTTAAAGATGAAGCAAACTACTTCAAGGTTGGAGACCGAATGCTAATGGATAATTCAGATCCTCGTGTTGCCACTTCTGAACCTAATGGAATAACTCCTTTCACGGTACTTAATACTTTTCCATACGGTACAATCGAGGTAACACATTCTCAATTTGGCACCTTCAAGGTAGATCGTACTCGTCTAAAACCTTATTTTAATACAATTGATAGCAAGAATGAGGAGTTTAAACTCCTTAAACCACCATGATTATGCGAATAAAAGGTAAGTCTAGCATAAGACTTTAAACGAGCACTTCTCGGGAGGCAACCCAAGCACTAACCCCATTAATTTTCATATTTTCTATTTTTAGCACCTAACTACAAACTAACCAAATTAATGAAGCGCAGGTTTCCCTACCACACGGCCTTGCACACGGGCGTGGCTGTGGCCGTGTGGATACCACTAGTAGGTCATCGGCGTGGACAACAATTTTCCCAAAACACGGGCTGCGATAAAATGCCACGGCCGGGCGACACGGTCGTGGATGACATTTAGAAAGTAACACGGGTGTGCGCCATGCCCGTGTCCCTAGGCCATGGCCGACATTGATTAAGCAACATGGGCGTGGCACCCTCTACACTAGCGTGGGAGAAACGAACGAAGCACCACACGGTCGTGCGACACGGATGTGTTCACTAACACGCCCTTGGAACACGGCCGTGGGCAGCAACCAGGTCCCTGATTCCTATTTAAAACCCCTTTCTTCTCACTTTCTCCCCAAATTCTTTTTCTCCCAAACCCTAACCACCACACCCCTTCCTTTTTCTATTGTGTATTTCCCCCTCTCCCTCATTCTTTCTTTACATCACCATCACCATGTCGAAGAAGTGAAAGGACCCTAGCACAGTCTCCCCGTACGAGACCAATCTACATAAGTTCATGTCGGCCGCTTCATTTACTCGACAGGATAAGGACCTTTAAGTCCATTTAATTTTTTTTATTTTCATTTTTAAATTATGTTCCTTTATCTTTCTTGTCTTTAAATTATATTATTATATTTTGATTTCTTTAATTTAGGTTCAAGGGACTGTTAATGAACGGCCACACCTCCACCGGAGTATCCACCTCCACGTTCATTTATGCCTAACTTTACTGTTTCTTTTCCCTGACTCCATCCAAAATTCAGGAAGTTCACTTCTCTCCCTATCTTATGATTTTATATTATAGATATCTATCTTTGTACATTGAGGACAATGTACATCTTAAGTGTGCGGAGGTGTCAACAATACTGAATTATATCTTATTCTTAAGTAATTTTCTCATATTTACTATTAAAATAAAACTTCTATTGATGTATGATTTTCATTTATGTGTTTCGGATTAAGTCATAGATAATTGTGCATTGATGGTTTAAACTTTAAAATATTAGAGGATCAAGCATGATAAGTCTATTTTCAGAATTAAAATCTTATTAGGTTATTTCCCTAATCTTAAATATTACTTTGAAGTTTGAAATTTACAAGGTTGACATTAAAAACCATAATTTTTGTGAGATTTTGAACCTTTAAGAGCATAATTTTTCTTACTCACTTTATTGATTATGAGTGTGTCAATACTGATTTGTTATTCTAGAACTTGCTTCGATTATACATGTCGAGACCACACCTTTGATTTGATATACTGATATGATAAAGGCACCTAGGATTTACCCACTTACTCCATAAAAAGCCTACCTTCATAATTAACCCCTAGTGAACCCTTTTTAACCTAATAAACCGTTTTCTTGACCCACCCATTAATATTAACCCAAAACCAAAATTTTACTTCCCCTAATCCTTTGACGTCCCTTTTTGTCGAGAATTGAGTTGATCAGTTGCCTAATTATGACTTTTATTTCAATTGTTAAAGTTCTTTCTTATTATTGTATGTTCTTATTCTTAAAAAAAAAGAAGTTGGAAATTTATTCATTATTAGCTTGAATGATTAATGGCACATCTTTAGAAGAAGCTCATGTTATTAGTGATAAGTTTTCAATAAATGAAATTATTCAATATTAGTTCAACTTTTCTAGTTAGGTAAATTATCAACTCGATCTCGATTCTAACCCTCTAATTCAGCCTATATCCACACCTTTAACCCAAGCCCCATTACAGCCCTTTAAAGACCTTTTGATTTGTGTATCATCTCATTTTATAATGGTGTAGATTTGATTTTCATGCAAGCCTATGGGATTAACTCTTCATGTTTGACTTTTGAGTGCTTAATTTGAACCTTAAACACCTTGAGTGATTTGACTGAATATTTAGTGAGGATGTCAATTCCTGTTGAATTTAGAGGTAATTATTTAAGTAAAAGGAAACACCTATATTTTCATGCTATAAAAAAATTTATGACTTAGATTGTTTGAGATTGTTTGAACCTTTATGACTCTTTTAGTTCAAATTATCAATGTATGAATTATCTATGAATTATGATGAAATGTTATTGATAAGAAATATGAATTAAGAAAGTTAATTTTAATTGTGAGTTGAGGATTTTGCTTGAGGACAAGCAAAGGCTTAAGTGTGGGGATACTTGATAAACCATAATTTACACATATTTTAACCCCATGTTTGGCTTATTTTTGGATGATTTTCCATTGAATCTGATGAATTCGATGCTCCTAATCTCTTAATTTCATGTTTTATACTCAGGAGATCTTAGGGACTTGAAAAGAACAAGAAACGGGCCAAAAAGGGACAAAATGGGCCTACACGGCCTGGACCACTACACACGGGCGAACCACACGGTCGTGTATGACAAGCAGCATCGAACACGGCTTGGACTATCGACCACGGGCGTGTCCCTGCAGAAATTAGGATGAATTCTATTCGGAATAGGATACTTGTGGGCCAAGTAAGGCATCTCAAAGCCTATATAAACACCCTAGGGGGCAACCTAAAAGGAGAGGTTGACAGGAAGTCGAATACATGCCGAGTAGAAGGAGAAAATACTCCAAGACAGCTGATAAACCGTAAAAGTAACATATTTTTATCCCATATTTAATATGCTTTTGGATGATTTACCCCTTGTTTTATACAAAAGGGTGCTTTTAATCCTTTCTTTTCATGTCTTATACCCAGGAAAGCACCCAAGGATGAAAAGAACACAAAACGGGCCTAAAACGAAGTAAATGGGCCTTAACACGAAATCAACACGGCCTGGCCCAAAGCACACACGGTCGTGCCTTGACGAACACCTAGAGCACGGCCTCAACCCCGAAACACACGGCCGTGCCTCAAGAGAAATCCGAGCATGATCAGGTCTCGAATCACACAGGTGTGTGACATGGCCGTGCCTCTGACGCTGGAAAGAGCAATTTTAGTCAGAAAAGGATACTTAGGGAGAAAAAATCACGTTTCAAGAGCCTATAAATAACCCCCCAAGTATCACCTGTTGAGCGGGAGCGAAAGCGAGGCCAAGGAGCCAAGCCGAGAAGGTCAGAGTTAGGGAATAACGCGAGGATAGCCAGTTGATCCATCTTAAGAAGCCGGAGTTATACTCAAGACGGCGGAATTCTCCTTCGATTTCTTCAGGGGGTTTTAGGATTTTTCTTATGTTTTGTTTTATCTTTTCTCTTGCGATGGTTTGTTTATTCATTATGAACTAAACCCCTCAGATACCTGAAGGGGATGGAACATAGATTATTTTATTATTTGATTTTTAAGTTATATGATAAATTACTTAGTTTGTTCTTAATTATGTTGCTTAATCCAAATCTAATGTGCTTAGGTGGAGGAGGAATAGACCCTGCCTAAGAGTAGATCTAACATAATTAAGTAGAGTTGATCGGACGCCTAGAGATAGGGTTACGAGATTTTACCGGATTAGGGTGAAACCTAATATGGGAGTCCATTGATCGATTTACTGCTATCCTAGGGGGTTATAATAAGTGAACGAGAGTTCCACTAATTAACCTAGGGTTAGACGTTATTTGCCTTGAAAGAGGGTTTAATATAGGTTAGGGAGTCTTACAGATCAAGCTAAGTAAAAGAAATCATATAATTTAGGGTTAATTAATAAGTGAAGTCTAGGTGGATTCTTCCTGAGGGTATCGTCGTAATCAACTGAGTTTTCCTTCAAAGTTATTTTCCTATTCGTTCTTTTTGTCTTTGTGTCCTTAGTTTAGTCTTCGTCAAAAGTAATCTTCACTCTAACTTTAAGGCTAAATAATAAAAAGAAAATGAGTATTAATACTTTTAGTTCCTTTGGGTTCGATAACAGGTCTTGCCTAAGCTACACTGTTGTTCGATAGGTACACTTGCCTTAATATCGTTGTCAGAGTTAGTCTCCAGGTTTGATCATTCTTTTATAAATATTTAAAGCTCTGATTTTACAGCGATCAAGTTTTTGGCGCCGTTGCCGGGGAACTAAAATATTAAGAAAACTCTATTTTTATTACTTTAGCCCTAATTTTTATTTTTCGCAATTTATCTTTCTTTTTATTTTTATTTTTGTTTTTGTTTACTGAAATTTTCTCTTTCTTTTCAAACAGGTACATCTAGTTTATGAATAGAAGGAACCCGAGGGGACCTTTGGTATTCGACAACGAAATCGAAGCTATCACTCGTAGGAATCGTCGGGAAACCAGGCGAGCCCTAGATTACACGGAGAGAGAGGAAGAAGATAGATCCAATCCTACTGAAGGGATGGACGAAAACAACCCACCACCACGCGATATGGGTGACAACAATGCTCCACACACAATGTTCGATTATGTGAAACCACATTTAATAGGAGCAGAATCTAGTATTGTTAGGCCTGCTATATCTGCTAACAATTTTGAATTAAAGCCTAACACAATACAAATGATTCAACAGTTTGTTCAATTTGATGGTTTGCATGACGAAGATCCAAACACGCATATAGCTAACTTCTTAGAGTTTTGTGATACCTTCAAAATAAATGGCATTTCTGATGATGCCATACGTCTTCGGTTATTCCCTTTTTCATTAAGAAATAAAGCTAAACAATGGTTAAACTCGTTACAACGAGGGTCAATCACTACATGGGATTAGATGACCGAAAAGTTTTTGATGAAATATTTCCCACTAGCCAAAAAGGCCAAATTACGGAATGATATCTCTTCTTTTGTGCAGATGGATGTAGAGACGTTATACGATGCATGGGAGAGATTCAAAGATCTCTTGAGAAGGTGCCCACACCATGGCCTACCCTTGTGGCTACAAGTCCAAACCTTTTACAACGGTGTAAACCCCTCAACGAGACAACTTATAAATTCAGCCGCCGATGGAACACTGAACAACAAAACTCCATAAGCAGCCTACGATTTCATTGAGGAGATGTCATTAAATAATTATCAGTGGCAAGCTTCAAGGACCAAACCGACAAAATCGGCAGGAGTTTTCAACATCGATTCCATGACCATGCTATCAACACAGCTAGAGATGATGAATAAAAAGCTTGATAATTTGTGTTCATCACAGGTACATCCAGTCATGCAGTGCGATGCAAGTGGAACTGTGGCGAATCCTGAGTACCCACCCTACCAACTAGGAGCAGAAGATGAACAGATGAACTATATAGGTAATAATCTTCAATCTAATAATAATCTTTATAGTAACACTTACAATCCAGGTTGGAGGAACCACCCAAATTTTTATTGGGGAGGACAAGGAAACCAAGGAAATCAAAGGCAACAACCTCCTCAAAACTTTGGAAATCAGCCCTATCCACAAGAGAAGGAACCAATCCATGCAAAGGAATCGGCAAACACAGAAAAATGCCTGCAAGATATCAAGAGAACCCTTAAAAATCAACAAGCATCAATTGAAAAATTTACCGAGTCATTTGGGGAACTTACTAAGACACTTGGAATGCTTTCCAAGATGATCTTTGAAATATGAGCAGAAAATCTTCCTAAAGAAACAGAACAGGTAAAAGTAGTCACACTAAGAAGTGGAAAGGAATTAGGTGACATGAAGAAACAGATCCCAACCAAAAATAAAGAAAATGATAAGGAAATTGAGGTGGTAACACCATTACGCAATGAGAACAAACCACCAATCCCATATCCAACAAAGTTAAAGAAAGAGCGAATTCATGCACAATACGGTAAGTTTCTTGAACTTTTTAAACAAATACATATCAACTTACCTTTTGTTGAAGCTATTTCACAGATGTCGAAGTACGCAAAATTCTTAAAAGAGCTACTGACGAATAAATGAAAACTTGAAGAGATGTCAACAGTGGAACTTAATGAAGAGTGCTCAGCCATCCTCCAAAATAAGCTACCAACCAAGTTAAAAGACCCAGGAAGTTTTACTATCCCTTGTTTAATTGGTAGTGTGAATATTAAGAAAGCGTTAGCTGATCTAGGCGCTAGCATAAATTTAATGCCTTATAAAATGTTTAAACAACTAGATCTTGGGGAACCAACACCCACTAGGATGAGTATTCAGTTAGCAGACAGATCTATTAAATATCCTAGAGGAGTTATTGAAGATGTTTTGGTAAAAATTGATAAATTCATTTTCCCTGTTGATTTCGTTATATTAGACATGGATGAAGACATTAATGTTCCCTTAATCTTAGGGCGTCCTTTTTTAGCCACTGCTAGAGCGGTTATAGATGTAGGAGATGGTAAACTCGCACTAAGGATAGGAGACGAAGAAATCATTTTTCAAATCTATGATGCCATGCGACATTCTAAAGAGCAAGATGATTCCTGTTATTTTGTTGATACTACTGATCATATCATTCAAAATTCATTATAGGAAATCATACATAACGACACGATGGGACTGTGTCTAACTCAAGAAGAGGGGGAAGAAGATGAGGATGATGAGCTGAATCTGAATACATCGCCATCCAAACAAATGAATGAAGAAAGAATTGACAATAACGACGAAATAAAACAGAAACCTTCCATCGAAGAGCCACCCAAATTGGAATTGAAACAGCTACCAAAACACTTAGAATATGCATTCCTCAGAGACAATTTTACATTACCAGTAATCATCTCTGCAGAACTAGAACCCAAGGAAAAAGAGGAACTGATAAAGGTACTAAAAGAACACAAAAAAGCCATAGCTTGGAAAATTTCTGACATCAAGGGAATAAGTCCCGCATTTTGCACCCACAAAATTTTAATGGAAGAAGAATACAAGCCGTGTGTGCAACCTTAGAGACGGTTAAATCCCAACATGAAAGAAATGGTTAAAGATGAAGTCATTAAACTCCTAGATGCAGGAATAATTTATCCTATTTCTGATAGCACTTGGGTAAGTCCTGTGCAGGTAGTTCCAAAGAAAGGAGGAATGACGGTAGTGCCCAATGAAAAGAATGAGTTGATTCCCACAAGAACATTCACAGGTTGGAGAGTCTGTATAGACTATAGAAAGTTGAACGATGCTACCAGAAAAGATCATTTCCCGCTACCCTTCATAGATCAAATGATAGAAAGATTATCCGGGCATATGTACTACTGTTTTTTGGATGGACTTTCCGGTTACTTCCAAATCCCCATAGCTCCTGAAGATCATGAAAAGACGACATTCACATGCCCATACGGTACGTTTGCTTATCGTAGAATGCCTTTTGGATTATGTAATGCACCTGCTACTTTTCAGCGTTGCATGTTGGCAATCTTTGATGAACTCGTAGAAGATATCATGGAGGTATTTATGGATGATTTTTCGGTATTCGGTAATTCTTTCTATCTTTTCCTTAAAAATTTAAAACGAGTTCTAATGAGATGTGAGGAAATAAACCTTGTTTTAAACTGGGAAAAATGTCACTTTATGGTAAGAGAAGGAATTGTGTTAGGGCATAAGATTTCTAGTAAAGGGATCGAGGTAGATAAAGCAAAAGTTGAAGCCATAGAAAAACTACCCCCTAGTTCTGTTAAGGCTATCAGAAGCTCTTTAGGACATGCAGGATTCCATAGAAGATTTATTAAAGATTTTTCTAAAATAGCTAAGCCTTTGACAAAATTACTAGAAAAAGATGTTCCTTTTGATTTCAATCATGAATGTTTAGATGAATTTAACATCCTTAAAGATAAATTAATAAATGCCCCGATTATAATTGCACCTGATTGGAACTGACCATTTGAACTAATGTGTGATGCAAGTGATTTTGCAGTAGGTGCAGTTTTGGGACAACGAAGAGACAAGCACTTTCAGCCAATTTACTACGCTAGCAGAACACTAACACCCGCACAAGAAAACTACACCACCACAGAGAAAGAATTGCTAGCTGTAGTTTTTGCTTTTGATAAATTTAGACAATCTCTAATATTGTCCAAAGTTGTCGTTTACACTGACCATTTAGCTCTTCGTTATCTTTTAAACAAACCTGATGCTAAACCCAGGCTCATACAATGGATTTTACTTTTACAGGAATTCGACCTGGAAATACAAGATAAGAAGGGAGCTGAGAATCTTGCAGCAGATCACCTTTCTAGACTTGAAAATCCATACATCAAAGAGCTCGATGAAGGCGAAATAAGTGATTCATTTCCCGAAGAACAACTCTTCTCTATAACACATTCTGAGGTACCATGGTTTGCAAATATTGCAAATTATTTAGCAGCTAACATTTTACCAAGAAAATTAACACATCACCAAAAGAAGCGATTCTTTGCTGATGTGAAGAATTATTTTTGGGAAGATCCTTTTCTTTTCCGCATTTGTGCAGATCAGGTAATTCGAAGATGTGTTACAAAGACAGAAGCAAACCAGATCTTGGAGCATTGTCAATCAGGACCGTCAAGAGGACACTACAGTGGCATAAAGATAGCACACAAAATACTCGAATCAGGTTTTTATTGGCCCACTCTATTTAAAGATGCTCACAGGTATGTTACCTCGTGTGATCGATGTCAACGAATAGGTAATATTTCTAAACGAGATGAAATGCCTCAAACATATATGTTATCATGTGAAATATTTGACATATGGGGTATTGACTTTATGGGACCATTCCCTAATTCGTTTGGGAACAAGTACATTCTAGTAGCAGTTGATTACATGTCAAAATGGGTAGAAGCTGAAGCTTTACCTACCAATGATGCTAGGGTAGTAGTTAAGTTTCTCAAGAAACTCTTTTCTCGATTCGGCACACCAAGAGCCATCATTAGCGATAGGGGTACACACTTCTGCAATACCCAATTTGAAAAAGTTCTAAAGAAATATGGAGTGTATCATAGAATAGCAACCCCATACCATCCTCAAACCAGTGGGCAAGTAGAGGTAGCAAACCGAGAACTTAAGCGCATTCTAGAAAAAACCGTTGAATCAAATAAAAAAGACTGGGCATTAAAAGTAGATGATGCGTTATGGGCCTATAGAACAACATTTAAAATACCTTTATGGACATCCCTATACAAACTTGTATACGGGAAAAGCTGTCATTTACCGTTCGAATTAGAACACAAAGATTTTTGGGCAACAAAATTTTTAAATACTGATCTCAAAATTGCAAGTAAGAGGAGAATGATGCAGATGAACGAGCTGGACGAGTGGAGAACAGAAGCCTATGAGAGCTCAAAATTGTACAAAGAAGTAACAAAGCAACGCCACGATGCTCGTCTCAAGAGATCAAAGCAATTCGAAGTGGGAGACTTAGTCCTATTATACAACTCAAGGCTTAAACTATTCCCAAGAAAGTTGAAATCAAGATGGTCAGGACCATTCATGATCAAAACAATATTTCCATATGGCACCGTCGAGGTAACCCATCCCACTAAAGGCACATTCAAGGTAAATGGTCACCGACTTAAAATTTATAACGGTACAGATTTTGGAGGTATGAGAGAAGAGCTTATGCTCCATGAGCCATCTTTTGGAACCGAAAACAGAGAGAGTCTAGCTTAAGACTATAAACGAGCGCTTCTTGGGAGGCAACCCGAGCACTAACATACTAACATAGTTTTTATTTTTCTAACATAGCACTAAAATAGTCTAACAAGAAAATGCAAAAATTTCAACACGGCCTTGACACGAGCGTGTACATAGTCGTGCATAGCCAGGAAATAGACCATGGGCGTGCCAAAACACCGTGCCTAAACAGGGTAAAAAAAATTTTCGATGACACAGGCTGCAACACCAGACCACGCCCGTGCTAGATAACCGTGTAAAATTACTGAGGTTACTGACTTATAATACACAGGCACAACACGGCCGTGCCTCACAACCGTGTGAAATTACTAAGGTTACTGACTTGTTATACACGGGCTTGACACACCCGTGTTACCCCACCGTGCTAACCTTTTTTTCTTATCGAACACGGGCATGCGAATTGACACACGGCTGTGCCAAAACCTTTGAAGCACGCTTAAGAAATCGCAAAAAGCACGGGCAATTCAAATTTAACACGGCCGTGCGGAAGGCCGTGCTCCCCTCCCTATTTAAACAAAGTAACCGTCTTCCCCCCCAAACCTCAAACCCTAAAATCAAATTTTCATTCCCCACCTCAAAATCCGGCCACTCAACCAGTCTACCCCATCCCCACCGCCATTTCTCCTCCAAAAACTCAGTCCAACCACCCACACGGCCACAACACCACCGTGCACCCAAGCACCACGCCCTTGACAGCGCCGTGCCCATACCACAGACCCAACAACACCGCCGTGCGCACCGCACGTGCTCGTCATTCACCACCATTTCTGGTTCCCTTTCTCTTAAAATCTTCATACCATTTTTGCATATTTACCCTTTATGTCAAGTTTGTGTTTAAAAATTTGATTCATATTGTTTAGTCTATTCTATTTCTTGTTTAGTTTATACATGGTTGTGTTTAATTCATCTCTTTTCCTTTGTTTGAATGCCTCTTGTTACTTTATTTTATTTCTTTAACAAACATGATTTTCAATGTTTGATTCATCTTTTTATTTATTAATGCATGTTAGAGTGGTTTTGTTGCATGTTTTGAGATTGCTTCTTTTCTTGGAGAATTGATGTTTTACTATTGGTAAAATTTAATTGTGAATGATAATGATTCTCAATTTTCCAATATATTGGTTGAACTAGAAAACTTGCTTTATATTTGATTTACAGGAAATATGTCAACATCTCGAGTGAAACACACCTTTCCAAGCAAAAAAAGAAAGGGGCCCGGATCCTCTTCTGCAAGCACCGAACTATGATACCCGTTCCTTTGATTTCCACAAGCCGCTCAGGAGGACCGGTACAATGCCATCAGGGATAGGCCTATCGATACTGGACGACGAATTGATTGGGACGTCGTCGGGCAAGTAGGGCTCACCACTGATATCCAAGCACTCATATCGACTAATCCATGGGAGACCTTCTTCTCAATTAATAAGCCTACATACCTTGAGCTCACCTCGAGTTCTGCTCCACATTCACGCTACAAATGGTGATGGCTCAATTCGATGACCCAGGCACTATACAATTCCGTCTCGGGGGAACAGTACATCGATTGAGCGTACATCAATTCGAAGCAGCTCTTGGCCTCTATACGGAAGAATTCATAGCAGAGAACCCACTGGCCGGTCTAAATCGTGAACCCCACTGCCTTTCGATTGACTGCTGGATCGACCTAAAGCCCATGACGGCCACTTACAACCCCAGTAAATCTAAGGCGACAGCCCTTCCTCCACCACTACGGTACATTCATGCCATACTCGTGCATACCATCACAGGTCGAAAAGAGAGCACCGGTGTCGTCAACAAACACGACGTTTACTTCCTTTCCTGCATGTCTGAAGGACATGTGTTCGACTTGGCATACTTTATGGCATGCACAATTCAACATCAGACACAGCAACATAGGAAGGGAATTTTGTCAATGGGGCCCTATATTACAAGGCTAGCTCGGCACTTCAACCTCCTCAACACCGATGAGCAAATCAACGCCCTCATACTGATAGGAAACATGGCTCCTCAAGGCATCCAAACCATGCTACATATGAGGATGATATCACAACGACGAGGGACCGATCCTCCGCAGTACAAACTAAAAACACCCATCAAAAAGGAAGAGGACGAGGACATTCTTGATGATGTCCCACCGCCGTTAGAGGAGGCAGCGAATCCAAGCCAGCGTCCATACCAACCAACAACATCATTAGCAGACATATTTGCTCAACTCGACCGGTTCGAGACACATGTCGCTCGGTGCTTTGATGGATTGGAGGCGACACTCCAACAAATATGCCAACATCTCCACATTTCAGCACCACCACCAGACCCAACCATGGATGAGGACCTCTGAGTCCTTTTAATTTGTTTTATCTTCTTAATTTTTTTAAGACTTTATTTTATGCCACTTAAATTTGAACTTTTATTATTTTCTTTACAAATTTTTATCATTGGCTATTCAATCATTCAAGCATCCCTAACACCATAAATTTTCATCCAAAAAGATCACTAACAAAGTAACTTTGCAGAATAAAGCATTTATTCCACAACACACAAAAGCACAATTAGGAGAAATGCAAAAAGTCACATGATGCCACACACTGTCTACATCCTCAAGGATCTCGTCAAAAATCCCAGGAAGTAACACTTTTCCCTCCTATCTTTTAATCACTAATTGTCATCATCTATCTTTGTACATTGAGGACAATGTACATCTTAAGTGTGGGGGGTAAAAAGAACCTAACTTTTTTCATTTTTCTCAAATCCCTGATTTAGTCTTGTTTTGATGCAAAGTTATCATATTACTAATTAGGATGAAATTTCTGATGATTTGTAATGACTATTAACATGTTTTAGAATAAGTCATAGTTAATTGTACATTGATGATTAAATTTAAAGAATAATATAGAATCAAGCATGATAAGTCTATTTTTCAGGAATTAAAATTTTTGCTAGGTTGTTGATCCAATTTTGAATATCACCTTGAAAATCAAATTTTATAAGGATGATGTCAAAACTCCCATAATTTTTTGTGAGTATTTGAACCTTATAGAGCATACATTCTTTTTCGTGCTCATTTTTTGATTATGAGTGTGTCAACTATGAACTGTTATTCTAGAACTTGCCTCGTTTTTACATGTCAAGACTACAGTTATGATTCGATATACCGAGATGATAAAGGCACTTAGGTTTTAACCCACTTACTCCACTTAAAAGCCTACCTTCATAATTAACCCCTAGTGAACCCCGTTGAGCCTAACAACCCTTTTTATTGACTCACCTACTAATTGTAAAAAAAAAAACCCTTTGTATTTATTATCACCATTTTTTAATTACCCTTTTTGTCGAGATTTGATTATGAATAAGTTTCCTAACTATGTTCTATATTTCAGTTGTAAAAATTCTTCCTTATTATTATGATTAGTTTGTTCTTAAAAAAAATGAAGTATATTCATTATTAGTTCTATGATTAAGTGAGCTTGCATGTTCAAATTCCAATTCTCAAGGAAAAAGCTCGTATTATTAGTTTTTAATTAATGTAAGATTAAGTTCATTTTTTCTAGTTAGGAAATTTATCAGGTCAATCTCGATTCTAACCTTCTAATTTAGCCTTTATCCATGCCCCTAACCTAAGCCTCGTTACAACCCTGTCAAAGACCTTTTTGATGTGGAGATTTGATTTTCAGGCAAGCCTATGGATTAACTTTTCATGTTCGACTTATGAGCGCTTAATGTTGACCCTTAAACACTTTTTGAGTGATTTGAGTGAATCTTTTGTAAGGATGTCAATCCTTGTCGGTTCTGAATTGAAAAGGTAGTTATTTAAAAGAGGGGAGACACCTATGTTTTCGAGAAACAAAATCATGACTTATCTCGTTTGAATCTTTAGGACTCTTTGAATTAAAATTATCCATGTATAAATTATCCATGAATTATGATAAGACATTGTTGATAGAAATTGTGAATTAGGGAAAGTTCGTTTTAATTGTAAGTTGAGAATTTTGCTTGAGGACAATCAAAAGCTTAAGTGTGGGGGTATTTGATAAACCGTAAAAGTAACATATTTTTATCCCACATTTAATATGCTTTTGGATGATTTACCCATTGTTTTATGCAAAAAGGTGCTTTTAATCCTTTCTTTTCATGTCTTATACCCAGAAAAGCACCCAAGGATGAAAAGAACACAAAACGAGCCTAAAACGGAGTAAATGGGCCTTAACATGAAATCAACACGGTCTGGCCCAAAGCACACACGGCCGTGCCTTAACGAACACCTAGAGCACGGCCTCAACCCCACCACACACGGTCGTGCCTCAGGAGAAATCTAAGCACGGTCAGGTCTCGATTCACACGGGCGTGTGACATGGCCGTGCCTCTGACGCTGGAAAGAGCAATTTTAGTCGGAAAAGGATACTTAAGGAGAAAGAATCGCGTTTCAAGAGCCTACAAATAACCCCCAAGTATCACCTGTTGAGGGGGAGCGAAAGCGAGGCCAAGGAGCCAAGCCGAGAAGGTCAGAGTTAGGGAATAACGCGAGGATAGCCAGTTGATCCATCTCAAGAAGCTAGAGTTATACTCAAGATGGCGGAATTCTCCTTCGATTCCTTCAGGGGGTTTTAGGATTTTTCCTATTTTTTGTTTTATCTTTTCTCTTGCGATGGTTTGTTTATTCATTATGAACTAAACCCCTCAGATATCTGAAGGGGATGAAACCTAGATGGATTTTATTATCTGATTTTTAAGTTATATGATAAATTACTTAGTTTGTTCTTAATTATGTTGCTTAATCCAAATCTAATGTGCTTAGGTGGAGGAGGAATAGACCTTGCCTAAGAGTAGATCTAACATAATTAAGCGGAGTTGATCAGACGCCTAGAGATAGGGTTACGAGATTTTGCCGGATTAGGGTGAAACCTAATATGGGAGTCCATTGATCAATTTACTGCTATCCTAGGGGGTTATTATAAGCGAACAAGAGTTCCACTAATTACCTAGGGTTAGACATTATTTGCCTCGAGAGAGGGTTTAATATAGGTTAGGGAGTCTTACGGATTAAGCTAAGTAAAAGAAATCATATAATTTAGGGTTAATTAATAAGTGAAGTCTAGGTGGATTCTTCCTGAGGGTATCGTCGTAATCAACTGAGTTTTCCTTCAAAGTTATTTTCCTATCCGTCCTTTTTGTCTTTGTGTCCTTAGTTTAGTCTTCGTCAAAAGTAATCTTCACTCTAACTTTAAGGCTAAATAATAAAAAGAAAGTGAGTATTAATACTTTTAGTTCCTTTGGGTTCGATAACCGGTCTTGCCTAAGCTATACTACTGTTCGATAGGTACACTTGCCTTAATATCGTTGTCAGAGTTAGTCTCCAAGTTTGATCATTCTTTTATAAATATTTAAAGCTTCGATTTTACAGCGATCAACAGCCATCGGGAACAGCTTAGGAGGAGGATCTCCATCAAGACTGAAGATCTCCCATCAAGTTTTTTTAGAATTTTTTGGGTTTTCTTATGTTTTGTAGTTTTCCTTATTTTATGATGTTTCCTTTATTTAGTATGAACTAAACCCCTTAAATACCTAAGGGGATGAAACCTAAGACAGATCTTATTATTATTTGATTTATAAGATAAATACTTGTTCTTATTCTTAATTGTGAGTTTTTATTCTTGTTTTGATAATTCAGGTTATTGATTCAAGTCGAATGTGCTTATTCAGTGGAGCAAAAGTCCCTGTTTAAAAGTAGATCAACACAATTAAGCAGAGTTGATTGCAACCCTAGAAATAGGGCAACATAAATCTGTCGGATTAGGGTCAAACCTAATAAGGGGATCCATAGATCGATTTAATGCGACGATAGGGGTTTTAATTAGAAAGAGATTTCAATTAATCAACCTAGAGTCAGTTGTTTTTAGTCTTGAAAGAGATATTAATATAAATCAGGGATTTCTACGGATTAAGTCAAGTGAATAAATTGTATGAATCAAAAGTAATAAGTGAAGTCTAGGTGGATTCTTCCTTAGGTATTGCCTATCTCATATAAGTTGTCTAAAAGTATTTTCCCAATTCACTCTCTGTCACATTCATAATCATTTAGTTTTTTAATTTAGCTAGTTAAATTTAGATTAAAAATAAATCCCCTTAATTACTAGGCTAGATAATAAAAAGATAGTTATTACTAGTAATTTTAATCATTGAGGATATGATATTCCGGACTCATCACAACTATACTACTGTTCGATAGGTGCGCTTGCCTTTGTCGAAATAATAGTTAGTTTCGAGCTCCATCAAGAACTCTCTTCCAATCTAATCATACCAGATGCCACTGAAGTTCTTATTCTTAAAAGGAAGGTACCTCTTACGTATAAATCCATTAACAATTTGTTTAATCTGCCTGATGTTGAAGATGTAACAGCCCAGTTTAGGGGCTAATCAGAATAGTGATCTCGGGATCACTAATCCGAGGATAGAGAAAATTATTTTCATGTTATTTTATGGGTTATAACATGTTTACAAGGGTGTATGAAAATTTTGGTGCTTTAATTTTAACGATTCCATGCTTAATCGCGAAAAAGGACTAAATCGCATAAAGTGCGAAAGTTTTATTTTATTTGCTAGAGGTGCCAAATAGCTATAGAATATTAATTGGAGGTCCCAAATGTGCAATTTGGCCTTGTTTTAAGTGAATTGGCCGGCCATATTATGCATACGGGACAAGAGCATTTATTTTGGTCAAAAGTTGGTGGTATTAGTTGATAAAATGAATAAAATAAGATGAAATAAGCCAAGGCTATCATCTTTTCATTTTCTTTTCTTCTCCAACCGAAAATACCAACAAAGGGAGGGCTTTAAAAGCTTGAAAATTTCAGCAACTCATTTTCTCTTCAAGTAAGTGATTTTGATGGTTTTAGTTGATAATTTTTGTACTTTTGGAGTCCCCAAAGCTTAAGCTAGCTAATGAGGGGACTATTTTGCAATATGGTTGAAAGTCTAGGGACTTGCCATGAGAGATTTTGTGTTGTTTTTTGAGTCTTTATGGAAGAAAATGAATGTTGGGAAGATGAGAAACAACTTTTGTGAAAGGTGTTGTCATGAAAATACCTAATTATAACTAAGATGCAAATGTTGTAATTTGTTCATTAATGCATGAAATAGTTGGAATTGTGGATAGTTGTAAGAGGATTAAATGTTCAGCTAGGCTTGTTTAACAAGAAAATGTGATGAAAAATGATTTACGAGCCTAAGGGCAAAATCGTAATTTTGTCAAAGTGTAAGGGCAAAATAGTCATTTTTGCCTAAGTGTAGATTATGAAGTATTATGATTAGTGTGGTGATTAAAAGAGTAAATCTTATTGTTCTAGATCAAAGAAAACGAGATTTGGACCTAGAACGGAAGAAAAGAGAAATGTGGGTAAAAAGGGTCCCTTCTTACCCTTTTCGGTATCGAGGTAAGTTCATGTGTTAAATTGTACAACTCTAAGTGAAGTATTTTTAATATTTCGATGTTGTATAAATTGTTTATTGCCTCCATGTATACGTTAAATACGTTTTGATGTGATGTTAAGAAATGAATGTCTTGATTTAATTCATGAATAGTGGAAATGCAAATAGCATGATACGATGGTAATTATGGTCCCGTGTAAGACCATATTTAGAAAATGACCTCGATGTGGGATTTTGTATAGGACCATGTCGAGGACATGGCATCGATATGTTAATTCATGTAAGACCCTATCGGGGGTATGATGTCAATGTGACATTATGTGTATGAGACTCAAGAGTGTTATTTAACAATTTGAGTGATTCAACAGGTATGTTGAAAATGAGAATGAATGTGGTTGTACCACGAGAGGTACAGATATGTGTTAGAACTGATTTGAGATGAATTCGGTATGTGATGAACCCGTAGTGGGTTATGTGTAAATGATGCACCTTGGTTGCATAAGTTATAATTATTAATGCATTGCGTGAATGCGAATGATTATTGTAGAAAGATAATTAATAATGATAATGTGTGAGGATGTTCTCAGAAAAAAATTTGAAATAGAGAAATGTATGTGGATAAATATCCGTGAATGTATAATAATGGTGGGCTATGTGCGATACCACCTTAAATTGTAAATGGTGGGCTATGTGCGTTACCACCTTATAAATTATTAAATGATGGGCTGTGTGTGTAACACCCCAAACCCGACCTAGAAGTTAGGTCCGAATCAGGTGTGTCACATTGAAGTGTTTTTGTAAAAACCTTGTTTTCATTGAAAACCCTTCTAGAGAAAAGTTAAGTAAAATTCAATTCGCTTTCAAAACGAGGTGTAGCCAAAAACCATTTTCCTTGTTTCTATGTAAAAATTTCCTTTGACAGCGGAAGCTCGTTCTTAAAACACAATTATTTTAAAAAAAAAACTTGAAATATGCTTAAAAGAAATAAATCCAGGTTCCGTTTCAAAATTACAATGCATAGAGGAAGTAATGGAATAATAACTAGAGGGAAACCTTATTACAATCCGAAATAAAATAACTTAAAATCTAGAATATAGATATTAAGAAAACAAGTCTAATCATCCTGGTAGTTGGCCACCTCTGAGTCCCTCCATCCGTCGAACCGCCTACTGAGGATCACCTGAGAAAAATAAAAGAGGGAGTGAGTTTTCGAAAACTCAGTGTGTACGACCCTCGTCAAACAAACAGCATACATATCATAATAATAACATAAGAATATCATACATGCAATGCAATGCAAACCCTCCCCAAATAATCCATCCAGTACACTTCGTCTCCGTCCAACCGAAACACTTCTGTGGGGATTTCTAAATCAACCCACCCATCCGATACACTTCAAGGGTAGCCCGGTTGCGGTACTACCTAACGTTGCAGCAAAGCTGCTTATCATGTAATAGGCTTAGAAAGCCATCGGTGGATCCACAGTTGTCAAGCAACCATGCGATCCTCATATACTTCCTCCATTCCATAATTCCCACCCATATGCATCCTAAACAGAATATCATATGAATGCAGCAAATGTACATGTAACATCCATAAATCTTACATTCAACACATAGGGGCATTTTAGTCATTTCCCAAATCAAGGGCATTTCGGTAATTTTGTAATTCAGGGGTATTTCTGTAATTTTGCAATTTAGGGGTATTTCAGTAATTCTTAACAGTATGGGTTTTAAATTACAAACTTTTGGCCTATCAACATGTCCTCATTGGCTAAAGTGAACAGACACTATGCACCAGGTAGGATTTCAGAGAAGAGGAGGTGGGTTACTAGGACCGCTTAAGTACCAAGCCCTCCCTAGATCCAATCCTAGACATGCATATGTCCATTGCCACACTCTACCCTAGCGACCTGTCCACAGACATGTTTGATTATTAAATTAAGTTGTATGTTGTTTAAGAATTCATCAGAACTAAGCCTAGAGTCCATTAAAACCCTAGCATGCATTTCTAAAATCCCATAAGGCCCATTAAGCCCAATCATGTCCATATAGCCTATTAAGCCCGATCATATACATGTAGCCCATTAGGCCCGATCATAATCAAATCATACAACCATCCATATCAATCCATCATTTAATTTCACATATCAACTCTTGTCGATTTGGGCCCACAAGCTCGACAGGCCCATTTAGCCCCTTCTGGCCCGGTTAGCCAAACAGTGGCCCGAGACCATGAGATCGCTCTCTTGGTCCCGATAGTCGTATCGGTGTTCCCACATGAATGTTCACACGCTTGTGCGGTTGCTGGCACCAACCTTTCGGCGTTTCGGCTTTTCGACATTCCGGTTTTCCAATATTTCGACTTTTGCCGATTTGTCATGTGTGAAGTGTATGTACACACCTGGTAAATGAGACGTGTTACACTATCCTCAGCCTTGAACCTACAACCAATACCAACCTCCAATCAATCACACACTTAACCACAATATTTACCAAAAACCGAAGCCTTACCTTAACCTTACTGTGTGCCACCAGTACTAATAGCCCTTCCTTAGCTACTACTCACGAATACCCCCTAGATTTGCATCAATCTTAATCATTAAAGACAAAATAATAGGTGACTTGTATCCATTTAAGTCACCCTTTTCCCTTACTATAGACTATTCGGCCAACTTATCCCAAAATCAAGAACACTTACCCAAAAGTCGAAAGATATGGATAGCTTTTCGGCAAAGACTTGTAGATCCAAGCTTGATTCCAATTTTCCAAGATCCGATCCACCAAAAATCAAAGGAATACTGGCAGCACGACAGAGATTTGGTCACTAGAGTATTCGGCAAAAGGTTTGGGGCGATGAAGAAATCGGCTCCAAGAGCAAAGGTTTTCGGCTTTTGAAGTCACGAATATTTGGTCCCCAACAATTGAGATGAAGGTGGTACGGCACAAGCAATGGAGAAAGAAGAGAATGATATTCGATTTAAGGCTTTATGAGAGAAGAAAAAAAACACATAAGGAAGAGGCGAGGTTTAGAACAGAAAAAGTGAAGGAGAATTCGGTAGAGCACTATAGTTGCCGAAATAGCACAAAGGAAATTCCAATTGCCGAAATAGCACAGAGGGAATTTGGCACCCCCTATTTATACACAAAACCGAAACTCTGCCTACCCCCCAAAGTCCCAATCAGCTCCAACTCTTCCCGATCTCATCTCCTCGTTTTTCTCCCTGATAAATCCCCAATCCTTTTCCTAAATTCTCTCTTATGATCACTCTCCTTAGATTCCATCATCACACCACTTCCAACCTTCTAGAAGGCCAAAATTAAACTCCTAAAAAAATACTAAGCTAGGATTCGAACTTAGGATCTCCTTGCTAGCCTATAACGCCACCTTTTTATACCCTAAGTGCCATTTTTCCCTATTTTTATTTAAAAGCCCAACTACTCACCGCCTTGGTTCCTTTAATAATTAATTAAAAATTCCTTCTCCTCAAAGTTAGAACCCAGAACTTCTCCAACACCCTTAGACACTCCAAGTTTATTAAACCCTTAAAGCCAACATGTCATTTGTCATTTTCTTACTAAAAAAATTTATGAGACCCAAAGCCCAATTCATCTAGGCCCAAAATTTGAGGCGTTACAGTGTGCGATACCATCGATTATATTATCATTTGGTGGGCTAAGTGTGATACCACCGTAATTATTAATGATTGGTGGCCTATGTGCGATACCACCCTATTAGAGATTGATGGTGGGTTGTGTACATTACCACCTTCTTATTCATTACTGATGGGCTGTGTGCGATACCATCGAGTTTAATATCAAATGGTGGGCTATGTGCGATACTACCCTATTAGAGATTGATAGTGGGTCGTGTGCGTTACCACCTTATTATTCATTACCGATGGGCTGTGTGCGATACCATTGAGTTTAGTATCAAATGGTGGGCTATGTGCGATACCACCCTATTAGAGATTAATGGTGGGCTAAGTGCGAAACCACAGAGTGACTGGTAGTATGAATGGTACATTGTGCAGTTACGATGTGTTGTATCATGTAACTATGTGATGTTAAGTGCAGGGGTATAAGTTAATGAATGTGAGCATTAAGCTTGAGATATGGTTAGAACGTGGTAAGAGATGAAATGAGTAAGTATTATGAATGATTGAATGGGTAACCATGAGTTTAAGAGTAAAACTCATTACAATACCTTGTGTTTGATTGTAATCATATGAACTTTAATAGCGGATTATTATTTTGCATATGAACTTACTAAGCATTATTGCTTACTCCTTTTCTTTTCCCATCTCTTATAGGTTAACTTAACTAGCTCGGGTTGGAGACCACCAGAGATGTTTTCACACTATCGAGCAGGCACTTGGTATGAGGTTTCAAGTCCTTATGATTTATGGCATGTATAGGGATCTCTTTTAAATTTGATTAAGTCATAGTTGATATAGCCAAATGTATTAGCCTAAGAGAGTTTATGGTTAGGTTGTGTATAGCCATAGATGATGGCTTAAGCCGATTGTAATTATACCAGAAATAGTTCTCCCTCGTGTATGAGATGAAGACTTCATTTTATGGTTCAAATGTGTTTAATTCAAGAATTATATTAATGATATGTGAAGTTTATGTGATGGTGTATGAATGTATGCAAGTGAGGGTGGCTAAATGGCTTGGAAAATAGCCTTGAATTGGTCCACACGGGTAGACACACAGGCGTGTGTCTAGGCTGTGTGTGACACACGGTCAGCCCCATGGGTATGTGACTTGGTCGTGTCCCCTGCATGTTAGTATTGTAAGTTAGTGTCGACCACCAGCTAGCCACACAGGCGTGTGCCTAGGCCGTGTGACCCTTATGAGGTCACTAACGTCACAAATAGAATACCGAAGTTTTTACACATGGGCGTGTCTTGGTCGTGTGGAGCACACGGGCGTGTGTCCAGCCATGTGAAAACCCTTGTAGATTCAAAATGAAAATAAATCCAACACGGGGTAGAGACATGGGCGTGTGTGACCACACGGCCTGCCCACACGGGCGTGTCCTATTTCACACGAGCGGTGGCCCCTAATTTGGTGAAAATTTTTAAGTGTTTGTAAAGTCCCGGTTTGGTTTCGCAACATCCCGAGCGGGTGTAAAAGGTCTAATTGACCCATGATAGGGATGTTACGATGGTGAATGAAAGGTTTTAAATTAGGGAGAATTTTTATAGCTTAAAGTGGAATGATCAAGCAAGTCAAGTCCGGTAATGCCTCGTGCTCGGTTCCGGCGTAGAATCCGGGTAAGGGGTGTTACAAAAGAAGATGAACTCTCTACCATGGTGGAAATATCAATTGGGATATTCTTCAACAAGTACTTAAAGTTGTTACAAATTCGAAATCACAATGGATAATTGGAAAATACGACAGTCACACTTGTCGAAGGGATTACATAAAACTAGTGGCCAAGGTATAATTCTACTTTGTACGATATAGCTTCATGCCTATCCCACATAATTCCACCATTTCGATGGAGCAAATGCTTTTATTGTATGCAGTTATGACAGAAAAGTCCATCAATGTTGGGAAAATTTTTCTTAAGGAAATCCAAGATTGTGCTAGGAAAAAGGCAGGAAATGCTTACTTTCCACCATTGATTACTTCATTTTGTTTGCGAGCACAAGTTCAACCAAAAGTAAACCTGAAAGGCCGATATGTTCAAGGCTGCATAACAAAACACAGTATTGAAAGGTTAGTAGAGAATGTTGAATAGTTGAATCAGACTGAACCAAACGAATGAGAACCTAAAGAGTCACCAACCAATCCTGACCAGATGCTAACTCAGAAAATGAACTGAAAAAGCAAAATCCAAAGGTAAACCGAACAGCCTTGAACCAAGAATGGAACCGAATATTGCTGAACCAATTGAGATAATGGATAGTCCTGAGTTGACCATTCCAATGACAACTCCTTCAAACATCAATGATAAGTCAGATTTATCAACTATGATGGATATGTGGAAATTTATACATAAGCCTAAAATATGGCTTATGCCTACTTTATTTGATTTACCTACATCATAAGCCATATTTCCATCTTTTCATAAATTTTACCCTATCTTTGCACCAGCCTTAACTTTACTTACTTTGGTGAAAAAATTTTAGGAGAGAATTAAAAAGAAGGTACATGCTAGGAAAAAAAGAGTATGATCAAATATTGAAAAGTATCATTGAGCAAGAGTTCAAAATTAAGTTTGGGGTGTTAACCCAATTAGTATGGTAGACTGTGTTATAAAGATCTTAGGCAAGTTTAAGGTTATTAAGCCTAAAAAATGCTTCTCTTTATCCCTACCTTGAGCCTAGCCCCATTACAACCTCATGAAATACCTTGTAACGCCCCCAAAAATGCAGCCTAGAAGTTTAGACCGAATCTTAGAGGTCTCATTGGTCTCCGAAGTGATTTGGAATCAACACGTATTACTTAAAATTCCATTACGATCATATTTTGCTAAATTCGAACCAAAACATTTAAACATTTAGATTTCAACCGAAAAATTTAAATTATGCTTAAAATATTCGAGAACATAAATCCGCAAATTTCAAAAGTTCAATCCAAAATAAGATTTACAAAAATCCCAAAATGAAGCTTGTACCACAGTTCTTATAATTATTTACAGTCCTAATAGCTTATCAAAATGGGAAAACTTATTAGATGGTTTTAAATGGTGTCTATCTGAGAACTCCGGCATTTCGAGTCCATCCACAGAAATTGACAGTACCTGAAAGGGAAAACTAAGGAGGTGACTTACATGAGCTCAAAGTGAGTTTGAAAACGAAATAAAAATGAAAGTCAAGTGTCACAATCAAAAATATCTCAATGGCAATCCGATATACGAATAGTCACCACAAACAATCAAACGTATCAGTGCCGAAACACATCGATCTATAAACAGTTAGTCTCACAATTAAACAAACAGACAAAATGTGGAAAGAAAGTATCAATATGAAACCTACCCATCCAGCCAAACACCTCTCCGACCCCCCATTCACACCACATATGAGCTAATCAAGCTCAACCAACCATGCACACCACATTGGACATCGAAAGGCCCATCCAACCCTACACACCACAAATGTGGACTAAGCCACTCAAATGTTAATATGCAGTAGAACTGACATATGTGTAATATAGTGTGCAACACCCCTTACTCGTATTCGACCCCTGAACTAGATACGAAGCAGTACCGTACTTAACTTGCTCAATCATGCAACATCGATTAATAAAATTTCATTACAAATTAAAAATTTTCCTTTAAGACACTTATGTCATTATTATAGGTCTACGGGACCTTAAACTTGTACCCGGAATGATTCAGGACTAAACCGGAAACTTCTGAACACTTAGACAAATTTGACATAAAACAGGGCCATACGCCCATGTGAAGGATGGAACACGCCCGTGTGGTATATCACATGCCCGTGTTCCACACCCGTGTGGAATTATTTTTCAATTCAAACCTACAAGGGTTTTCACACGGCCTGACACAAGCCCGTGTCCATATCCCGTGTCCCTCACACGGCCATGACACGCCCGTGTCTTTGCCCGTGTGTGAAAACCTTGACATTTTGTTTCTGACATCATCATCTCAATAAGGTCACACGGCCAGGGCACATGCCCATGTCCTTAGGCCATGTGTCGAATTAAATTTCTAATTTCAAGTGCAGATTTCACATGGCCCGGGCACATACTCGTGTCTTAGGCCGTGTCTCCCACACGGTTGAGACACACGGTCGTGTTTCAACCCATGTGTTTACTACTAGGTATTTTGACTTGCCAACCTAGCTTGCATGGGGACACACGGCCTATCTACACGCCCATAGGGCTGATCGTGTGTCACACACTGCCTAGACACACGCCCGTGTGTCTACCCATGTGGACAATTATAAGCATATCTATGAAGCCAATTGCCACCCTACAAAGCAACCACACTCATACCAAATCATATCAACATACATCATGACCATAAAGCACTTCCAAGAACTCAAAATCAAAACACCCACACAAGCATGCACTTCATGAATTTCATCATTGAATATATGAACTTGTCAAGTATTGGTCAATTTCCAATGACCATTTACAAAATGAATTGAATAACATCAATAGCCAACACTTTGGCTAACATATATGACATAACAAAATGACCAAGTCCAATACATGTCATACTCAAAATAAATCTAACTTTACTATACCAAAGAGAAGTTGATAGTGTGATTCTGAACTCCGATGTCGTACGATCCTAGAGTTAGCTTGGCGATGCTACAAGGAAAAGGGAAATGAGAGGGATAAGCATAAAGCTTAGTAAGTTTGCATGAAATAAATAGCAACATAAAGGCCCATAATGTTATCCATCCATTGCATTGAATAAAAACAAAAAGTCTTGATCGTAGTCTAAGAGTTTCAATATTTATATAATGAATGATCGAGCCTAGAAACTAACTATCACCACAATTGAGGCAAGCGCACCTATCGAACAGTAGTATAGCTTAGTGGCAAGACTGGAATGTCGAACCCAAGAGAACCAAAAGTACTAGTACTGACTTCCTTTTTATTATCTAGCCTAAAAATAAAAGTGATTAACGTTTGTCTAACTAATTCCTAAGCTAAGGATACCAAGACACAAAGAATGAATTGGGAAAATACTCTCGAGAAAACCAATTGATTTAGACAATACCCGAGGAAGAATCCACCTGGACTTCACTTGTTATTTAACTCTGAACCAGACGATTTATTCACTTGACTTGATCCGTAGGATTCCCTAATTTATATTAATACCTCTTTCGAGGCTACTAAATTCTAACCCTAGGTTGATTAATTGAAATCTCTTTCTAATTAAAACCCCTAGTGTTGCATTAACTTACTCTATAGACTCCCATATTATGTTTGACCCTAATCCAGCAGATTTTCGTCATCCTATCTCCAGGAGTGCGATCAACTCCGCTTAATTATGCTAGATCAACTCTTAAACAGAGACTTTTTCTCCTCTGAATAAGCACATCAATACTTGAATCAATATCCTGGAATATTAACACAAGAATTAAGAACACATAATTAATAACAAATCAAGTATTTATCATAGAGTTCAAAAAACAATAACAAGATCCGTCTTAGGTTTCATCCCCCTTAGGTATTTGAGGGTTTAGTTCATGTTTATAAAAGAATACATCTCAGAAGAAATTGAATAACAAAACATAAAGAAAAATCCTAAAACCCCCTGAAGGAATTTGATGGAAAATCCTTAGTCTTGAGCATGATTGCGGGTTCTGAGATGGATCAACTGGCTTTCTTCGAGTAATTCCCTATATTCAGCCCTCTTTGGTTTCGCTCTCTATCAAAAGCCCTGACAGAGGCCTTTTGTCGAACTCCCCCTTTAGCTTACCCTCTAGGGTGTTTATATAGGCTTTCGGGATGCCTTACTTGGCCCACAAGTATCCTATTCCGAGTAGAATTAAAACAGGTCACGACAGGGACACGCCCGTGTGGAACGCCCGTGTGAATCGAGCCTAGGGCTGTGTTCACGTATGCTAAAGTGACACGGCCGTGTGGTGAACTCCAGGCCGTGTGGATTTCTTACTTTGGCCCATTTTCTTCCTTTTCATCCTCCTATGCTCTCCTAAGTATAAAACATGAAATTAAAGGATTAGGAGCATCAAATTCCACAATTCAAGGGATAAATCATCCAAAAGTATGTCAAATGTGGGATTATAATATGTATATATTACGGTTTATCAAGTCACAAGCACAATGCCATAACTTACTCAAACTTACTCTTACCCATTTACATGTCATGCCACATATAGTAAACATTTCTTGTGAATTACTCACATGTACCTGTATCACTTCATCACATAGTTTTAGCACTAATCTCATCTCTATTATAAGCTTAACTATTTACCCCATTGAATCACTTGGGATACCTGAAGATACATAATCATCATCATTCATATAAATACGATGCCAATGCCATATCCCAGATATGGTCTTATATGGGGTCACCTCTAGATGCCGATGCCATATCCCAGATATGGTCTTATACGGGATCTCATATCGGTTGTCAACGCCATATCCCATATAAGGTCTTATACGATTTTCATATTCGATGCTGATGCCATATCCAGATATGGTCTTATACGGGATCTCAATTCAGTGCCGAGGCCATGTCCCAGACATGGTCTTACACGGGACCTTCCAAATCTCATGTCTCGATGTTGATATCCTCTCACTTCTTAAAGTCCAACCGGGACTTCAACATCATAAATTTTCATCATTTTCTCATTCAACATCGTTATTCAATTTCATAGAAATAATATACAACATCACTAATATCAACCATTTTAAACTTAATAATATGATGTTGAATTTATTACACACAAACTTACCTCGATTTCAAAATAGGCCAATTTGCCGATCTAGTCCGATATCTTGCCTTTTCCTCGATCAAGGTTAATTCCTCATTCTTCTTGATCTATAATAGCAAATTAGCTCATTTAATTATCACATTAATCAATGCATTTCAAAAATCATACTTTGGTAAAATTACCATTTTGCCCTTATACTTTCACAAAATGACTATTTTACCCCTAGGCTCGTAAATCAATTCTAATCAACTTTCTTCCCTTAACGAGCCTAGGTGAACATTTATTTCTCTTATAGCAACTCTCAATACTCACTATTTCACACATTCAACACCTATTTTACAACCTTTGCAAAGAGGTCCTTTTAGGTGTTTTCATGGTAACACCTTTCACAAAAGTTGTTTATTAAACAACTAAGACTCATTTTCTTCCATAAAAATGCAGCAAACAACATAAATGCTCACATGGCAAAACTCTAAACTTTCAACCATTTTGCAAAATAGTCCCCACTTTAGCTAGCTTAAGCTTTAGGGGTTCCAAAAGTACAAATATTATCAAGAAATGATCATCAAAACACTTACTTGTAAGGAGAAAAGCTTGATGAAATTTTTGAGCTCTCAAACTCCTATTTTGCTGCTAATTTTTGGTGGAGATGAAGAGAAGAAAAGATGATATCTTTCCTTTCTTTATTTTATTAATACAAGTCAATTTAATCTACCTAATTCCAACAACTTTGACCAATTTTGACATTGTTTGTCCCCTATGGCCGGCCACCCTATATCTAAGGGTCTAATTGCACATTAAGGGCCTCCAATTAATATTCTATGGCTTTTAGACACCTTTAGCTTGTAAAATGGAACTTTCTCACTTTATGCGATTTAATCCTTTTTCACAATTGAGCATGCAATCGCTAAAATTAAAGCACCAAAATTTTTATGCACTCTTGTAATCATGATATAACAAATAAAATAACATTAAAATAATTTTCTTCGACCTTGGATTAGTGGTTTCGAAACCACTATTCTGACTAGTCCCTAAATTAGGCTGTTACACAGTGCGATACCACCGTACAAGTCTAAGCCGAAACAAAGTCCCGACAACCCTTACTAAGACTTAGCCAAAGGTCGGAACACACAGAAACACAATCACATCAAATTTCAACACAGTACAAAAATTGGAAAAAAAGGGCCACATGGCCAAGTTCCTAGACCGTGTGGAAGTGCCTAGGCCGTGTGGGGGTCAACATGCCCATAGGGAGGGGCACACGCCCTTGAAAGGAGGCACATGGCCGTGTGAAGGTGTCACACACTAGTGTGTCTGAGAACATGGCCGTGTGGATAGCTCGTGTAACTCTCTGTCATTTGTGCTAAAATAATGTGCAAGGCAGACATGGCCGTGTGGAAATCTCACACGCCCTTGTGCCCACAGAACACGTCCGTGTGTCCAGAACACACGCTCGTGTGAAAAATGACTATAAGATTCCTAAATCCCCAAAATTAGCCACACAGTCGTGTGGCACCAAAATTTGCCCAAAAACCCTAGTTCCAATTGCACACGGCCATGTGATCCACCCATGTGGGGCACACACCCGTGTGGCCATTTGTATGGTCACGAAACCACACCAAAACTAGCTGCAGAACGCTCATTTGTTGTTGGAAAAGTCCTCAGCCCTCAACAACTCTACCAAAAACACACTATATTTCAAGCCATTTCACAGTAATCAACCTTTCAATTGGTCAATTTCAAAGGCACACAAATTATGTCGAATTTCACGGAAACAAGTCGAAAATTTGATAAAGAAAATGAAGGGTCTCCGAACACACACCTTAATCGCGATTCAAAACGCCCAAACCCAATCGACGTCTCAAAACCACCACTTCTGAAAACTCAATTACGATCACTCACAAGATATTTTCAAAAGGAAATGTCAATCAAATAGAATTGAATACTCACAAAAAGGAAACAAATTATCAATTACAAAGAACACACTTACACACAAGAATTCCGACGAACATGAATGTTAACCCTCTCACGGGAACACAAGAATTGAAAACTCGATATTAGGAAGAAAGAAAGTGAAAATTTTATGCGACTAAAAGAACTGATAAAGAAAAAAGGAAAGAGAGAGGAAGAAGAGAAAAAAAAAACGTGTGAAAGAGGGAGAAGAGAACGTGAGAAAAGATTTTTGATAAATTAATTAAAGAATAATTAAATATTTTTAAACTAAATAAATAAAAATAAAAATAAAAACAAATTTCAAAATAACACTACTCCCTCAAAAACACACACAAAAGGACTCGAACCCAGAACCCTAAGGTATGCTAACACACAACCAACCACTAGACCAGCAAGCCCATTCTGGTAACAGAATGCGAAAACAGACACAACTGCTCAATCGACACACTGACCCTCAGTACACACCCCAAAACTTCTAACCTCAAAACTTCTAACCCCAAATTTCGAGGTGTTACAGACCTATTGATTTTAATAATTATGCCACTACAGTAGTGGAGAGAAATTACTGAGTTCAACATATGAAGACCATTATTAAACCTTAGGATTGTCTTGCTTAATTAAAATAAAGAAGAATAATTGAATGGTAGAATTTACATATGACTATGAAAAGCATGCAAATTATGATTTATGTTAACATCTTCTTTTACTTGATATAAAATTTTGAAATAATATTTACATGTGAGAAACTTATCAATAAGAAGAGTTTGTGGGCATAAATTTATTAATGCATAATTATGTGAAGAATTAATTCTGCTTAAATATTGTGCAAGATTCTTGATAACTCTTGAAAAGAGTTATATTTCATGCCTTTAGACCTTGCTAATTGCTTGTACTTAAGTACATTTTGCTGTATTTTAAGACATTTTAGTTAGCATTTTTAATATTGCATTAGAACTTGGACTATGTTAGAATTAGGTGCTTTTAATAACTTGCGGTGGATTTTTTGTGTGTTGGTGTGGCAAGAACAGGTTTTCGAACGAGGAAATAAAGGAGCGAAGTTTTATTAGGGCAAACTGCAGACAGTCTGCTAGAACAAATGCCATGGTAATACCGAGAAGACCAAGTCAACACTTTTCGCACAACAGTCCTAGCTCAAATTCAAACTTGTACCAGATAAATCCCCCTAAAAGCGGAGAAGATAATCACAAGCGGTTTGCTGACCTTAGCCTAATCTATCTATAAAAATCGATGAAGGGAACCTCACAAATGGTGAACAAGAAAATGTAGGAGAGATCCTTAGGCGTGAATAAGGGTTCGGCTGTGCAAAGGAAAAGAAGTCGAAGGCAGTCCTTCTTAGCCATCACAGGACGATGTGCTGCTGAAGTGTGGACTAAGCAAACGAAAGTTGTTTCCCAAATTTCTTCCATTTTTTCCATTAAAGTTCCTTCAAAAGATTGAATTGAAGTAGTTGAAAACAATGTCAGATAATATTTTGGTTTGGACTTTTATTTCCCAACCCATGAGCTAAATCTAATAGGGTTGGGATTACTTTCGATGAAATCTTAAACTATTTTTATGGATGCAGTATATATCTAATTTACTTTACTGTTTCATTTTATCGTTCTTATTTCTTAATTAAAATGCAAATGATCTCTAGGCATAGAAGATTGTTCGCATACTTATAAATTGATTCTAATTCCGAAAGAGTTGGATTGGTTGGAATAAAATTAAATGAAATGAGCAAGTATTCGAATAATCACTCTCGTTATTGCCATTACATTTCTGCTCTCATTTTTGCCATAGCATTTCCAATTATACATCAATTTCATCTATCGTATACATCATCATTCCTTTGAATTATCGCTACATACTTACCTTAGTTTACCATAGCATATTATTTGTCAGTCTTGCCATAACATTAACCATATGACAATAACTTGACCAATTTTGTGCCTCAATCTAATCCTCGTGGGAACGATACTCACTTGTCGCTTTATTACTTGAACCGACGTGTATACTTGCACAAAATTGCACATCATTTTACATGCGACAATTGCTCTTTGAAATGTTTGTGAACTTGTGTAAACATTTCTTGGGACAAGCAATGAATTAAGTTTGGGGATGTGATAACTCTAAATTATATAGTCTTTTAGAGCATCTTTTAACTAGGAATTTATGCAAATTTTGATCATTTTGATAGCAAATTGTGTATTTTTAGTACATGTTTGGGAAATTGGGAAAAATTAAAGTAAGATTGTAATTTTAAGTAATTAAATACTAATTTTACATAATTTTATTTTTATGTTGCTACATTTTGGAAATTACATAATTTTTGTTAAATTGTTGTAGCTTGCTACGCTGACGTGTTGGATGTTTGAAACCATTATGGACGACACATGGACATGAGCTAAACATTAATCAGCATGGGATGGAAAAACTTAAGTATTGGACTCAAGGAATTAATTCTAACCCAGCTTGAAAGTGGGTTGATGAAAGGAACAAGTCTGCTATTCACATTGAAGCCCAAACCTTCCATTAAGCAGAAAAGAGTCCAAATTTGGCAATGAGCAGCCCAACTAGCTTTGGAACAATTAATTAAGGGCCCTTACATGTGTAAAAATCCAAAAAATAGCCTCAACGAATTCCCATGGTTGTCGTCCAACCCTTTTCCTTTAATCAAGTAAGAATTAAGCTAAAATCAAGCAAAAATCAACCTCTCTTTCCACAAATTATTGCCGGCCATGCATGAGAGACTTTCAAGGGATGTTCATGCTATTTTTAGCAAACTTTCAAGTCTTCCCTCATGTATACCACCCCTCATTCACCTCTCAACTTAATCATTCACTCACCATTCTCTCTTCTCTCAACATCTTCATTCTCACTTCTCTCCCACGCCTAAGCCTTCCATCTTCTCTCATCTTCCCCATTCTTTCTTTGAAAGTTCACCTAGTATGTAATTCTTGAGTTGAAGCTCTCATGGCTGACCACCTTGAGGAGTAGTTTGCATCGGAGTAACGACAGAATTAGGAGGAAACAACCACGAATAGTTTTCGGAGAATCACTGAAATTTTCTTATAGTTTTTTCTTCCTCTGTCTTTAAATTGTTCTAAGTTTGAAAACATGCTTGCAAATTACTTTAATTTTTTTCACTTAATGATGATGATTTAATTCGTTTCTACTAGAATGATTGCAATTCCTTGATTTATTTAGTTCAAATTATGTCTATAATGTTCTGTGCCACAATTATTTATGCTTCCAATTAAAATAATTTATGTTGTTCATGCATTAATATATGTTTGAATGCATTAAAATTAATTACTTAATCAGAACTGGATGGTGATTAATGGACATCATATTTGGAATATGCATGTTTAATCTATATTCGATAGAAATAGGTTAAAGGTTTGAAATAATTCGAAAGAAGCCCATTACCTTGCATAACTTTATATTTATGTGATTAAATTGTTTCAAATAGATATGTCCCTGATGCTTTGCATAAATTCTAAGGAATGGTGGCTTAAAATATAATCCTTAGTTAAATTTTAACATAGACATATGCAAGCTTTTCCATTTGCATATTAGTTGTTAATTTAAGATAATTAGAACATCCATCACTTTCAATTATTTTATTTTAATAACCAACTTGGTAAATATTAATTTTACAATTGTTGATTATCAATATAGTCCCTATGGAGACGATACTCTTTTTACTCACTTATTACTTGATAATGACTATGCATACTTGCACATTCCGTCGTGAACCACCATGACTCCAATTTTTCCTATCTTCATCTACCTCGTCAAGGTAACTCCATTCATACTCCACATATAATAAACATGTATTTCACATAAATCATTGTACTTATTACCATAACATATAGTATGCCTTTTATCAATATGTCAATTCACAACCATTTAACATCCAGTGATCATACTTGCAAGCATACACATACTGATAAACTGTAATATATACATATTATAATCCCACATTAGGCATATTTTTGGATGATTTATCCTTTGAGTTGTGGAATTTGATGCTCCTAATCCTTTAATTTCATGTTTTATACTTAGGAGAGCATAGAAGGATGAAAAGAACGAGAAACGGGCCAAAAACGAAGAAAATGGGCCAGAGTAAGAAATCCACATGACCTGGAGTTCGCCACACGGCCGTGTCACTTTAGCAGACTTGAACACGGCCCTGGGCTCAATTCACACGGCGTTTCATACGGGCGTGTCCCTGTCGTGACATGTTTTAATTCCACTCGGAATAGGATACTTGTGGGCCAAGTAAGGCATCCCGAAAGCCTATATAAACACCCTAGAGGGCAACCAAAAAGGAGAGTTTGACAGAAGGCCTCTGTCAGGGCTTTTGACGAAGAGCGAAGCCAGAGAGGGCTGAATATAGGGAATTACTCGAAGAAAGCCAGTTGATCCATCTTAGAAGCCGGAATCACACTCAAGACTGAGGATTTTCCCTTCAAATTCCTTTAGTGGGTTTTAGGGTTTTTCTTTATGTTTTGTTATTTAATTTCTTCTGAGATGTATTGTTTTATAAACATGAACTAAACCCCTCAAATACCTGAGGGGGATGAAACCTAAGACGGATCTTGTTATTATTTTCTGAACTGTATGATAAATACTTGATTTATTCTTAATTATGTGTTCTTAATTCTTTCTTTAATATTCCAAGATATTAATTCAAGTATTGATATGCTTAATTAGAGGAGCAAAAATCCCTGTTTAAGAGTAGATCTAGCATAATTAAGCGGAGTTGATCGTACTCCTAGAGATAGGACGACGAAAATCTGTCGGATTAGGGTCAAACCTAATATGGGAGTCCATATCAAGTTAATGCAACACTAGGGGTTTTAATTAGAAAGAGATTTCAATTAATCAACCTAGGGTTAGACGTTAGTAGCCTTGAAAGAGGTATTAATATAAATTAGAGAATCCTACGGATCAAGTCAAGTGAATAAATCGTCTGGTTCAGAGTTAAATAACAAGTGAAGTCTAGGTGGATTCTTTCTCGGGTATTGTCTTAATCAATTGGTTTTCTCGAGAGTATTTTCCCAATTCATTCTCTGTGTCTTAGCATCCTTAGCTTAGGAATCAGTTAGACAAACGTTAATCACTTTTATTTTTAGGCTAGATAATAAAAAGGAAGTCAGTACTAGTACTTTTGGTTCCCTTGGGTTCGACATTCCGGTCTTGCCACTAAGCTATACTACTGTTCGATAGGTGCGCTTGCCTCAATTGGTGATAGTTAGTTTCTAGGCTCGATCATTCATTATATAAATATTAAAACTCTCAGACTACAATCACATACTTACACAAGGTTATGCATACACATCATATCATTCACCATATTCATACACAACTATGGATTTAAACAACCTCAGAGCAGATATAGGTACATGATCATACAAGCAGCACGACATCATCAATCATCCAAAGGTAGAGTACAAAAACACACCTTAAATCATTCGTCCTCTTCAGCTTAGCTTTTCCAAATGCAAAAGCCTCCATTTTCCTGGCAACAATTCCTCGAATTTTAACTTCCAGACTTCAAACCTCATGATCACTACCCCATGCAGCATTTTCCTCAGCCTTCTCCTCTTCAGAGCAACCAAGGAAGATGATGTAGAAGGAAAGAAAATAAAGTAGAAATGAGGAGAATTCAGCCTTCAAAATAATCCCCTTCACTCATATATATACAACCCTTCTCACGCACGGTCTAATGCTCTAAGTTATCATTCATTGGAAATCATTATGTCTCCCACTAAGGAACCAGTCAGTTCTATTCTAAATGAACTAGAATTGAGGCTTAACTATTCACTAATCAGCCACATAATTTTCCAAGTTTCCAATAGAGCCTGCCAACTGACTATTTTCTTCAATTAACTCCGAACTCTCCATAAATTTCGAGACTTAATGAAAATCAAGTGTGACACAGACATCGCTACTTTATTATTTTTTACAGTAGTATTTCCAGTCCAAATGTTCGCACATTTGGTGGCGATCAAGTAGCTGAAAGCATCAGTAGCTTACGCTCTGGCCCAAGTAGGGCAGATGGAATCTCGTGTGAATCAACAAGGACACCGTGCAAGGCTAAATAGTCCTAGGTGACCGATAGCAAGGTAGTATTGTGAGGGAAGGGTGAAAAGAACCTACGTCAGGGAGTGAAATAGAACATGAACCTATAAGCTCCCAAGCAGTGGGAGGAGCCCAAGCCTCTGACCTCGTGCCTGTTGAAGAATAAGCTGGTGACTCATTGACAATGGCTTGGTTTGTAACACCCCTTACCCGTATTCAACGCCGGAACCGGGTATGAGGCATTACCGGACTTATCTCGCTTGAACATACAACTTTAGGCTATCAAATTTCATTCCAATTTAAAATCTTTCATTCACATTCATAACATTCTTATTATGGGCCTACGAGGCCTTACACATGCAAACGGAAGGCCTCAAAATCAAACCGGGATCTTTTGTAGACATAGAAAAATTTTGCCTTAACAGTGCCACACGCTCGTGTGGGCAGGCCGTGTGGTCACACACGCCCATGTCCCTAGCCCATGTGGAATTTATTTTTTAATTCGAACCTACAAGGGTTTTCACACGGTCGGACACACGCCCGTGTCCTTGGCCCGTGTCCTTCACACTGCCTAGACACGCCCGTGTCCTCACCCGTGTGTGAAAACCTGGGTATTCTATTTGTGACATCAGCAATCAAATAAGGGGCACACAACCTAGGCACACGCCCATGTGTCTAGCCCGTGGTCGACACTGACTTGCAACACTAACATGCAGGGGACACACGGCCTGGTCACATACCCATGGGACTGACTGTGCGTCACGCATGACCTAGACACACGTCCGTATACCTACCCGTGTGGACAAGAACTAGGTTATTTGCCAAGCTCTTTTTATCACCCTAACTCATACAACATCAATCACATTCAAACATTTACCAAGCAACTCAATCATGTATCATACACATTCATGAATAACCTCATCTTTTCATATATTAATAACAATAAGCCATCAACTATGGCTATTTACAAAGGTTCTTCTTTTAAGAAGCCAATACATTAGGCCAAAATATCAATACATATCACTAAGCCTAGCCCCTATACATGCCATACAAAAAATGCTAAGTCTAGATATACTGAGATGAGCTGATAGTGTGGATGATCTTCAAATTATCTTCGCATCCCGAACTGGCTCTTTGACACTATAAAACAAGAGAAAAAGAAAGGGAGTAAGCTTTAAGCTTAGTAAGTTTACATGTAAACAATAAGAATCATCACATATGCTAATCAATCAATAACATCACATACTAAGCAAGTACAATTCACATTTCCATAATCATGCTTACTCATCTCATCTCTTACCACATTCCGATCACATAGCAATTATATTGCTCACAATTACTTGTACACATTCCCTTTACTCATCACCACAAAGCAATATGAAACATTTACTTATACCATTTCTCGATGAACCCCTCGAAATAATACTATGTACCCGATGGTTTCGCACACAGCCCACCGTTAATCAATAATAGGATGGTATCGCACATAGCCCACCAAATGATAATATAAATGATGGTATCGCACACAGCCCATCGTGAATAAGTAATAAGGTGGTATCGCACACAACCCACCAAAAGGGATGATTATGGTGGTACCGCACCCAGCCCACCAATTAATCATTACGAATATTTTTCTGCGCTTACATATCTATTCCGAGGTTTATACGAGAACTACTCACCATCTATTAATTTCAATCATAATTGATCTCATTCATACAATACACCAATAAGTAACAACATATGTATTAAAGATGTATCATTTACATATAAACTTACCTCGGTGCAAAATGTGTTAATCGACGGCTTAATCCGTAACATTGCCTTTTCCCCGATCAAGGTTGTTTCCAAGCTCTTCTTGATATATAATAATAAAATTTACTCATTTAATCACTTTATAATTCATGATACATCAAAATTTCTACTTAGGCAAAAATGACCATTTTGCCCTTATACTTTGGCAAAATTACTATTTTTCCCCTAGGCTCATAAATCGTTTTTTCATCATATTTTCTCATTAACCAAGCCTAGCTGAACATTTATTTCTCTTACAACAACTCACAAAACCAATTATTTCATGCATTTATTACTAAACTACAACTTTTACATCTAAGTCCATTTTAGGTGTTTTCATGGTAACACATTTCACAAAAGTTGTTCCTTAGCTCACTAACATTCATTTTCTTCCATAAAAACTCAGCAAACAACACAAACACTCTCATAGAAAGTCCCTAAACTTTCAACCATCTTGCAAATTAGTCCCCTCATTAGCTAGCTTAAGCTTTGGGGGTTCCAAAAATACAAAAATTATCAAGAATGACCCCTAAAATCTGTTACTTGTAAGAGAGAAGCTTGGCTGAAAGATTGGACTCCAAAATCCTCTAATTTCCTTAAATTTTCGGTGGAGAAGAAGCATGAATAGTGAAAAGATGATATCTCTTCTATTTAGCTTATTTTATTCATTTTTTTATCACCTAATTTCACCAAATTTTGACCAAAATTTAATGCCTTTGTCTCCTTATTTCCTATGATCGGCCACACCCTCTTAATGGCCTATTTGCACTTTAAGGACCTCCAATTTAGTATTCAATGGCTATTAGACACCTTTACCTTGTACAATAGAACTTTCGCACTTTATGTGATTTAGTCTTTTTCCACAATTAAGCATACAATTGCTAAAATTAAAGCACCAAACTTTTCATACATCCTTATAAACATGCTATAACACATAAAATAATATCAAAATAATTTTCTTCAACCTCGGATTAGCGGTCCTGAAACCACTGTTCTGACTAGTCCTAAAATCGGGTTGTTACAACTCTTCCCCCTTTAGAGATTTTCATCCTCGAAAATCTTACCGGTAAAAAGGTTTGAGTATTGTTCCCTCATGGCTTCTTCCGGTTCCCTTATAGCCTCTTCCACACCGTTTTTTTGCCATAACACTTTTACTAAGGCTATGCTCTTGTTCCTCAATTGTTTAACCTCTCGAGATAATATCTTAATTGGTTCCTCTTCATAAGTCATGTCCGGCCGTATCTCAATTTCTGTTGAGGGAATCACATGCGAACGAGCAGAACGATATCTCCGCAACATCGACACATGAAACACGTTGTGTATTCTCTTTAACTCTACCGGAAAAGCCAATCGGTATACTACTGGTCCAATCCTTTCAATAACTTCATACGGCCCTATGAATCGTGGACTCAATTTGCCCTTTCGACCAAATCTCAATATTTTCTTCCACGGGGATACTTTCAAAAATACTTTGTCGCCCACTTGAAACTCGATTTTTTTCCTTTTTAAATCCGCGTATGACTTTTGTCAATCTGAAGCAGCTTTCAGAATATCACTGATCGCTTTCACTTTCTCTTCAGTCTCTTTAACTAGATCGACCCCATGAATTTGCTTTTCACTAAGCTCGGTCCAATACAAGGGAGTTTGACACTTGCGACCATATAAAACTTCGTACAGTGCCATCTGTATACTCGACTGATAACTGTTGTTATAGGCAAACTCGACCAAAGGTAGATATTTTTCCCAACTACCTTCGAACTCTAACACACAACATCGAAGCATATCCTCTAGAACTTGAATCACTCTTTTGGATTGGCTATCAATTTGAGGATGGAACATAGTACTAAAATTCAACCTTGTACCCAAGGCTTCCTACAACTTCTTCCAAAACGACGAAGTAAATCTTGGATCTCTATCCGAGATAATAGATACAGGCACTCCATGGAATCTCACCACCTCGGAATATACAATTCGGCCAACTTATCAAGTGAATAATCAACATGCACCGATATAAAGTGAGCTGACTTCGTTAATCTATCCACAATAACCCACACAGCATCTTTCTTTCTTGGAGTCATAGGTAACCCCGTTACGAAATCCATTGTGATTCGATCCCACTTCCACTCTAGAACCATCACCGGTTGAAGTAACCCTGAGGGTACTTGATGCTCGGCTTTCACTTGTTGACAGATCAAAAATTTTGTAACAAACTCAGAGATGTCTCTTTTCATACCCGGCCACCAATACAATTTCTTCAAATCATTGTACATTTTAGTACTACCTGAATGTACTGACAAGCAACCACTGTATGCTTCATGTAAAATTTTCCTGATTAACTCATCACCCCTAGGTACACAAATCCTATCATGGAACATCAAACAACCATCTGAACTCATCCGAAAATCAGAGTCATTTCTCAATTCGCACTGAGCTCTCCTAGCTTGCATCTCATCATCATTCTTTTGAGCTTCACAAATCTGCTGAATAAATAACGGTCTAGCCCTTAACTCGGCCAATATAGCACCATCATCAGACAACGCTAAGCTCGTACTCATAGCTCACAAAGCATACAGGGATTTTCTGCTCAAGGCATCCGCAACCGCATTTGCTTTCCCCAGATGGTAGTCGATTACTAATTCATAATCCTTTAATAATTCGAGCCATTGCCATTGTCTTAAATTCAAATCCTTTTGGTCCATCAAGTACTTCAAACTCTTATGATCGGTGAAGATTCGGCACTTCTCACCATATAAATAATGACGCCAAATCTTCAAAGCAAAGACGATCGTAGCCAACTCTAAATCATGAGTTAGATAATTCTTCTCATGCGGTTTTAGCTATCTCAAGGCGTAAGCTACTACCTTACCCTCTTGCATCAACACACAGCCTAGACCATTTAATGAAGCATCATTGTAGACCACAAACTCTTTCCCCGACTCAGGTTGTACTAAAACCGGCACCTCAGTCAATAATGCTTTCAATCTCTCGAAACTCTGTTGGCATTTCTCACTCCATTCAAACTTAACATCCTTATGCAATAGCTTCTTCATCGATATAACAATCATAGAAAACCCTTTGACAAACCGTCTGTAGTAACCCGCCAAACCCAAAAAGCTTCTAATTTCTGACACATTCCTTGGCGGTTTCCACTCCACAATAGCCGAGATCTTACTCAGATCAACTCTAATGCCATCACCCGACACAATGTGTCCTAAGAATCTGACCTCTTGGAGCCAAAACTCACTCTTGCTAAATTTAGCATACAACTGCTTGTCTCTTAGAGTCTGCAAAATAATTCTCAGGTGTTCTGCATGTTCACTCTCATCCCGAGAATAAATCAGTATGTCATCGATAAAGACAACTACAAACTTATCCAAATATGGTCGGAAGATACGGTTCATTAGATCTATAAAAATCGCAGGAGCATTCGTTAAGCCAAATCGCATGATGAGAAACTCATAATGGCCATACCTCTTTCAAAATGCAGTTTTCGACACATCTTGCTCCTTAACCCTCAACTGGTAGTAACCAGACCTTAGGTCTATCTTAGATAACACCGTAGCTCCCTTCAATTGGTCAAATAAATAATCTATCCTTGGTAAATGATACTTATTCTTCACTGTCACCTTGTTGAGTTGTCTGTAGTCTATGCACAATCTCATCGACCCATCTTTCTTCTTCTAAAAAAGTACCGGAGCACCCCAAGATGAATAACTTGGTCATGCAAAACCCTTGTCCATTAACTCTTGCAACTGAACCTTCAATTCTTTCAACTCCAATGGTGCCATCCGATACGAAGCAACCGAAATAGGTGTCGTACCCGGAACTAACTATATCCCAAACTCGACCTCTCTAACTGGAGGCAATCCAAGTAACTCTTTCGAGAACACATCTGGATACTCGCATACCACCGGCACTAATTCAATCTTTACCTCTAACTCTTAAGTATTCAGCACAAAGGTGAGATAGGACTCATATCCTTTTCTCAAGTATCTCTCAGCTACCATAGATGAAACTATCACAGGCATACTGTCTGATCTACCTGATTCAACCCGAATGACATCTCCATTTACACATTTCAATTCAATAAACTTACTACCACAATTCACTAAAACATTATGAGCAGTCAACCAATCCATACCAAGAATCAAGTCAAATTCATCAAACGGCAACAACATGAGATTTGCCGGAAAATAATGACCTCTAATGGTTAAGGGACAATTCCTACACACCTTGTCAACTAGCACATGTTTGCCTAATGGGTTGGACACTTTTATTACAAATTCTGTAGACTCTACAATCATACTCATGCTAGACGCCAATTTCATGCAAATGTAAGAATGGGTAGACCCCGGATCAATCAAAGCAACAATAGAAATATCATGAAGAGAAAAGGTACCTGTTATCACATCTAAATATGATGCTTCTTCACGGGCGCAAATGGAATAAGTCCTTGCAAGTGCTCAACCCTCCGACCCCACAGCAAAGTCTCTAGGCGCACCTCTACTACTAGTCCCACCTCCCGGGTTCTTTTGTGATCTACCCCTCGAACATACATTGCATGATCTCACTTCTTGCTTTCCTTCCTTCTCGTCCCTCTCTGGACAATTCCGGATGAAATGGTCGGGTGAACCACACTTGTAACAATTACGGTTATTCCCCCAACAGTCTCCAGTGTGTTGCCTACCATAATTTGGACACTCCGATTTATTAGACTTTAGATTGCCCACTCTTGCCATCAAGGCGACTTGAACTCTCGAGCCCGAATATGTATTACCTCGATCTATATGTGAATACCCAACTACGCAGTCATCCGATGGTTCATTTCCTTGGACCTCTTTGATTGAGTTTGGTACGATTTACTCCTTGGACTTTTTCTTGCAACTCGGGCCTCACTCATGGCTTTTCTCTTTTCCTTATTCAACTCATCAGCCTTACATGCCCTATCAACCAACACCACAAATTCTTTCAATTCCAAGATTCCAACTAGAAGTCTGATATTCTCATTCAGCCCATCTTCAAAACTCTTGCACAAGATAGCTTCTGTAGACACATATTCTTATGCATACTTGCTGAGTCTAACAAACTCATGCTCATACTCAGCCACAATTATTTTACCTTGCTTCAGCTCAAGGAATTCTTTCCATTTCTGGTCCACAAATCTCTAACTTATATACTTCTTTCGGAACTCTTCCAAAAAGAAGTCTCACGTTACTCTCTCTCTTGGAACCATCGACATCAATGTTTTCCACCAACGATATGCCGAGTCCTTCAACAATGACACGACACATTTCAAGCTCTCCTCAAGTGTGCAGGAGAGTTCATCGAATACTCGCATTGAGTTCTCAAGTCAGAACTCCGCCCCCTCGGGGTCATCAACAATATTAGCTCTGAATTCCTCGACCCCTTGCTTCTGAATCTTATCTACCGGGGGTTTGGTCACTCTTACCAAATCTATACCTTGATGAGCGACAAGGACTGGCTGGGGTATAGGAGGGGGTGGAGGAGGTTGAGCATTAGGGTTCGCTCGTACATACTCCGTGTACCAATTACTCATCATTTGGAGAAAGGCTTCCCGAGCCTCTTCTCCTTGACCCATAGTCTCAGGTCTACTCTTTACAAGCGCGGTCCCTTGTTCGGGGGCCGGCGCGTTACTAGCAGCGTCATCAGTAGCCGCTCAATTGGGATCTATTTACTATATAAAAACAAAGTTTAAAATTGTCAGAAGTTACCACACTATCATTATACGTTTATGGCATGTATAGCTAGACTCTTACACACGTTATGGTAGTCTGAGAACCGACTAAACCATAGCTCTGATACCACTAAATGTAACACCCCTTACCTGTATTCAATGCTGAAACAGGGTATGAGGCATTACCGAACTTATCTCGCTTGAACATACAACTTTGTGCTATCAAATTTCATTCAAATTTAAATTCTTTCATTCACATTCATAACATTCTTATTATGGGCCTACGAGGCCTTACACATGCAAATGGAATACCTTAAAATCAAACTGGGATCTTTGTAGACATAGAAAAATTTTGCCTTAATAGGGCCACACTCCCGTGTGGGCAGGCCGTGTGGTCACACACGCCCATGTCCCTAGCCCATGTGGAATTTATTTTTTAATTCGAACCTACAAGGGTTTTCACACGGTCGGACACACGCCCGTGTCCTTGGCCCGTGTCCTTCACACTGCCTAGACACGCCCGTGCCCTCACCCGTGTGTGAAAACCTGGGTATTCTATTTGTGACATCAGCAATCAAATAAGGGGCACACAACCTAGGCACACGCCCATGTGTCTAGCCCGTGGTCGACACTGACTTGCAACACTAACATGCAGGGGACACACGGCCTGGTCACATACCCATGGGACTGACTGTGCGTCACGCATGACCTAGACACACGTCCGTATACCTACCCGTGTGGACAAGAACTAGGTTATTTGCCAAGCTCTTTTTATCACCCTAACTCATACAACATCAATCACATTCAAACATTTACCAAGCAACTCAATCATGTATCATACACATTCATGAATAACCTCATCTTTTCATATATTAATAACAATAAGCCATCAACTATGGCTATTTACAAAGGTTCTTCTTTTAAGAAGCCAATACATTAGGCCAAAATATCAATACATATCACTAAGCCTAGCCCCTATACATGCCATACAAAAAATGCTAAGTCTAGATATACTGAGATGAGCTGATAGTGTGGATGATCTTCAAATTATCTTCGCATCCCGAACTGGCTCTTTGACACTATAAAACAAGAGAAAAAGAAAGGGAGTAAACTTTAAGCTTAGTAAGTTTACATGTAAACAATAAGCATTATCACATATGCTAATCAATCAATAACATCACATACTAAGCAAGAATAATTCACATTTCCATAATCATGCTTACTCATCTCATCTCTTACCACCTTCCGATCACATAGCAATTATATTGCTCACAATTACTTGTACACATTCCCTTCACTCATCACCACAAAGCAACATGAAACATTTACTTATACCATTTCTCGATGAACCCCTCGAAATAATACTATGTACCCGATGGTTTCGCACACAGCCCACCGTTAATCAATAATAGGGTGGTATCGCACATAGCCCACTAAATGATAATATAAACGATGGTATCACACACAGCCCATCTTGAATAATTAATAAGGTGGTATCGCACACAGTCCACCAAAAAGGATGATTATGGTGGTATCGCACCCAACCCACCAATTAATCATTACGAATATTTTTTCCGCGCTTACGTATCTATTCCGAAGTTCATACGAGAACTACTCACCATCTATCAATTTCAATCATAATTGATCTCATTCATACAATACACCAATAAGTAACAACATATGTATTAAAGATGTATCATTTACACATAAACTTACCTCGGTGCAAAATGTGTTAATCGACGGTTTAATCTGTAACCTTGCCTTTTCCCCGATCAAGGTTGTTTCCACACTCTTCTTGATCTATAATAATAAAATTTACTCATTTAATCACTTTATAATTCATGATACATCAAAATTTCAATTTAGGCAAAAATGACCATTTTGCCCTTATACTTTGGCAAAATTACTATTTTGCCCTTAGGCTCTTAAATGATTTTTTCATCATATTTGCTCATTAACCAAGCCTAGCTGAACATTTATTTCTCTTACAACAACTCACAAAACCAATTATTTCATGCATTTATTACTAAATTACAACTTTTACAACTAAGTCCATTTTAGGTGTTTTCATGGTAACACATTTCACAAAAGTTGTTCCTTAGCTCACTAATATTCATTTTCTTCCATAAAAACTCAGCAAAAAACACCAACACTCTCATGGCAAGTCCCTAAAACTTCAACCATCTTGCAAATTAGTTAGCTAGCTTAAGCTTTGGGGGTTGCAAAAGTACAAAAATTATCAAGAAAGACCCCTAAAATCTCTTACTTGTAAGAGAGAAGCTTGGCTAAAATATTGGACTCCAAAATCCTCTAATTTCCTTAAATTTTCAGTGGAGAAGAAGCACGAATAGTGAAAAGATGATATCTCTTCTATTTAGCTTATTTTATTCATTTTTTATCATTTAATTTCACCAAATTTTTACCAAAATTTAATGCCCTTGTCTCCTTGTTTCCTATGGCCGGCCACACCCTCTTAATGGCCTATTTGCACTTTAAGGACCTCCAATTTAATATTCTATGGCTATTAGACACCTCTACCTTGTACAATGAACTTTCGCACTTTATGCGATTTAGTCCTTTTCCACAATTAAGCATACAATTGCTAAAATTAAAGCACCAAACTTTTCATACATCCTTATAAACATGCTATAACACATAAAATAATATCAAAACAGTTTTCTTTAACCTCGGATTAGCGGTCCCGAAACCACTATTCTGACTAGCCCCAAAATTAGGTTGTTACATGGTTAAGGGAACCCACTGAAACCGTAATGAAAGTGAGTCTTCATAAGGAAATTTTCATTGCTTATGGACCCAAACTTGGGTGATTTATCTATGACCAAGATGAAGCTTAGGTGAAACTAAGTGGAGGTTTGAACCAGTTGATGTTGAAGAATCAACAGGATGAGTTGTGGTTAGGGTTGAAATGCTACTCGAACGCAAAATTAGTTGGTTCTCCCTGAAATGCGTTGAGGAGCAACAATTGATAAGACATTTAGGGGTAAAGCATTGACCCACCGAATGGATATCTCTAAAATCGGAATTTAAATTTTTAAACTCCTATATTGTAAATTTTATATATAGTTTATTGATAAAAACATTTCAAGTACGAATGATTTAAAATAATAAGATATTACTTCTCTATAACTTTCAACAGAGCAATTTAAGGTGAATATAAACTGTAATTCAATATCTATTAGACTTTATTTATTAAGATATTTTTTTATTTTTAATATAATAATAATTTGTCATGTTTGTATATAAATACTCATTCTGAAAATTAGAGATTGAAGTATCTAAGTCTCAATTTATCGAGTTGTATATATATTTTGATGTTAAATATATTTAATACTTTTTTATTTAAACTTTTAATTAATAAATAATAATAAAATATTTTTTAGCATTTAAAATTTAAAAATAATAAAAATATATATTTTTAAAAAATAAAATTTATATTATAAAATTAAAATAAAATAACTTGTATATTTAAAAAAATCATATTGATAAAAAAAAACTCAAATAGGTAGCATAAATATGGCAACTTAAAATTTGATTATCTGAAATTTAAAAAATCAAAAAAAAAGTTTGAATTAATATTACATTTAAAATACAAATATCATGTTGGTTAAATTTTAGTTTGGTTAGCATTGACTATTGTCAGTGTAAGAGAATGTAAATTCGAACACCTTAAAACACATTTATCTTCCTATTTAAAGACTGAGAGAAATTATAAGTAATTAGGCATTCTATAAAAACAATACAAATATGATAACATTGCCTTATCATTGATTAAAATACTTCTATTTTTTATATATGTCTAAGTTTTCAATGCTATTAATCTTCATTAATCAAAATTAATATAAATAATTATTAGTTGATACATATTATTTCTTATTATTTCAAAAACAATAAAAAAAAATATTCACAATAGTGAAATAAAAGAATTAGATAAAAGTAAAAAAATAATAAAATTATCAAGTATCAAATAATAATAATAAAATCCAAATATATCAAATAACAATGAGAATTGAACGGTGTAATGGAAGCAAATTGTATAAAATAATATTAAAATATTTTTTAATGATTTTCTTTAAAAGGCTATACTTGAATGAAAATGCATAAATATTTAATGCTAACGCTATTTATTTTTGGTGTTAACCCACTTGTGTCTAAGGTAGTGTAAATCCACTTGTGTTTGAGTTGGATTACGCAAATTGCTTGCATCATCACTTGGTTATATACTTTTAATGGGTTAGGTTATCTATTTAAACTCGAAGATCCGTCTAAAATGTGAAAGGATTTGGGTAAAAAAATTAAGCCCGTTTAAAATATGGGTCAAACTTAGGCTTGAACATTCAAGCATCGAGCCCGTCTCGACCCATTTTTAAGTTTATAACACTTTTTATTATTTTGTTTTTATATGTTATGTATGTCGAAACCATTTTTTTAGTTTTTATGAAAAAATAGGGATCGACTTAAAAACGAAAATGGGAGTCGCCACCAATCCCTTTTTATTTAGGTGTGATTGGATCACCTTAAAGCTGTCAAAACCGTTTTTTTAGTTTTTATGAAAAAACGGGGATCGACTTAAAAACGAAAAATGGAGTCGCCACCAATCCCTTTTTATTTAGGTGTGATTGGATCACCTTATAAAACGTTTTATTTCAAAATGTTGATTTTGGTCCACGAAATACAAGAAAACGGGTTCGGGAGTCGGTTACGTACGAGGAAGGATTAGCACCCTCGTAACGCCCAAAAATTGGTACCTAATTGATTAATTATTGTCCTAATGTCGAAAATTCAAAGAGATTTAAAAACATGATTTCTTTAAAAACTTGAACAATTTGAGTTGGAATTGGAGATTCCTTTTGTTCCGAAAGCATACAAACATCACATCCAGCACGTTAGGACGTGATGTTTTAAACCCTCATAACCAAAATCATCTAATGATTTACAAAATTCATTAAAAGGATATTTAGTTATTTGGACGAACGAAAAACCGAAACCCAGCACGTTAGGGCACAATTTCTCGAACTTCTAAACACGAAACATTGCCTTATTTTTCTGAAATCCTTATCCGAGATAACAAAACGTCATATCCAGTGAGTTAGGACACGGCCGTTTTGAATTTTCGAAAATAAGTTTTTATTTAACTTTTTTTAAAAAAAGAAAGTAATAAGTTTTTTGGACTCGAAGAGAAGAATCGAAACCCAGTAAGTTAGGGTACGATTTCTTTCGAATCTTAGAACGCGGAGTGTTTAAAACAAATAAAATGTAGTGACTATAATAAAATGGAAAATGAATTCAAAATAAAATGTAAATCGATTTACAATGCTAGCTTGTGTAACGACATGATGACGATAAAATATAATAACAATAAAGGCAGAAATAAAATACAATAAAGCAAAAACAAGATAGACAACTGAAATAAAATAAAAGAGAATAGAAACAAAAATGAGAATATATATATAATAGTAAAAAATAATGATAGAATATATCAGTAAACGAAAAATATTAAATAAATAAATAATAAAAATATTAGTAATAATAAAAATAAAATAATAACAAAAATAGCAATAATAATATTATTAATAAAATAATAATAATACTGTAATAATAATAATAATAATAATAATAATAATAATAATAATAATAATAAATAATAATAATAATAGGATTAGTTATAAATAAAATAAGTAGTAGTAATAACAAAATAATAATTATAATAGTAAAATAATACTAAATTAATAAATAATAATAATAATAATAATAATAATAATAATAATAATAATAATAATAATAATAATAATATAAAGAATAAATGAAAATAATAACAAAAGTAATATTAAAAATAAAAATAGTATTAATAATAATAAAATAATAGTAATAATATTGAAATTAATAGTAATAATAATATAAAATAACAGTAATAGTACAATAAAAGTATATTAAAAAATAAAAAAATAATAATAATGAATGTTAATATACAAATAAATTTTTTTAAAAAATAATATATAATATAATACTATATATATACAAAATTTTAAAATATATATAATATAATAATATTTAAGTTATCAAATAATATGTAAAAATAACATTAAACTAAATAAAATAACCTAGTATGAATAATACATAGTATTAATTTAATAGTAAGTATTAAAATAATAATAAAAAACTTATATTATTAATAATTTAAATTAAAAATATAGAAATAATATAGAATCTTAATAAAAATAATATAATTAGATATAATGTGCAAATAATTTAAAAATAAAAATAAAAGGTTTTTTTTTAAAAAAGAATAAATCAAAACAAGATTAAATAAAAAATGCGCGTAATACTGTAGGGGCTAAAATGACAATTATGCCAAATTTTAAAAACGATGACGTTCTTATCTTAGTCTTTAAGGAGCCCGAGGATTTAATTGAAACCAAATATAAACTTTAGGGCTAAATTGAAAATAAAGGAAAATGATATTCGGACATAATTGAAATTTTGTAAAAATGCGGAAGGGCCTATAAAGCAATTAGACCATTTAATAAAAATGCGCGGATCCTCCCCTGGATATCGGGTCAACACGCGAATCCTTTCATTAAACGATTAATAATGGGCTATACCAAAACGATGTCGTGAGATCAGGTTGTAAAAGCTAAAAAAAAGCCCAGATTTCATTTTAACCCCGAAATAAAAAAAAGTGACCCCCCTTTTAATTCTCTCTGGCCTTCGGCCTAAGGCCGGGATCTGGCCTAGGCTCTGTCGCACTCGCCGTCCCACGCGTCGTTGTTCACGACGGTTCTTCGGTGAGAAATGCTCCTTTTCGAAAGGTAATCTCCTTTTTCCTTTTATTATTAATACTATTTTATATATAAAATGCGCACGAAATCGAAAAGAAAAAAAACTTAACGAAGAGAAGAAACCACCTTCTGTTTTTCCAATCAATTTCTATACTTTTTTATATATTTTCTCTGCCTGTGTTTCGTGTCTATTACAGATTCATTAGGGTTATTTATAACCCTGAAAATAAATTAGAAATAAATACAAATATTTCTTTCTATTTCTGTTATTTCTTTCTTTCCTTTGCTGTGGTGTTCTTTCTTTGTTTGCAGATCGGTGACGAGGAGTGCGGCGATGACTAGGCACGACTTGTGGCGCGATTAGTGGCTTCAGCGCGAAGAGGGGCTGCTTGCTAAGGCGCTTGCGGCGCAATGGAAACCTAGGTTTCCTGCGTCCGCAAGCTCTTTGGGCCACTTGGGCCATCTTAGTTTTGGGTCTGTTGGGTCTGGGTAATTTGGGTTTGTTTGGTATAATTGGGCTAATCGGGTAATGGGTTATCTGTTTGGGGTATTGGGTCTGGGTAGGCAGTTTAGGTGTTGGGTTTATTTTTTAGTATTTGGGCCATTAAATTTGGGCTCTGTAAAAGGACACTGGACATTTATTTTTTATTTTTCTATTGTTTTGGTTTGTTACAAGCCCGGGCAAAATGGGTTATTACAGCTGCCCCTCTTTGCTCATTGTCGTGTAACGAGGATAGAGCAAAGACTATAAAAGGACCAATTTTGCCCGGTCTTGGCTGAGCCTTGACTTCTTGGCCTTCTTCAAATTGCTTCCAACTCCACTGCAATTTCAACGGTATTGGAACTTCATCTTGATTTCAATAAGCCTGATTGATTCATTGCAACTTCAGGAATGCTATATCCGCTATCTTTTAATCTGCTCACTGCAAACTCAGGGAGACAAGATCTGATATTTTCAATCTGCTTCTTGCAACCTCAAGAATGCCAGATCTGTTGTCTTTTAGCTTGCTCTACTGCAAATTTAGAGAGCCAAGGCTAACGTCTTTGATATGCTTCTTGCAACTTCAGGAATGCCAAATCTGTTATCTTCAATCTGCTCCCTGCAAACTCAGGGATGCCAGACTGATGTCTTCGATCTGCTTCCTGCAACTTCAGGAATGCCAAATTTGCTATTTTAATCTGCTCCCTGCAAACTCAGGGATGCCAGACTAATGTCTTCGATCTGCTTCCTGCAACTTCAGGAATGCCAAATCTGCTATTTTAATCTACTCCCTGTAAACTCAATGATACCAGACTAATGTCTTCGATCTGCTTCCTGCAACTTTAGGAATGCCAAATCTGCTATTTTAATCTGCTCCTTGCAAACTCAGGGATGCCAGATTTACAATCTTCAGTCTGCCCTACTACTATCTCGAGAGGACAAAATCTGAACTTTTCAGTCTGCTTCCTTACTATCTCAGGAAGACTTTAATCTTCAGTCTGCTCCACTACCATCTCGAGGGAACAAAATCTGAACTTCCCATTTGCTTCCTTACTATCTCAGGAAGACTTCAATTTTTAGCCTGTTCCACTACCATCTCGAGAGAACAAAATATGAACTTTCAAATTTGCTTCCTTATGAACTTTCAAATTTGCTTCCTTACTATCTCAAGAAGACTTCAATCTTCAGTCTGCTCCACTACCATCTTGAGGGAACAAAATTTGAACTTTCAAATTTGCTTCCTTACTATCTCAGGAAGACTTCAATCTTCAGTCTGCTCCACTACCATCTCGAGGGAACAAAATCTGAACTCTCCAATTTGCTTTCTTACTATCTCAGGAAGACTTCAATCTCCAGCCTGCTCCACTTCCATCTTGAGGGAGATAAGATTGATGGCTTAAATCTACTTTGCTGCTTTATGGAGATAAAATTCGTCGTTCGATCTTGTTCCACTACTGCTTAGGGTGACAAGATCTACAATCTTCGACCTATTCCCCTGCCGGTCAGGGAAATAGGACTAGTGAATTCACCGATGTTATTACACCGTCCTCTGGGGGACATGTCCTGTAGACTCGAATGTATTATGAACGCCATTTGCATGAATGCAGAATGTCATGAGAATGATCTCTTTTTTTTTAAATGTAAAATGATTAGGATGCACGATCGGAATGAACCTAATGCTCCTAACTAAATGATATTAGGGATGACATTTACATGAATGCAGAATGTCATGAGAATGATTTCCTTCTTTTTTTAATGTAAAATGATTAGGATGCATGATCGGAATGAACCTAATGCTCCTAACTAAATGATATTAGGGATGACATTTACATGAATGCAGAATGTCATGAGAATGATTTCCTTCTTCTTTTTTTTTATACAACGATTAGGATACAATGATCGGAATGAATCAAATGCTCCTAATTGAAAATGTGGAAATGATCCCTATGGGTCGGCATTACTCATAGTTCATCAAGGTTCTATCACTGATGCGCTACCATGCTTTCTCGTTTAGCTGGTATCTTTGACAGAAAACCCAAAGAAACAATCGTATTTTGTTCAGCAAGTTTGCCCCACTGTAATTTCAGAGTCCTTTCCACTGTACTTTGGGACATAAAGTTTGTACCCCCTACTGCAACTTTAGGGGGATAACATTTCATCCAATCTGTTACCACTCATAGGTATAGAATTTGTATCATTAATTTGACCTGTTACATCATTCCTTGGATGTAATGACCAGATGCATGTGCCCAATAAAAATCCAAAGAGATAATATTTCCAACTCTTAAGTTTGGTGAGTTCTAAACAATAGTCCTGTTTCAGATTCTCATATTATTTAAAAGCTTTCAGAGTAATATGCAAAACTCTTTTTATGAAGGTATTATTAGTCCAATAATCATTATTTCAATATAAAATGCTTGAAATAGATCGCAACAATGGACGTAAAAGGAATTAATCTGAAACAAATAAGCTAATCAAAGATAACCAAGGCAATAAAAGAAAATTGATTGGTGTATCTTAAAAAGAATAAAGTAAGCAAAGATAACAAATTCAAAAATGGGTAAGATAGAAGTTAGGTGCCCCAAATATCATAGCCTGAGCATCTCTATACAAACTTCTTGAGGACCATTTTGAATTCAATACGTGTTTAGAGGATCTGGAGTACTTTGTCAATGCCCCAAGACATAGCATACCTCCTTATTGTTAATTCAGGCATAGCAAGACTACTGTATGCCCCATTTTCAATCAAAATTTGAGCCGCCCTTTTTTTGGGTTTTCAACTCAAATCCCCTTTGGTCTCAAAGCGCCCTTTGCGGGTTTTCACCTTGGCCTCTCCTTTTTCTTTTTCTTTTTTTTAATTTTTTTGAATGAATTTGAGCTCAAGACGCCCTTTGCGGGTTTTCACTTTGGCCCTTCCATTTTCAAGTAGAGTCCTTCTTGACTGAACCTGAATTCTCTGGGTTAGGCAAGTCTTTGGCATTCATCTTGGTCCATATCAATGCTCCTCTAGAACAGGCTCCTTCTTACTACATAAGGTCCTCCCCAGTTTGGCATCTACTTTCCTCTGAAGATCTTTTGTAAAAGAAGGATCAAATTCCCCTCGTGGAATTTTTTAGGATAGACCTCTTTGTCGTAAGCTTGCATCATCTGACCGTGATGGATAGCTTTTAACCTTTTCTTCAATTAGGTTCAATTGATGAAAACACTTCCAATCTATAAACCAATTGGTAAGATGTTGCCCCGGCAAAGGTCCTAGCCAACATTCGATAATCATAGAGAGTAAATGATAGCTTCTTATACCAATCTTTACAAGTCTTGGTAACATTTCTCTTTTTTTTGTATTTTTGTATTTTTCTTTTGACAACCTTTGCTACACTGTGATATACTGCCTGATCTTTGAGCAAACTGTAATTTTTGACTTTAGACAGTTATGCATTATTAAACATGATCCTTTCTGTCATTCTTTGCTGGCATTTGATCCTTTTTTTTATAATTTGGTGACTGTCGACTTTGCAATATTGGCATATGAAGCTACATCTGCCCTCTTAGTGAAGTAAACGACGACCATGACGATGAATTGATATTGGCTAAAAGCTTTTGACGAGATTGGCCCCATTACATCTATGCCCCACATATGAAAAATTTGTGAAGAAATAGAGAAGGCACATGAATCTTGTCTCCTTTAGATACAGCATAACTGATACCATCCCCTTCTATGTAGATTAACAACACCCAAACCTCATGCTTAGCTTGACTATTGTAAAACCCTTAGCATGTATCCTTCTGATACCCTTATGGACCTCTTTTAAGATTTCAATGTACCCATGTCTGAGTAGTCCAGGCATGTCCTGATATGATCGTGCAAAAACATATTTGAATTCTTGAAAATAACTCAATGATGTCCTGCCTTATTTCTGTGGTGAGCTGGGCTTCGATCTTCACCCCTTTCCTAGGCTCGCAATTGTACACTGACCCTATGTAAGGTAGGATCTATTTTTCATCATGTTCTACCATCCTTAATAAGTCAGAAGATAGGTTACAATATTTGTCATCTTCAAAGTCTTGAGATCCTTCTAAACACATATCTTACTCGAAAGGAGACTCTGAGTCAGTAGCAGCGTTGCTCACATCGTTGATATATGGAGCCCTAGTATAGGTTCGGGGGAAGATTCCAAAGAATAAATGATTCAAAGAATGATTATTTGTATGATCATGAATGAATAAAAGAATATTTGAAAGATAATCCAAAGAACAAACAAAAGAAAAAACTAAGAACAATTGTTTGTATAGTATGAAATGGAAAGAATAAAAGAATATTTGCTCAAAAAGATGCATTTTATTAAAATAAAAATTCTGGACACAAGCCTATTTCACAAAAAGATTCTTATTGCCTCTAGGCTTAAGGCAATAAGCGTGTTTGAATATTACTCTAGATCAGCTCTAAAAATATAGGGATCTTTTCCAAAGTCTCATTATTCAAAACACTCCCAAATATGCAAGGGCAGATGCTTGGAAAAATCTAGTTCTTTCTTCAGATAAGTCATTAATATTTGGATTTCCCAATATCAGGTATTGCACTAAAGCCCTGAACTCGATGCATTCTTGGATCTCATACCCCCATCTATCGCGATGTTTACACCCTTGACAGAAAAGTTGGGTAACAGAATTTCTGCACCAGAGGGATCATCGAATTTTACAATACCCAATCTGACGAATCTTTCAATTATCTTTTTAAAGGCGACGCAGTTCTCGATCGAATGTCCTGTGATTCCCCCATGGTATTCGCATTGGCCATTTTCATCGTACCATTTGGGGTATGGGGGCTGTATTGGCTCTAAATAAAAAGGGGATATGACATATACGTCAAACAGAACTTGGTACAACTCTCTATACATGACTGGAATGGGTGCGAACTGAGGTTTCTCTGTATTCAGTCTTGAATTGGGTTCTTGCCTTGGGGAGACTCCATGGCTAGTAATTACCGTCCTTGGCTGGCTTATTGTAATCGGCTTCAAATGGCCTTTGTTATACCTACTCGTACCATTCGATTCCTTTTCCTTCTTCTTTGGGGCCTTTAAAGTCCACTCTCCCCTTTTCCTTGTTTCTGCCCGTACAACCGATTTGGTTCGAACATCATCCAGGTTAACACCTGAACCCATTGGGAAGTTCAATAAGGCCGAAGGATCATTCTGACATTGGGGTCCAATAATGACGGGTACCCCTTGCGAATGAGTGTCTGGTTGAGTCGGGACACCTATTGGGGAATAAACAATGTCTTCATCATCATCCACACTGTTGACCACTGGGCCTCTCCTTTTTTCAAGTCCTCCAACTAGTAACTAGGTTAGCTGGCCTATGATATTCCTTTGGAATTATAGCATTTGTTCCCGCATTTCTTGTTGAATCTCGGTCAATTGCCCCTAAATCTGTATTTGCATTTGCTCTATTCTCTCCAACCTTTGTTCCATGTTTTCCAGGTTAACTAAAATATTTTTACCTAATTAGGTCCTCTTATAAAATTCTAATGCAAATGATGCAATGCAATGCAAATGTATGGAATGAATGCAAAAGAAAGAGAGGCGTTGGTTCTGAATTCAGTTACATTAGAACAACTTTTCTAGAAAATAAATTCCTTTACATAAAACGGATTACATACATGGCCTTACCCTCATATTCCAAGCAAAACATCAATCCCCTTCTTCGCAAAGGTCAAATCTTGCAAACTTCTAATAGATGCCTCCATTAGCTCATTTTTTCTTGGGCCGCGACTCATTACTCACTTATCCTCGCAATGCTCGTTAGCCTCTTCAAGAAAGCCGAGACATGGTGATTCTCGAAAGTCTTTGTCATCTTGAATCCTCGGGCAATAAAGTCTTGTATTCCTTCACGGACTATTAGTCTTCTCTCGTTTACTTGGACCATATTCGGACGACCGTATTATAATCCACTTTATTAAAAAATCCATTTTCTCATGACAAACTATTCTATTTAGCAATTCAATTTGAATCAACACCTCTTTTCTATGATGTAAATGCAATGCAATCAAAACAAAAGAGAAACGTTAGCACAAGAGGAATAAATAACAAAATAGGGCACATATCTGGGTGACCGCTAGGGTTTGACATAGTTCTACCTAGGGTTGGCTCCTAAGGATCACTATATGTGGCTTAGTTCTAAAGGGAGGGTACCTGAACCAGCAGATTCCTCAATCCTCACCCATTATAGGCTCATATGGATCGAGTTCAGTTCAGGGGAATACATTTCTCTATGGCCATGCAGAGGTGAAAACCTCACGAAGATATAGGTACAGATGTATCCCGGAAGCAGTCCACTAGCCCATGCGGAGGTGAAAACCTCACGAAGGCATAGTTTCTCACTCCCACTTAAAAGGGTGTGACCACAACAGTCATGCAATGAAATGCATACATGCTTTTCAATATTAAAACAACATGCAATAAAAAGTATCATAATTTTTCAAATCGGATTTTCAAACTTTGACAAAAGGACAAGAAATAATCAATTTTACAGCTTGACTCTCTTATTGGTCCCTAGTGGAGTCACCAAGCTGTCGAAACCATTTTTTTAGTTTTTATGTAAAAACGGGGATCGACTTAAAAACGAAAATGGGAGTCGCCACCAATCCCTTTTTATTTAGGTTTGATTGGATCACCTTATAAAACGTTTTATTTCAAAATGTTGATTTTTGTCCACGAAATACAAGAAAATGGGTTCGAGAGTCGGTTACGTACGAGGAAGGATTAGCACCCTCGTAACGCCCAAAAATTGGTACCTAATTGATTAATTATTGTCCTAATGTTGGAAATTCAAAGAGATTTAAAAACATGATTTCTTTAAAAACTTGAACAATTTGAGTTGGAATTGGAGATTCCTTTGTTCCGAAAGCATACAAACATCACATCCAGCACGTTAGGACGTGATGTTTTAAACCTTCGTAACCAAAATCATCTCATGATTTACAAAATTCATTAAAAGGATATTTAGTTATTTGGACGAACAAAAAACCGAAACCCAGCACGTTAGGGCACAATTTTCCGAACTTCTAAACACGAAACATTGCCTTATTTTTCTAAAATCCTTATCCGAGATAACAAAACATCATATCCAATGAGTTAGGACACGACCGTTTTGAATTTTCGGAAATAAGTTTTTATTTAAATTTTTTTAAAAAAGAAAGTAATAAGTTTTTCGGACTCGAAGAGAAAAATCGAAACCCAGTAAGTTAGGGTACGATTTCTTTCGAATCTTAGAACACAGAGTGTTTAAAACAAATAAAATGTAGTGACTATAATAAAATGGAAAGTGGATTCAAAATAAAATGTAAATTGATTTACAATGCTAGCTTGTGTAACGACATGATGACGATAAAATATAATAACAATAAAGGCAGAAATAAAATACAATAAAGCAAGAGCAAGATAGACAACTAAAATAAAATAAAAGAGAATAGAAACAAAAATGAGAATATATATATAATAGTAAAAAATAATGATAGAATATATTAGTAAACGAAAAATATTAAATAAATAAATAATAAAAATAATATTAGTAATAATAAAAATAAAAATAATAACAAAAATAGCAATAATAATATTAATAATAATATTAATAATAAAATAAAAATAACTGTAATAATAATAATAATAATAATAATAAATGAAAATAATAACAAAAGTAATATTAAAAATAAAAATAGTATTAATAATAATAAAATAATAGTAATAATATTGAAATTAATAGCAATAATAATATAAAATAACAATAATAGTAAAATAAAAGTATATTAAAAAATATAATAATAATAATAATAATGTATGTTAATATACAAATAAATTTTATACAAAATAATTTTTTTTAAAAAAATATATTATATCATATATATAATATACAAAATTTTAAGATATATAATATTATATATGTTACGAGTTGGTACAAGTATGTACGAAAAACTCAAAGGAAATGAATTCGGTATATGATGAACCATTGGTAAGAATGTGATTGAGTATGTTATGTTCATGAAATTGTGAGTTCATGATTTCCACAGTGATGTTTTTGTGAAAACCTTGTGATTATTGGTCAATACTTGTGATGTATGAAATATATGGTAAATTTCGGTTGATGATTATGTGTTTGGCTTTCGGGCTAAATTGAGTTATGTTACAACATGTTTTATTCACACAAATTGTGATTTATCGGATATGAGAAAAATGAAAGATTGACATAATTGCCTATTAAAATGGTTATGGAAGTAAAGGAAGATAAGAGTTTAGACAATTGAAATATATTAAAACATATGCTTGGAAACATAAATACACATAATTAATGTGCATGTTTACTATGAGGTTTGAAATGATTTGTTATTTGTTGTAATATGTTACAAATGAGAGATAATGGTGGTTAGGCTAATGCCAAGATATGTTAAATTATGCTTATAAGTTGATAGAGTAAACAATATGACTGAATAAAAATTATAATTGTGAGATTCATAGTAATTTGTATTATCTTGTGTTTAAATTGTTGAACTTGATAAAAGATTTGTAAGAGTTGCTTATTATTTTCGTACGGACTTACTAAGCTATATATATACCTTGCCCCGTTCTTTTCCAATGTCTCATAGGGTCAATGAGATAGCTCGAGTTGGAGTTCGCCGGAGATCCTATCACACTATCAAGATATCATTTTGGGTATAAGTGAATTCAAGTATTTTAAGTCTATGGCATGTATAGGGACTTAGTCAATTTGTTATGTGTGTCATCATGATTGTAGCCAATGTGTTGGCTTGTGATTGTCAAAGACTTCTTTTGATATTTGGCTATGTAAATTGGTTTATTTGGGCTATCATGGTTGTAAGCCTAAATATATAAATGTATGCTAATGACTTTGGTGATATGGTCATGGTATGCTCGGTGAATGATAGAAATATTATTTATGACATGCATGTGAGATGTTTGAAAATGTGGTCTATTGATGAAATGATAAAGTGATGTACAATTATGTATCTTGAAAGTAGCCAATTGTGACTTAGTAAATGTTGTGAGTATGATAGATGTGGATATTGTGTTGGTCATAATTGTGGATGACTTGGTTACCTAAGTACGTTATGTATGTGCCTTAAATTGGTGTAAGTGTATGTGTGTACAAGGGTGGCAAATGGCTTGGTAAATAACCTTTAATTTGTCCACACAGGTAGACACACGGGCGTGTGTATAGGCCATGTGTGACACACGGTCTGCCCCACAGGCATGTGTTCCGGCCGTTGTCCCCTGCACCTTAATTGTTGCAAAATAGAATGTCCAGAATTGAGCACACGGGCAGACACAGGCGTGTGTCTTAGCCGTGTGTGCTACACGGCCTAGCACACGGGCGTGTGGCATGGGCGTGTAGCACAAGTCAGAGAGCACCCTAATTTGAACACGGTCTGAAGCACGGGCGTGCCCTAGGACCACACGGGCGTGTCCCTTGGACCACACGGGCGTGTGAGCCCTGCAGTTAGCAAAAATTTTCTAAGTTTGTAAAAATTTCTAAAGTTCTCAGTTTAGTCTCGAACCACCTCCAAAGCATGTTTTGGGCCTCGTAGGCTCGTATAAGGGACTTTATGAATGATTTTAATTTGGAAACAAATTTTTATGTCTCAGAATTGTGTGATTGCTTGTGTTATAAGTCCGATAATGCCTCGAGCCATGTTCCGATGTTGAAACGGGTAAGGGGTGTTACACAAAAGCGCTAGTATGAAATGCACACAAGTGTCAATAATATGTTATTGACCTTCAAGGTATTATATAAGAACCAAATAAAATGCACACAAGTTTCAAAGCTTCCTCTAAAACAATTAATCCTATGACATGCCAATTATACCCGAAACTCTATTAGCCACCCTTTAATAGGGCATTTTCAATATCATTTATCATCGAAACACAATTCAATATAGTTTTCATCATGGTATCATAATCACCGACACATATACATGCTAAACATCATACTAACCATTTTCAAAGTCATCAATCATAGTCATACATTTTATACCAACAATCATCACTATTAATTCCTTAGCTTAGCTACTTAAAAAGAATATGTAAGGAACACATATTAGGTTAGCATAAATCAAAATCATCACATGTCAGACATCTTCTCTTTCCCTTGTATTTCGGAGTCTCGGCCACATCATTACTTACGTTTGATAATTCAAACATGAAAATAATGTTAGATCCACGCATTCAAACAAAGAAAGCATTGAAATCAAACATGATACGCATAACCCTAACTTGACTTCTTAGAACCCCAGCGTACGATTTTCACGTAACTTGCAACTCTCCCACTCAAATCTAATTTAAACTATAGAAATTTAATTTAGAGAACTCAAGCTATTCAAAAACACACCTATTATTTAAAGTTATTATCATTCTCTATCTAACTTCCAAACCATCAACCATAGCCATTAAGCATTTTTTTCCTTTCCAATTCAACATTTAAAAAGATGGCCTTGTATTAACTCTCATTTTTAAACTGTCAAACTAACTAACATTCAAAGGAATATTCACTAACCTTTGTAGATAAGCTCATGATAATAGAGGATGAAAATGTGCCAAATTTTTTTTCTTTGTTTTACAGTTTGGAGAAGAAGAGAATAATCTTTTTCTTTAGTTTTCTTAATTATTAAAATGAATTGAATCTATAATTAACACCATCTAATGGTTGAGAAAAAATTATGGAATGGTTAATGGAAATCTATGGTATGGATCAACACTATCCACAAAGCTAATTAAGGTTTTGATTTAATTACTCACAAAGCCTAAGTTTAATAAAACATTAAGAGCTTTTCTTAATCTCTTATCTAAATCCTTCAAATTTAATAACTTCTACAATTTAATCCTCATGCTTTAATTACTAGGTTTCTAATAAATTACTTAATAACAACCTTCTCTATTCTCGTATTCGTCTCGAAAATCTCTCAATTTAGTTTTTCGGAACAGCTCAATTTAAGAAATTCGATAATTGAATTTTCTGATATCGATGAAAAGGGGTAGTTACATTGAGTTGGTGTCACGAATCAACGAGGCACCAACTCAGTTAAGGAATCACGAAAATGTCCTTTCGTAATTAAAACAAGTTATACTATTTTAGAATATTTTAGTCTTTTTATTTTTTATAAAAAACCTAATAAAAAAATTTGCAAGTGTCTAGATTTGAACCTGTGCTATTTACATCAATAAAATATTGATTTTTTCATTGAACGAAAACTTTATTTTAATTTAATATTTATATTTTAATATTTCATGTGATATTAATTAGTTTCAAACCATAGTTTCATTATTTATTGTATTTTACTTTTAAATATACCTCTGTGTTCTAAACATGTAATTTTTGTATGCATACGCGTGAGATAGAATTCCCAACTTTTCTAATGTAAAATTAATTATATAAGAGAAATAGGAAAAATATTTGATACACTACCCACAAATGGAGTTGGGTTGATAGCAAGTGTTTTGCAAAGTATTGTAAAATATTTTAAAAGAACAATAAATATATAAAAGAAATGAAACCATAATAATTTTTTTTAACTCTACTTGTGAAGTTTAAAAAAGTATAGTGCCAACAACTTGACCGCCACCAGACGTGCAAACGTCTAGGCTGGAAATGCTGTAACAAGAAAAATAGAAAATAGAACAATGATGTCCACAAATTTACATGTAAAATTGTAATATAGTAAGTTTACAATGAAGCACTTCGGGAAGTATTCCGAGGATCGTACCCAAGGGAAGATGAGTTAAACTTAAATTTATCTTCTACATGAACAGGGCTAAATAGCAATAACTGAAAATTATAGTACGACAAATAATGAGAAAATTGAATATAGACAATAACATAAATTACTAAAAACAAATTAACAATCAAATTAAATATTAGATAACAAGCAGGAGACTAATTGAATATAGACAATAACATAAATTACTAAAAACAAATTAACAATCAAATTAAATATTAGATAACAAGCAGGAGACTAGCTCTCATTAGTGTTCATAATAAACTTCAAAACTTAGGTTTCAATAAATTAGCTAATAACTAACCAATTATTACCTATTGGCCTCCAACTAATTAATTAATCGAAAAAACCACTTATCTCTCGACCTCACAGTTAAACCAGGATAAATTATGAAGTGCTTAGTAAACTATTATCTCGACCTCATTTACCTAGATTACTTCTTAGGGTTGTTAGTCCTAGGGTTTAAGCATGCATAATTTAAGCCAACTAATTCTATGACAAACCTTAATTCTTCAGTTAATTACTCCCACGTCCGATTGTTAATCTTCCTAAGGAATTTAGCTATACATGAATCTAGATGCAATTTCCCCAATACTTAATTTAAACATGCAAACAAGAATTAAATTAAAAATAAGGGAAATAGAAATTGATTCGTTTCAATGTTGAACGCCCTTAGTAGCCGATAATCCTTTGATAGTCGTCGAGATATCGTTGATTGCAATAGAAAACTAAAAGAAAAAGATCAATAACTAAATAAACGATATTCAAATTGAATCCAAATCTGAAAACAACAATGAAAAATTGTTTTGATTCTAATAAAAACTAAATCTACTAATTAATAATCTAAGAACGGCCCCTTTAAACTTAGCCTAGACCTTACTATATAAAGGAAATTGTAGCTGCCCTAATTAGGTCAAATACAAGCCTTAAAATTGATAAAATTACATTATGCAGACAAAAACACCCTTGGCATTATTTTGTCCTCCGTCATAACGATGTTGCAACACCACAAGACTGATATCGCGACATAGGAGGTCGAATGGAACTTCTAGAGCTTCGAACTATGGTGTTGCAACCCCACTTGTTGGTGTTGCGAATGACCTGCTATCAAATGTAGTAGTAATTTCAATCTATTTTCGCACTTAAAGAGCTTGTTTTCTAGAAATTTTAGTATTAATTATTATAGTTTTAGTATTTAGTAGTTAATAGTAAAAGTTAGAAAAATAAGTGTTTTTAACACATTTTATGAGTGTTGTGACATATTAGGTCGACATGGGCCTTAGGTAGTTCTAATAGGTGTAATTGAGTGTGTAAGATGATGAATGATAGGCCCAATTGACGTAGGAGCAAGGGACGAGTGATGCACAAGTACCCTGAGCCGTCAAAGCATGAAACGAACTAAAGGAGGCACAAAACCTATGTTGTGTCGTGCCATCTGCCCTTTCCAAAATGTGCCATGTTCATGGACTTTCTTTAGAATTATCTACTAAAATTTGTGGTTACTTCCTAACGGACTTCATCTAATACCACCGCGGTGTCCAAACTCACATCACATAACCGCTCAACACTCAACTATACCCTTTTTCCCTGATATTATCAATCACACCTCATATATCTAACATAAGTACACATTCAGATAGGTTAAAATCATTTTCTTAACCAAATCATACTTCAGCAAAAGTTTCACACACATCAACACAATCATATAACACAGTATACATCAGGCACATACACATAATTGCTTCACAAAATCACATACATCCATACATACAATTCATTACATACTAGACTCATAAGGATACTATACCAAGATTACATCTCTATTTTTAGCAATCATTCAAGCATTCATACACCATTTCTTGAACATTGATCACAAGCGATCTATTTAGAAGGACTTGTAGGAGTAGATATTAGGGACTCACTTGAGACTCACCTTGTTGTAGGTCATAATCCTCAATCCTGAATGTTTTTCACGAACCAACAACATTAACTGCTTAAAATAACATGGATCCACCATTAAAACTCATTTACAGATAGATTGCTAACATCTCATCTACAGATTACCCCGATGTTGTGCCTAACTTACTGCCTATATGTTTCATAATATCCATACTCTTAACATAAAAAGTTATCAAACTTACCAGGAGATGGAACATCCTCTATTTAACCAAAGACTTTAGCTTCCAGTTTAACAAAGAAGAAATACAATTAGATTTGAGAAGAAAGTATCAAAAAGAAATTTTGTAGAAAGACAAACCTTTCTCAGAACCTTCATACACAAATATATATAACCCCATCCAACTTGGTGGAATTTAACAAGTGTCGCTTAATTCAAAATTTTTCCTTCTGAATGGCATACAGATTCCGAGAGATACATAAATGAGAATCTCACATAATGGATTTTAGACCAGTAAATCCAGTTAGTTCCTAACCAGGTCATTTTACAACCCAACTTAGCACAGTACTTCAAACAAATAAGACGTACTATACATTTGGCGGTGACTCATACCATAATCACCTTTTTGCTTAACAAAATCTTTTTTTTTAATATAGTAGAATAACCTGAGATGGAATCTCCACTTTCTTACTCGGCAGTTATATATGCCCACTCCTATTCGCTAGAAGACTATAACATGAAGGATTACACTACACCAAATAGATAACTTTGCGACTCTACGCCTAAATCTTGGATTCGTAAGACTTGGTGTGTGACATCACGTCTGTCAGGTGTGGGCTCGCTTCGAATCAGAAAATTTTCCACAAAATTACTAGTGAGGCACTTTCGTAATTTCTCTAAACTTTTGAGTCAAGTTGTAAATAAGAAAAATATTTCTAGAAATCTTTTGAAATAATTTCTTCAAAAAATTCTCTTTACAATTTCTTTTGAATTCAAGTCTATGAAAAATAATGACTCAAGGCTCTCTTTATATTGGGAGAGTTTAGAAAGTTCAACTATAATTAAACTTAATCACTTTAATATTAAATTAATATAGTACTTATCAAGATAAATATTAGCTTAAATTTAATATTAAATCTATTAAATTAATAGAATTAAATTAAATTTAATATTAAGATAATCACTTTAATATTAAATTAATAAAATACTATCAAGATAAGTTGAGTCCCAATAGAGTCCTAGTAGAAGTGTGATTCCTCCATTGATCAATCGTGGAAGGACCACCCACCGGCCATGGAATCTTGTCGTCGTCGTCACCGACATTGTCATGTCCGATGGTGCCATCACAGGCGCGGCACCCTCACAGCACCCCGAGCTGATTTGATTATTGTCTGTTTAGTCCAGGCCAATGACGGCTTGACTGGTCCGGTCCTGCCACCAGTTGGACCGTCAGCCCGATTTCACATGTCAAGCCTAGTTTGACCAGATTTTGGCTCTTGGTCTCGATTTTGGGTTCTTGAGTCTAATTTTCGATCTCAAGTCCAATTTCCAAGTTCAATTACCCATGGGCCAATTATTTGACTTGAAAATTAATTTCAAAAAATATCATATTTATTTCAATTAATTTGGTTAATTTAAATTTACTTGATCAAAATTAATTTTTCCAAAAATCGCTTAGATTTTCCAAAATATTTTTTCAAGAAAATTCTTTAATCAAATTCTCTAGTTGAACAATTCTCACGACTACCTAATTTAATTTCCACATCGAATAAATCGACTCAATTAAATTATTTCAAAAGTCGTAGAATTTCCTTCTGATTCAAATGCAATTCGATCGAGTTTTTATTGAGCTAGCGGAGGGACTAATCAGATATATACAATTAGGCTCGAGTAATTGCAATTATGTTCAGAAGCATTCGATAATTCGCAATTCACTTAGTCATGGAGTCAGTCCACAAGAAGTATCATGATTGAAAACTCCTTATTGTATACTCTTTACAAAAGCAATTCAACCAATTGTTTTATCCAGTAACCTCGTCATGTGTGTGTTACCCTTATATGATATCCTTGATTCCTTTGAGTTAAATCCATTCACTCAATACAATCATATTTTATCTCATTGTCACCATTGTGTCTTCTTAATAATTAATATGATCACTTTCAACAAATGACTTTGATAAATTGCTCATTTGAGAACAAGCAACTCGGGACCACGTTCCATATTTATCAATCCACACAATGCCAATAAGAGAATATCGTTAACTCTTTAATCGATCTATAAATTCCATTGTTGCTAGTAAAGCCATGTCATACACAAGTCATGTACCCAACATATCGACTATCTTTAGAGCATAAGCCTCCACTTATATAAAAGCACATGAGTTACATACGCATGGTCAATGACTAACTCAGGATTTAGGTAAATCACACCATGAATGTCACAAGTGAATTAATTCACAAATGGATTCAAAATTAATTCATCTTGAGTCCAGACCAATGTATCATTCTTCCAATGAATACATCTATGTCTCTACCCATAAATTCAATTACTCTGATAGCCAAGACTAGTCATCTCCCCAATTGGAATTGTAGACAACATAATAATCCTTCTAAGCATTTGAATCAAATGCTCACTTTGATTCTTTTACGGGATTACGGACTCGTTTAGATTATCTACTGAAGTAAGTTGTCTTTCTCATAACGTAAATGTTCTTACAGTGCCACTTATCATCAGTTTGAACTTAGACAATCAACGAGCTAATATTTGCTTGTCACAATTTCGCTGTGCATGCAAAACATGAAAGATAAAAACACAAAAGATATAATAGTAAAATGTGAAATTAACTTTATTTATTCATCGTTCAAATATATAGAAAATAATTACATGTTTACTATAATATGGGCACATTTCCCAACAGAATGAAGTGGAATTAGTTTTCTCGCACTTAGTGATAGCCTTATGGCAACAGGCAAAGGTGTCGGTAAGACAACTAGGTCGTGTATTACAACCAATAAAGTTTCCAATATTGGAAACAAGTGTGGAATATCTTACAGGGAATAGGAAATGAAAAAAAAATGATAAATAAAAAACCACATCTAGGCAAGAATGTGCTATCCAATTCTAAACGGATAGTTTGGTGGATGCAAAAAACTGGACTGATATACGAGGACTATGCAAGGAAAAACGGGTTGAAGTTGCCACAATTTCCAACAGCTAAGTACGAGGTAATGGCCGAATTGAGCAAGACGAAAAAAGAGGAGGAATCAGAAGACGAGGAAGATCTCAAAGAAGATTCTGAAGAAGATCTCGAGGAGATTCAAAAGGCAAACCGGACAAAGCTGATGGAGAGTCAGAGCCTGATTCCGATTAATTTTGAACTTTTTTTTATTTCAATTTGGACCTAGTATTCTATTTTTTATTCGGGATGATTTTTATTTTGTTCTGCTTTTTATTTAGTTAGAATTGTAATATTTTATATATGTAGTTGTGTTTAGTTTTTATTAGTAGGAACCTCAAATTTTTTAAGGCACAATAATGTTGAGTTAAAACCGAAAGGAGGAGCAGTCGCACCAATTGTATTACACGAATCATGCCAATCGGGTAACCTCTTCTTTCCTTTATATTTTATTGTACATTAGGGATAATGTGCTGAATAAAGTTTGAGGGTGACTTCGAAAATTTTTTTAAAATATTTTTTGTTATTCTATTTTATTTTTCTTTATTTTTAGTTATTTTTAAAAAAAAATTACTTTCCATGTTTTCTATGTGCTTGAGCTTGTAGAAATACAAGTGATTTAGGAGCATATTAATAGGATTTTATGAATAAACTGTAAATTTAGTTTGATAATAATTGATTCTAAATTTTCTAATTTTAAACTAATTAATTCAATTTATTACACTGTGAATAGATTTAAGAAGTTAAATATACCACGTGATAACAGATATATAAATAGCATGCATGTTAAATTGAAATATAGGTTGTAGAAATTGATAGAGTTGGTTGATTTAATCCATGTTGTAACAGCCTGATTTTGGGGCTAGACGGAATAGTGGTTTCGGAACCGCTAATCCGAGGTCAGAGAATTATTTTTAATATTATTTTATGGGTTATAGCATGATTATATGAGTGTATGAAAATTTTGGTGCATTAATTTTAGTGATTGCATGTGTAATATCCTAGATATAGGCCTGTGCATTTATATGTGGTACTTGATTAATTTGTAATTTAAGAATTTGAGGTTGAACTGAGGCCTTGATTAAATATTTGGATTAGTCACCTTAGGGTTTAAAAACAGTGATTTGGGTAATTTAATTGATATATTGGGCTTGTGGCCCAGTAGCTAGGGGCACAGTAGAGGGGGAGCTTAAAGTGGCGTCACAAGCACTTGGGAAGGGCCCAAATTTGGCCGCTTGGAGCCCAAAAGATTGGGTCAAAAATTCGGCAACCCAGGAGAGTTAAGTGGAAGGCACACTTGCTAAAATTTAGGGGATTTAATTCTTTTATTTTAGTGATAAAGTGCTGATAATATGAAGAGAAAGATTAGGGCTATTTTTGAGGAGCTAAGGGATTAAGATAATAGGTGGGATAAAAGCTATCAGATGACAGCAGAGTTGGCTGAAAATCCAACTCTGAGAGGGGGATTGTATTGCCGAAATCTATATAAGCCAAGTGATCATCCTTTCTTTCAATTTTTCTCTCTTCTTCCTCACCTAGCCGAAATTATCTTTTTTCCATTTGTTTTAATTTCTTTTCAAAACCTAAACTCCCTAGACATTTTCCCCTCTCCTCAGTATTTTCTCTAAAAGAATTTTCTCGAAGGTGCACCATAGTTGAATACTCCTCTTTAATCTAGTAAGTTTCGGGGTTTTGCTTCTTTACAATTTCTTCAATTCTCTTTTATCAAGTTTCTAATCCGAATCAGTTTTCTAAGGCCCTGTCAATTTTACTCTCTTGTTTGAAACCGAATCCTTTCTTGCAGAGATCTATAGTGCCGATTTGTGGAAAAGCCGAAGGTAGGAAGGTGGCGTTTTCTTAAGGACTTTCGGGATTCGACAAATTAGGTAAGAGATCTATTAGTTTTAATGTGTAGGTTGAGCTTTATTAACCTTGGCCGAATATTGAAGGGCTAAATCTTCGTGTGATTTTCCAGTTTTTGAGCAAGGCTTTACACTGAGGGTAGTAGATTTGGATATCAACTAAGGATAGGAGATTTCGCGATATCAGGTGTGTAACACTTCCCCACCATCTAGATCTAATTAATATGTACATGTTTATAAGTTTTATATGTTACAATAAATGCCGAAATCTCGGTTTAATGATGGAAGCCAAAAAGGGTAAAAGCAAATCACCAGGTCAGTAAATGTTTTGATTATATGATATAAGTAAATTGACTTTCTGTGATTGCATGGGTTGGGTTTGATAAAGGAGGAAGTTATACATTGTAGCGGTATTTTACCCTAATCTGTGTAGCGACTTTGCCGTGATCTGTGTAGCGGCTTTGCCGTGATCTGTCTAAGTGGCTACGGCCATGATCTGATGATGAGCAGCAAGACTGCCATCAAGGCGTGTAGCGGTGTGTGTCGATTGTAGAAATCCCCAATGGTGTGCTTGGCTGGTACGGGGGCGTGTAGCGGATGGACATCTAGGTTTTGGGTTGGGCTTGCATATTAGTTCTTGTTATTATATGTGTTAAACTGTTTAATCTGTTTTATGGGCTTAAGGCCCAAAATCTAGTGGTGCATGAGGGTTGCACACTGAGTCTCGCGACTCACCCTATTAATTAACCTTTCAAGTGATACCTAGTGCTTCGGACCGGGCTGGAGAGGAACGCAAGGTGGCCATGCAAAAGAACATCTGGATCCAGCAAAAAGACTCAAGTTATTATTTTATATTTTTAATTAATGGATTTTAAATCTCATTGTAATAAGGCCATGGGCCACTAATTTATGTTTTGTTTTTATTTTGGGCTTTAATTACTTTTAGTTATTTAAATTCTTATTGAACTAATGCATGTATTTAAATTTGGGTTTTTAATTCATAAAGGCATATATTTAAACTATCAACTATTAAATTTTTTTCGAATAAAAAAATAAACTTTAGGAAAATATTTTCTGAAAATACGACATGTTTTCCAAAATTTTCTTAGTGACATACCAGATCCGGTCGTGGTGTTTAGGCCGGGTTTAGGGTGTTATAAATTGGTATCAGAGCCCGGTTCAAAACTCGGCTATGGGGTTTTTGGGCTCAAAACTTTTTTCTAAAATGGGCTTTTGAAATATGACTGTCTTTAAGTAATAACAGATCTGTTAGCTCGGCAAGGCACCTGCGTCTCCGGCCCAAGTCCGCCAGGTAAGTACTCTGAACCATTGTGTGATCTTTATATATGTGGGCTTAATGGGCCTAGTGGGACATGGATTAGTTAGAATTAGAACTTGATGGACTCTAGGCTTAGTACAAACTACTTCTTAAAATTTCATAAAACTTAATTTCACTGAACAAACCCGTTAACGAGCCGCAAGGCTAGGGTGTGGTAACCGTCATACGCATGTCTAGGAAGGATCCGGAAGAGCCTGGTATTTAAGCAGTCCTAGTGACTCACCTCCTCTTCGCTGGAATCCTACCTGGTGCGTAGTGACTGTTCACCTTAGCCAAGTTGGGGTGTGGCAATGGGCATAGGCATGTCTAGGAGTGGATTCAGGGAGAGCTTGGTACTTAAGCAGTCCTAGCGACTCACCTCCTCTTCACTAGAATCCTACCTGGTGCGTAGTGACTATTCACCCTAGTTACGAGGACTGGTTGATGGGCTAAACCCTATGACTAAAACCCAAAAGGGACCGACCACCCTATTTTCGAAAAAAAGAAAAAAATTCCCAAGGTTTGTAAAATTTGCAAAACATATTTGAATCTCCAATCAACCATGAACTTATAAAATACCTGTGTTTCGAAAATTTACCCGAAAATCTCACGTTTACAAGAATAACCCGGACCATGAAATTGGATTTTTCCAAAAGTACCCCTGTTTAAAAAAAACAACAACAAACAACATCAAAGTTTGAAAAAAAATTACCAAACTACCCTTGTTTTGCAAAATGACCAAAATACCCTCGGATTTCAAAATTATCGAAATACCCCCGAATTTCAAAATTACCGAAATACCCCCGAATTTTAAAATTACCGAAATACCCCCGAATTTTAAAATTACCAAAATACCCCGAATTTCTAAACTACCAAAATACCCCCGGATTTCAAAATTTTCGAAAATACCCTCGGAGTGTAAAATTACCGAAATACCCCTAGAATTAGAAAATTACCAAAATACCCTTACTTCATAAAATCACCAAGGACCTTATTTTGAAAAATTACGAAAATACCCCTGTAGGATAAAATTACGAAAATACCTCTGGGTAGTGAAAACAACACCGACAGCAACAACAACGCTACTTTTCTGTAATGAACGCGAGTTCATGAATATTGATGATTGAATGAATGAACTTGAAACTGTATTGTGTATGAATTCGAAAGAACTACCTCTTAAAACTATTCATCATAAGACTGTTCGCGATAAATCAGTGGAAAGAAATAATGATTCATAAAATTCTTAATCAGAAAAACGCAAATCAGAAAAATGAGTACAAGGGGTCGAGGACATCCGCCGCGTGGACGCGGTAGGGGTAGGATGACCTTGTCTGAGCCAGTGGGGTCTGGCCATGGGTCAGGTAACGAACTGCCGGATCCTCCAGCTGTGGAGGGAGAGTTACAGGATCAAGCGACCGGAGACGATGCTGTATCCCAGGTAATGTTGCGAGTCCTGGAGAGAGTTGCTGGAGTAGGCATGGGCACAGGAGCCCGGAAATCTGTGTTAGAGCAGCTTAAGGCCAATGGGGCAGAAGTGTTTAGGGGAGTTTCTGGGGTAGCCCCTAACACAGCTGAGTACTGGATGGAAGTGACTGAGCGTATAATGGATGACTTAGACTTCACGGTAGAGGAAAAGTTGAAAGGGGTCGTGTCTCTCCTCCGAGATGAGGTCTACCAGTGGTGGCTCACGGTGAAAGAAGGTATTGTCGCAGACCGGATTGACTGGGACTTCTTTAAGGAGTCATTTCAGGGGAAGTATGTCGGGGCCAGCTATATAGATGCCCAAAGGAAGGCATTCCTGAACTTGGTACAGGGAAGTAAGTCTGTGGCTGAATATGAGGCCGAGTTTCTGGGCTTGAGCCGTTACGCTCGAGGAATGGTAGCAATGGAGTATGAACGTTGTGTTCGGTTCGAGGATGGGCTGCGAAATGAGTTAAGGGTTCTGATAGCACCGCAACGAGAGAGAGTTTTTGCTGTTTTGGTAGATAAGGTTAAAATAGCTGATGAAGTGAAACGGGTTGAGAGACAAGAAAGGGATAAGGATCAGGGTAAGAATAAAAGGAGTTTTGGGCCATCAAGAGCATCTGGGAATTTTCAAAAGAGGCCTAGGGCTGATGGGCCAGTTCGTGCTCCGACAAGTCAAAATCAAGCATCTTCTACATGTGGGAGGACGCATTATGGGGAGTGCAGAATAAAAATAGGTGGATGCTTTAGGTGTGGGTCCACAGAACATCTGATTAAGGATGTCCTCAGATGGATCGGGTACAGCCAACAGGCCGAGGTTCTGATCAGGTTAGGAGAGGCGATCAGCCTGGACCAACGGGTCGTGGTGCAGGTAGAGGAGGAAATGGGGATGGTCGAGGTCGTGGAGCACCTAGTAGGTAATGTAGATGCAAGGCAGTCAGGTCTAGTTTATGCAGTTCGTCGACATGAGGATGGTGACGCACCGGATGTCATAACCGGTGCGTTTCTTATAGCTGACAGCCCTTTTCTTGCTTTGATTGATATTGGGTCAACCCACTCCTATGTTGCATGTTCGATATCGGAACCTTAAGTATAGATCCTGAAACAACTACTAGGAAGATGACTGTGGTTAGTCCCCTAGGACAATCTAGGGTAGTAGACAAGCTGTTTAAGGATGTACCTTTAGAGACTCAAGGGGTAGTGTTTCCGGTAGACTTAATGGAATTGCCATTTGGAGAGTTCGATCTTATCCTAGGAATGGATTGGTTGTCAAAGCATCGTGCTAAGTTGGATTGTGGGTCTAAGCGCATGGTGTTAAGTACCCCGGAAGGCGGGGAGGTGGTTGTGTTAGGAGAAAGAAGGAACTATTTGTCCAACGTAATGTCGGCCTTGAAAGCTGTTAAGATGATTCGGAAAGGATGTAACACCTTTTTAGCTTTTATTAGTGCTTTGGATGTTAAGGAGGTGACTGTCGATGGGGTTCGAACAGTCAAGGATTTTGCAGACGTCTTTCCGGAGGAGTTGCCAGGATTACCCCCGGATCGCGAAGTGGAGTTTGGAATAGAACTACTCCTGGGTACGGCTCCGGTATCTATTGTCCCTTATCGAATGGCGCCTAAGGAGCTGGTGGAGCTCAAAGCTCAGATTCAGGAGCTATTGGATCGAGGATTCCTCCGACCGAGTGTGTCTCCATGGGGAGCGCCGGTCCTATTCGTGAAGAAGAAGGACGGATCCATGCGTATGTGCGTGGACTATCGTCAACTGAATAAGTTGACGATTAAGAATAAGTACCCATTACCGAGAATCGATGATTTGTTCGACCAGCTCAGAGGAGCTTCGGTCTTTTCTAAGATTGGTCTAAGGTCGGGATATCATCAGTTAAAGGTGAAGGAAGAAGACATTCGTAAGACGGCATTTCGAACACGCTACGGTCATTATGAGTTTTTGGTAATGCCGTTTGGTTTGACGAATGCGCCAGCAGCATTTATGGATATGATGAACCGGGTGTTTCAGCCATACCTTGATCGGTTCGTCGTAGTATTTATCGACGATATATTGGTTTATTCCAAGTCTGAGGAGGAGCATGATGCACATCTTCGAGTGGTGTTGCAAATTCTGAGGGAAAAGCAGCTGTACGCAAAGTTCAGTAAGTGTGAGTTCTGGCTGAAGGAGGTGACTTTTCTAGGGCATGTGGTTTCCGTAGAGGGGATTAGGGTAGACCCTCGAAAAATCGAAGCTATGTTAAATTGGAAATCGCCGAAGTCTGTGGCAGAAATTCGAAGTTTCTTAGGATTAGCAGGATATTATCGAAGGTTCGTTGAGGGGCTCTTTCAATAGCGGCACCATTAACTAAGTTGTTGAGGAAGGGAGTATCTTTTGTGTGGACTAACAAACAACAGGAGAGCTTTGAGAGGCTGAAGAGAATCCTGACGGAAGCACCCGTGTTAATTCAGCCAGAGGCAGGAAAAGAATTTACCATCTATTGTGATGCATCACACACAGGGTTAGGGTGTGTGCTGATGTAAGATGGAAAAGTTTTGGCATACGCATCTCGACAGTTGAGACCGCATGAGTTGAACTACCCTACGCATGATCTGGAATTGGCGGCGGCAGTGTTTGCTCTGAAGATTTGGAGACACTACCTGTATGGGGAAAAATCAGTAATTTACACCGACCATAAAAGTTTGAAGTATCTCCTTACTCAGAAGGAGTTAAATTTACGGCAACGTAGGTGGATCGAGCTCTTGAAGGACTATGATTGCTCGATTGAATACCATCCCGGCAAGGCCAATGTGGTGGCAGATGCGTTGAGTAGGAAGGTGATTGCAGACCTAAGGGCGATGTTCGCTCATCTTAGTTTGTATGAGGATGGTAGTTTGGTGGCTGAGCTACAAGTAAGACCTATGTGGACAAGTCTAATCAAGAAGAAGCAACTTTTGGATGATGTCTTTAGTACTCGAATCTAACAAGTGCAGGAGGGTGAAGTAGAGGACTATAGTCTGAACAATGATGGAGTTTTGTGTTTTCGTATGAAGGTTTGTATGCCAAAAGATGAGGAGCTAAGGCAGATGATTCTTCGGGAATCGCATAGTAGCCCCTATGCTATGCATCCTCGAGGAGTTAAGATGTATCGGGATTTGCGAGACCAGTTCTGGTGGTCAGGTTTGAAGCGAGAAGTTACGAAATATATGGGAAAGTGTTTGACGTGTCAGCAAATCAAAGCTGAACACCAGTTGCCTTTGGGATTATTGCAGCCGGTAAAGATTCCCCAATAGAAGTGGGAGAGAATCACAATGGATTTTGTTAGTGGGTTACCCCTTACACCCACCAAGAAAGATTCAATTTGGGTAATTGTGGATCGGTTGACGAAGTCTGCTCACTTCATACCGATTCGGTCGACTACTCTTTGCAAAAGTTGGCTAAGTTGTACGTGGCTGAGGTTGTAAGATTACATGGTGTACCGGTGTCGATCATATCGGATAGGGACCCTAGGTTCACGTTACGATTTTGGAAGGCTCTTCATCAAGCAACGGGAACAAGGTTAGACTTCAGTACCGCTTTTCACCCGCAGTCTGATGGTCAGCCTGAGAGGGTAATTCAGATCTTGGAGGATATGCTAAGGGGTTGCAACATCGATTTTAGGGGTAGTTGGGAGGAGTATTTACCCTTGGCTGAATTCGCGTATAACAATAGCTATCAAGCTAGTATTCAAATGGTGTCGTATGAAGCATTATATGGAAGGAGATGTCGTACTCCAACTTGTTGGACGGAGTTGGGTGAACGTCAGGTATTGGGTCCGGAACTAGTTTCGGAAACGGAGGAAAAAGTTAAGTTAATACGGGCTCGATTGAAGGAAGCGTCTGATCGGCAAAAATCTTATGCGAATCTAAAGCGGAAGGAGGTAGGATTCGCAGTAGGAGACCAAGTCTTCTTGAAGGCATTGCCGTGGAAGAAAGTAAGAGGTTTGGACGAAAGGGTAAGCTAAGTCCTCGGTTTATTGGGCCTTATAGGGTGTTAGAACGTGTGGGGCCAGTGGCTTATCGTTTGGAGTTGCCTTCAGAGTTGGAGCAGATACATGACGTGTTCCATGTCTCGATGCTGAGACGTTATCGATCTGATCCATCGCACATAGTGCCAGTGGAAGAAATTGAAGTAAGGCCAGATTTATCTTTTGAGGAGGAACCAGTACAAATTTTGGATCGAGATATAAAAGTGTTGAGAAGGAAGTCCGTTCCTTTGGTCAAAGTTCTATGACGGAATCACGGTACAGAAGAGGCGATGTGGGAGCCAGAGGATGTTATGCGACAACAGTATCCCCATCTCTTTTGATCAGGTAAATTTCGAGGACGAAATTTATTTTAAGGGGGTAGAACTGTAATATCCTAGATATAGGCCTGTGCATTTATATGTGGTACTTGATTAATTTGTAATTTAAGAATTTGAGGTTGAACTGAGGCCTTGATTAAATATTTGGATTAGTCACCTTAGGGTTTAAAAATAGTGATTTGGGTAATTTAATTGATATATTGGGCTTGTGGCCCAGTAGCTAGGGGCACAGTAGAGGGGGAGTTTAAAGTGGCGTCACAAGCACTTGGAAAGGGCCCAAATTTGGCAGATTGGAGCCCAAAAGATTGGGTCAAAAATTCGGAAACCCAGGAGAGTTAAGTGGAAGGCACACTTGCTAAAATTTAGGAGATTTAATTATTTTATTTTAGTGATAAAGTGCTGATAATATGAAGAGAAAGATTAGGGCTCTTTTTGAGGAGCTAAGGGATTAAGATAATAGGTGGGATAAAACTATCAGATGACAGCAGAGTTGGCCAAAAATCCAACTCTGGGAGGGGGATTGTATTGCCGAAATCTATATAAGCCAAGTGATCATCCTTTCTTTCAATTTTTCTCTCTTCTTCCTCACCTAGCCGAAATTCTCTTTTTTCCATTTGTTTTAATTTCTTTTCAAAACCGAAACTCCCTAGATATTTTCTCCTCTCCTCGGTATTTTCTCTAAAAGCTGAATTCTCTTTTGTTCATATTTTCCTTCTCCTATAACCGAATCTTCAAGGCTGATTTTCCCGAAGGTGCACCATAGTTGAATACTCCTTTTTAATCTAGTAAGTTTCGGGATTTTGCTTCTTTACAATTTCTTCAATTCTCTTTTATCAAGTTTCTAATCTGAATCAGTTTTCTAAAGCCCTGTCGATTTTACTCTCTTGTTTGAAACCGAATCCTTTCTTGCTGAGATCTGTAGTGCCGATTTGTGGAAAAGCCGAAGGTAGGAAGGTGACGTTTTCTTAAGGACTTTCAGGACTCGACAAATTAGGTAAGAGATCTATTAGTTTTAATGTGTAGGTTGAGATTTATTAACCTTGGCCGAATATTGAAGGGCTAAATCTTCGTGTGATTTTCCAGTTTTTGAGCAAGGCTTTACACTGAGGGTAGTAGATTTGGATATCAACTAAGGATAGGAGATTTCGCGATATCAGGTGTGTAACACTTCCTCACCATCTAGATCTATTTAATATGTACATGTTTATAAGTTTTATATGTTACAATAAATGCCGAAATCTCGGTTTAATGATGGAAGCCAAAAAGGGTAAAAGCAAATCACCAGGTCAGTAAATGTTTTGATTATATGATATAAGTAAATTGACTTTCTGTGATTGCATGGGTTGGGTTTGATAAAGAAGGAAGTTATACGTTGTAGCGGTATTTTACCCTGATCTGTGTAGCGGCTTTGCCGTGATCTGTGTAGCGGCTTTGCCGTGATCTGTCTAAGTGGCTACGGCCATGATCTGATGATGAGCAGCAAGACTGCCATCAAGGAGTGTAGCGGTGTGGGTCGATTGTAAAAATCCCCAATGGTGTGCTTGGCTGGTACGGGGGCGTGTAGCGGATGGACATCTAGGTTTTGGGTTGGGCTTGCATGTTAGTTCTTGTTATTATATGTGTTAAACTGTTTAATCTATTTTATGGGCTTAAGGCCCAAAATCTAGTGGTGCATGAGGGTGCACACTGAGTCTCGCGACTCACCCTATTAATTAACCTTTCAGGTGATACCTAGTGCTTCGGACCGGGCTGGAGAGGAACGCAAGGTGGCCATGCAAAAGAACATCTGGATCCAGCAAAAAGACTCAAGTTATTATTTTATATTTTTAATTAATGGATTTTAAATCTCGTTGTGATAAGGCCATGGGCCACTAGTTTATGTTTTGTTTTTATTTTGGGCTTTAATTACTTTTAGTTATTTAAATTCTTATTGAACTATTGCATGTATTTAAATTTGGGTTTTTAATTCATAAAGGCATATTTTATTTAAACTATCAACTATTAAATTTTTTTCGAATAAAAAAATAAACTTTAGGAAAATATTTTCTGAAAATATGACATGTTTTCCAAAATTTTCTTAGTGACATACCAGATCTGGTCGTGGTGTTTGGGCCGGGTTTAGGGTGTTACAGCATGCTTAATTTTGAAGAAGGACTAAATCGCATAAAGAGCGAAAGCTTTGATCTACAAGCTAAAGGTGTCAAATAGCTATTGAATATTAAATTGGAGGTCCTTAATGTGCAATTAGGCCTTATTTAGGGTGATGGTCGGCCATAGGGACAAAGAAATGACTTGGTCAATGGTTAGGTGTAGTATTAGGTGACTTAATTGAGTAATAAAATAAAATAAAGAAAAGCTATCATCTTTCCATCTTCTTCTTCTTCCACCGAAAATATTAACAAGAATAGGCGTTTAGAGACTTGAAACTTTCAGCAACTTACACTCCTTGGAAGTAAGTTATTTTGGTGATCATTCTTGATGATTTTTGTACTTTTGGGACCCATCTGGCATAATCTAGCAAATGAGGGGACTATTTTGCAAAATGGTTGAGAGTATAGGGTTTTTCCATGTGAGAATTTATGTGTTTCCTGAAATTTTATGGAAGAAAATGAATCTTAGAGGTTTAATGAATAACATTTGTGAAAGGATTTTACATGAAAACTCTTAATAGGACTATTTGTAAAAGTTATAAAAATGGATAGTAAATGTGTGAAATAACTGAAATTGTGAGTTGCTATAAGAGAGAATATGAATTTACTAGTCTTGGATGTGTGAAAAATAAACATATTTCATTTTACAAGCTTAGGGACAAAATCATAATTTTGTGAAAGTCTAGGGGTAAAACGGTAATTTTGCCAAAATAAGAATTGTTGGAGTGATTTGATTAATGTGGTTATTTAATAACCTAAATATGTCATTATAGATCAAGAAGAACGTGGAATCAACCTTGACCGAGGAAAAGGTAAGGTTTCGAACTAAACACCAAATTGTCATATTTTATATCGAGGTAAGTTTATATGTAAATAATACATCCTTTTTACTTATGTTATTACATATTAATGCATTGTGTGAGATGTGAATGAATATTATTGATATCTATTAAAATGATAGAAAGTGAGAAAATTCTCGGATGAACCTTCGGAATAGGAAAAAGGATACAGATAAGCATCCGTGAATAAGTAATTGTTGGTGGGCTGTGTCCGATACCATCGTATTTATTTTTATTAGTGGGTTGTGTGCGATACCACCGTGGATATATGATTATTGGTGGGCTGTGTGCAATACCACCATGTTATTTATTAATGGTGGGCTGTTTGAGAAACCACCGTGTATCCGGTATTATTCCGAAGTGTTCATCGAGAAACTTTAACTAAGTGAAATTACGTGTGGCTATGTGGTGATAAGTGCAGGGTATAAGTGCATGTAAATGTGAGCAATGTTTATGATATGTATTTGGAATGTGGTAAGATTTGAAATGAGTAAGTATAACTACGAAGATCTAAATTGTTTTTGATTGATAAGTATGTGGTATGATATTTATTGTTTGTATACAGACTTACTAAGCTTAAAGCTTACTCCCTTCTTTTTTTCCCTTATTTTATAGTGTCAAGAAGCCAGCTCGGGATACAGAGACCGTCGGAGGATCACATACACTATCCACACATTTTGGTATATTGAGATTTACTTTGAATTATGGCATGTATAGGGACTTGATCTTTTTGGTTATATGTCATATTGGTTTAGCCAAATGTGTTGGCTTAGGATGATATTTGATTCTTTTTGTACAGGGTCATAGTTGATGGCTATTTCTTATTAATATATAGAAATGGTGATGTTTATCATGAATGTGCAAATTGTATGGTTCAGCAATTGGCATATCCTTATGCATGAATGAATAGGTTGCTTGATGTGGTTTATGTTGGTGTATGTATGGATGGCAAAAAGGCTTGGTAAATAGCCTTGTTATTGTCCACACGAGTAGATACACGGTCGTGTGTGACACACGGTCTGCCCCATGGGCGTGTAGTTCAGCCGTGTGTCCCCCTGCATCCTAGGTTGTCAAAATAGAATGGCAGTAGTAACCACACGGGCTGAGGCACAGCTTTGTGTCTCAACCGTGTGGAAGACACGGTCATAGGACATGGGCATGTGCCCAGGCCGTGCGAAATCTGCACTTGAATTTAGGAATTTAATTCACCATACGGTCTACAAACACGGGCATGTGCCTTGGCCGTGTGACCCTATTGGGTTGATGATGTCATAAACAAAATGTCAAAGGTTTTGCACATGAGCCAGGACACGGGCGTGTCCCGATATGCTTAGGCCATGTGAATTACACAATCTCTCAACATGGCCATGTTACCAAGTCACACAGGCATGTTGCCCTTCCACACGGGCGTGTGCCCCTGTTTTTAGTGATATTTTCCAAAGCTTTCCAAAGAACTCGATTTGATCCCGAAACATTTCTAAGATGTGTTTTGGGCCCATATTATGGATGATTAGAGGAAGTTTGAAAAGTTTTAAATTTTGAACGGATTTTTATGACCCGGTAGTGTATTTTAGTATATGTTTTGAGTTAGACAACATCTCGTACCCTGTTTCGGTGCTAAACAAGGGTAAGGGGTGTTATATTTAATGGTATCAGAGCTATGGTTTAGTCGATTCTCGGACTACCATAGCGTGTGTGTGAGTCTAGTTATACATGCCATAAATATATTATGATAGTGTGGTGACTCCTGACAATTTCAAACTGTGTTTTCATATAATAAATGTATCTCGACCGAGCTGCTACTGATGATGCTGCAAGTAATGCGCAGCTCCCGCGCAAGGGACCGCGCCAATAGAAAGTAGACCTGGGACCTTGGATCAAGGAGAAGAGGCTCAGGAAACCTTTCTCCGTATGGTGAGTAACTGGTATATTGAATTTGTTCAAGCAAATCCTAATGCTCAACCTCCTCCACCCCCTATACCTTAGCCGGTCCCCGTTGCTCTTCAAGGTATTAATTTGGTAAGACTGACCAAACCCCCGGATGATAAGATTCGAAAGTAAGGGGTCGAGGAATTTAGAGCCAATATAGATGACGATCCTGAAAAAGCAGAGTTCTGGCTTGAGAATTCTATGTGGGTATTTGATGAACTTTCTTTCACGTCCGAGGAATGCTTAAAATGTGTCGTACCATTAATGAAGGACTCGGCATACTGCTGGTCAGTAGTTCCGAAGGAGAGAGTGACATGGGATTTCTTCTTAGAGGAGTTCCGAGAAAAATATATAAGTCAGGGGTTCATCGATCAGAAACGGAAAGAGTTCCTTGAACTGATGCAAGGTAAAATGTCTGTGGCAGAGTATGAACTTGAATTTGTCAAACTCAGTAAGTATGCTCAAGAGTGTGTGTCTACCGAAGCTATTATGTGTAAGAGATTTGAAGATGGACTGAGCGAGGATATTAGATTGTCAGTCAGAATCTTAGAGTTGAAAGAATTCGTGGTATTGGTCGATAGAGCTTGCAAGGCTAAAGAGCTGAATAAGGAAAGGAGAAAAGCTATGATTGAGGCCTGAGATGCAATGAAGAGACTGATGAGTAAGTCATTCCATTCCCAATCGAATAGGTCCAAAGAAACAAACCCTCGGACGACCGTTTCAGCTAGGTATTCACACCGAGGTCGTGGTAAAACATATTCGAACTCTAGAGTTCAAGACACCTCGATGGCAAGTGTGGGTAATGCGAAGTCTAATAAACCCGAGTGTCAGAATTGTGGTAGACAACATATTGGAGAGTGTTGGGGAAACAATCGAGCTTGCTACAAGTGCGGTTCACTAGACCACTTCATTCAAAACTGTCCTGAGATGGATGAGAAAGACAGAAAGCAAGAAGTGAGAGCGAGTAATGTACCTTCGAGGGGTAGACCACAGAAAAACCAAGGAAGTGGGGCTAGCAGTAGAGGTACGCCTAGGGATTCTACTGGGAGATCAGAGGGTAGAACGCCTGCAAGGACTTATGCCATTTGCGCTCGCAAAGAGGCATCATCCCCAGATGTAATTACGGGTACTTTTTCTCTTCATGATATTTCTGTTGTTGCTTTGATTGACCCGAGGTCTACTCATTTGTATGTTTGTATGAAAATAGTGTCTAGCATGAGTATGATTGTTGAGTCTACAGAATTTGTGATAAAAGTGTCAAACCCGTTAGGCAAGCATGTGATAGTTGACAAAGTGTGTAGAAACTGTCATTTGATGATTAGATGCGATTGTTTTCCGGCTAACCTCATACTACTACCGTTTGATGAATTCGACCTAATTCTTAACATGGATTGGTTGACTGTTCATAATGTGTTAGTAAACTGTGGTAGTAAGTTTATTGAACTGAGATGTGTAAATGGAGATATTATTCGGGTTGAATCAGGTGAATCGGATAGCTTGCCTGTAGTGATTCTTTCTATGGCAGCTGAGAAATGTATGAGAAAAGGGTATGATCCCTATCTTGCATTTGTGTTAAATACCCAAGAGTCGGAAGTAAAGATTGAATCAGTGCCCGTAGTATGCGAGTATCCGGACATGTTTCCGGAAGAGTTACCTGGATTACCTCCAGTTAGAGAGGTTGAGTTTGGTATTGAGTTGGTTCCTGGTATGACACCTATTTCAGTTGCCCCGTATAGGATGGCACCATTGGAGTTAAAAGAATTGAAGGCTCAGTTACAAGAGTTGACGGATAAAGGTTTCACAAGACCGAGCTATTCTCCGTGGGGTGCTTCAGTACTTTTTGTGAAAAAGAAAGACGGGTCGATGAGATTATGTGTAGACTATAAACAACTCAACAAGGTTACAGTTAAGAACAAGTATCCCTTGCCAAGGATCGACGATTTTTTTGACCAATTGAAATGAGCCACAGTGTTTTCTAAGATAGACCTAAGGTCCGGTTATTACCAGCTGAAAGTTAAGGAACAAGATGTATCGAAAACTGCATTTCAAACGAGGTATGGCTATTATGAGTTCCTCGTCATACCCTTTGGCTTAACGAATGCTCCTGCCGTATTTATGGATTTAATGAATCGTATTTTTCGACTGTACTTGGATAAGTTTGTAGTTGTCATTATTGATGACATACTAATTTATTCTTGGGACGAGAGTGAGCACGCGGAGCATTTGATAACTGTTCTACAAACTTTAAGAGATAAGCAGTTGTATGCTAAGTTTAGCAAAAGTGAATTTTGGCTTCAACAAGTCAAATTCTTAGGACACATCGTGTTGGGTGATGGAATTAGAGTTGATCCGAGTAAGATCTCGGCTATTGTTGAGTGGAAACCGCCGAGGAATGTGTCAGAGATTAGAAGCTTTTTGGGCTTAGCGGGTTATTACAGAAGGTTCATTAAAGGATTCTCCATGATTGCTACACTGATGGTGAGGTTGCTACAGAAAGATGTCAAGTTCGAATGGACAGAGAAGTGCCAACAGAGTTTTGAGAAACTGAAAGCATTGTTGACTAAAGACCCAGTTTTGGTACAACCTGAGTTGGGAAAGGAGTTTGTAAACTTTAGTGATGCGTCAATGAATGGTCTTGGTTGTGTGTTGATGCAAAAGGGCAAAGTAGTAGCTTATGCCTCGAGACAGCTAAAACTACATGAAAAGAATTATCCGACACACGATTTGGAATTGGTCGCCATTGTCTTTGCTTTGAAGATTTGGCGTCATTATTTGTATGGTGAGAAATACCGAATCTTTACTGATCACAAAAGTTTGAAGTACCTGATGAACCAAAAGGACTTCAATTTGCGACAACGGAGGTGGCTCGAATTATTAAAAGATTATGAGCTAGTGATTGATTATCATACGGGGAAAGCGAATTTAGTCGTAAATGCCTTGAGCAGAAAATCCTTGTATGCTTTGAGAGCTATGAGTACGAGTTTAGCTTTGTCCGACGACGGTTCAATTTTGGCCGAGTTAAGGGCTAGACTGTTGTTTCTTCAGTAGATTTGTGAAGCTCAAAAGAATGATAGTGGAATGCAAGCTAAGAGAGCTCAATGTGAATCGGGAACTAAATCTGATTTTCGGATCGGTTCAGATGATTGTTTGATGTTTCATGATAGAGTTTCTGTACCGAAGGATGATGGGTTGATTCGGAAAATTTTACACGAGGCACACAATGGATGTTTGTCAGTACATCTGGGCAGTACAAAAATGTATAAAGATTTCAAGAAGTTGTATTGGTGGCCGAGTATGAAAAGAGACATCTCTGAGTTTGTGACAAAGTGTTTGATCTGTCAACAAGTGAAAGCCGAGCATCAGGTAACTTCGGGTTTACTTCAACCAGTGATGGTTCCCGAGTGGAAGTGAGACCGAATCACGATGGATTTTGTAACAGGGTTACCCATAACTCCGAAAAAGAAAGATGCTGTGTGGGTTATCGTTGATAGATTAACGAAATCGACTTACTTTATACCAGTACATATAGATTACTCACTTGACAAGTTGGCTGAGCTGTATATTGCCGAAATTGTGAGATTTCATAGGGTACCTATGTCTATTATTTCGGATAGAGATCCGAGATTTACTTCGAAGTTTTGGAAAAAGTTGCAAGAAACCTTAGGTACGAAATTAAATTTTAGTACCGCGTTCCATTCGCAAACTGATGGTCAGTCCGAAAGGGTGATTCAAGTTCTGGAAGATATGCTCCGATGCTGTGTTTTAAAGTCCGAAGGTAGTTGGGAAAAATATCTACCTTTAGTCGAATTTGCCTACAATAATAGTTATCAGTCGAGTATACATATGGCACCATATGAAGCACTATATGGTTGTAAGTGTCGAACTCCTTTGTATAGGAGTGAGCTTAGTGAAAGTGTTGTGGCAAAAACATGGTGCAGAAGAGGCTACGTGGGAACTGGAATAAGCCATGAGAAAGCAGTACCAAACCTTTTTATCGGTAAGATTTTCGGGACGAAAATCCCTAAAGAGGGGAGAGTTGTAACAGCCTGATTTTGGGGCTAGTCAGAATAGTGGTTTCAGAACCGCTAATCATAGGTCAGAGAATTTATTTTTAATATTATTTTATGGGTTATAGCATGATTATATGAGTGTATGAAAATTTTGGTGCATTAATTTTAGTGATAGCATGCTTAATTTTGAAAAAAGGACTAAATCGCATAAAGAGCGAAAGTTTTTATTTACAAGCTAAATGTGTCAAATAGTTATTGAATATTAAATTGGAGGTCCTTAATGTGCAATTAGGCCTTATTTAGGGTGATGGCCGGCCATAGGGACAAAGAAATGACTTGGTCAATGGTTAGGTGTAGTATTAGGTGACTTAATTGAGTAATAAAATAAAATAAAGAAAAGCTATCATGTTTTCATCTTCTTCTTCTTCTTCCACCGAAAATATCAACAAGAATAGGGGTTTGGAGACTTGAAATTTTCAGCAACTTACACTCCTTGGAAGTAAGTGATTTTGGTGATTATTCTTGATGATTTTTGTACTTTTGGGACCCTTGTAGCATAATCTAGCAAATGAGGGGACTATTTTGCAAAATGGTTGAGAATCTAGGGTTTTTCCATGTGAGAATTTATGTGTTTGCTGAATTTTTATGAAAGAAAATGAATCTTAGTGGTTTAATGAACAACTTTTGTGAAAGGATTTTGCATGAAAACTCCTAATATGACTATTTTGTAAAAGTTATAAAAATGGATAGTAAATGTGTGAAATAACTGAAATTGTGAGTTTCTATAAGAGAGAATATGGATTTACTAGGCTTGGATGTGTGAAAAATGAACACATTTCATTTTACAAGCCTAGGGGCAAAATCATAATTTTGTGAAAGTCTAGGGGTAAAATGGTAAATTTGCCAAAATAAGAATTGTTGGAGTGATTTGATTAATGTGGTTATTTAATAAACTAAATATGTCATTATAGATCAAGAAGAACATGGAATCAACCTTGACCGAGGAAAAGGCAAGGTTTCGGACTAAACACCAAATTGACATATTTTGTATCGAGGTAAGTTTATATGTAAATAATACATCCTTTTTACTTATGTTATTACCTATTAATGCATTGTGTGAGATGTGAATGAATATTATTGATATCTATTAAAATGATAGAAAGTGAGGGAATTCTCAGATGAACCTTCGGAATAGGAAAAAGGATACAGATAAGCATCTGTGAATAAGTGATTGTTGGTGAGCTGTGTGCGATACCACCGTATTTATTTTTATTGGAGGGCTGTGTGTGATACCACCATGTTATTTGTTAATGGTGGGCTGTGTGTGAAACCACCGTGTATCCGGTATTATTCCGAAGTGTTTATCGAGAAACTTTGACTAAGTGAAATTACGTGTGGCTATGTGGTGATAAGTGCATGTAAATGTGAGCAATGTTTATGATATGTATTTGAAATGAGTAAGTATAACTACGAAGATTTGAATTGTTTTTTATTGATAAGTATGTGGTATGATGTTCATTGTTTGCATATAGACTTATTAAGCTTAAAGCTTACTCCCTTTCTCTTTTTCCCTTGTTTTATAGTGTCAAGAAGCCAGCTCGGGATACGGAGACCATTGGAGGATCACCCACACTATCCATACATTTTGGTATATTGAGATTTACTTTGAATTATGGCATGTATAGGGACTTGATCTTTTTGGTTATATGTCATATTGGTTTTGCTAAATGTGTTGGCTTAGAATGATATTTGATTCTTTTTGTAGAGGGTCATAGTTGATGGCTATTTATTATTAATATATAGAAATTATGATGTTTATCATGAATGTGCAAATTGTATGGTTGAGCAATTGGCATATCCTTATGCATGAATGAATAGGTTGCTTGATGTGGTTTATGTTGGTGTATGTATGGATGGTAAAAAGGCTTGGTAAATAGCCTTGTTATTGTCCACACGGGTAGACACACGGTCGTGTGTCTGGGCCGTGTGTGACACACGGTCTACCCCATGGGCGTGTAGTTCAGCCATGTGTCCCCCTGTATCCTAGGTTGGCAAAACAGAATGCCAGTAGTAACCACACAGGCTAAGGCACGATCGTGTGTCTCAACCGTGTGGAAGACACGGCCATAGGACATGGGCATGTACCCAATCCGTGCGAAATCTGCACTTGAATTTAGGAATTTAATTCGCCACACGGTCTAAGGACACGGGCGTGTGCCTTAGCCGTGTGACCATATTGGGTTGATGACGTTGGAAATAGAATGTCATGGTTTTTGTGCACGAGCTAGGACACGGGCGTGTCATGGCCGTGTGGGGGACACCGGCCATGGACATGGGCGTGTCATGGCCGTGTGAGGGACACGGGTATGTATCAGGCCGTGTGAAAACCCCTGTAGGCTCGAATTGAGAAATAAATTCACACAGGTGTGTCCCCATATGCTTAGGCTGTGTGAATTACACGATCTCTCAACATGGCCATGTTACCAAGTCACACGGGCGTGTTGCCCTTCCACACGGGCATGTGCCCCTGTTTTTAGTGATATTTTCCAAAGCTTTTCAAAGAACTCGATTTGATCCCGAAACATTTCTAAGATGTGTTTTGGGCATTGTAGGCCCATATTATGGATGATTAGAGGAAGTTTGAAAAGTTTTAAATTTTGAAAGGATTTTTATGTCCCGGTGATGCATGTTAGTATGTGTTTTGAGTTAGATAACATCTCATACCCTGTTTTGGCGTTAAACACGGGTAAGGGGTGTTACACATGTGTAGAATTACCTAGGGATAACCTAAGACATTGTTTGGTAAACATTTTTTTTAGCCAAAAAGCTATCTCATATATATTTTCCCTAGTACTTACTTTGAGCCTAAATCCATTTTCTTAATGAACCATAAATGAAACCCTAAGCCTAATGAACATTTTATTTGATCCTTTAATATCTTGGTCCTTGCACTGATTTAGACATTCGACCATTGATATTGAAGGATTAGGTAGATACATTACGGTGGTTTCAAAGCAAAGAAAAAGAATGAGTGAAACTAAAGAATTGTATGATATAGTGAGTATAAGATTTTTGAGCTTGTAGAAAAATAAGGCAAAATTTCAATCAAGAAAATCTCGAAGAAAAAAATTAAAAGCAAAGTGATTTGGAAAAAAAAGTATGCTCACATTTGTTCAAAAAATATATAAGCTTGGATGATTGTACTCATGAACACTATACGATGCCTTAATGATAGAGAGAAAAGAAATGTGAGAGAAATGGATATAAGGTGGTGAGATTATTCAAAATTGGGGAGAGTATTGGGAACAATATAATGTGCCAAACTACTTTCGTGCTTAACCGTTTTGTTAAGCCTGTTCTTTGAATTTCGAACCAGCCTAAGCCGCAGAACGTTATAAGCCAAAAAGTCCTATGTGACTTAGATAGTACTTTATGTGGATGAAATTTTTGCCAAGGATTGATATTTTTACTACTTATATTCATTTGAACATAATTGTATATTTATATATCTGTTTTGATGGAAACTATATTTAATATCTTTTATTTGTTTGTTTTGTAACTTAATGAACTAACTCGTCTAATTTTAGGAATTGTGAGTCAATTGTATATCATGCTAGAGTTATATGTTTATTTATACTATCTTGTTAACATATTTATATCCAATTTCATGTATCAAGCTAGTGTTGGTTCGCCGGTACCCCATGGCGCAGCAGAATAAAATTAGATCCGGCGATCAAAATCATGGATCCATGTGTGAGGAACGAATCGAGGTGAAATAAAGGTTTCGAAATTACCAAAACTTCAATCTGAGTAGACAGCGACGCCTTGGCAACAAGAGTTTTGATCTACTGTCGAATCAAGCCTCAACCTTTTTCGATGTCGGCCTCTACGTAATCCACCCGGTTTGACTATGAGCGGAAGAAATCTCCAAAACTGTTTTGGAGGCTTATTTGCTTGACGGCTGCTAGACCTAACAAGCAATCACTTAGGGTTTTCATATTGAGTTTTGTCTCCTTTTAATACCTTTTATAATGGGTGCCTTTCTCATTGGGCCTTTTATAATAAGTATCCTCTTAATTGGGCCTTTTATAATTGGTATCTCTTGAATGTATTACAAGATTAAATAAATACAATAAAGTTTTTAACCGAAAATTATAATTACATTAATTATATCTGAAAATTATAATTACATTAATTATAATAAGGATTCCGGTAAACTATATTTATTTAAATTTATATATGAATCAAATTCATATATTAATAAAATTATGTTATCATTATGTGTACAACATCCTTGTACATATAATATGTTCAATATTTTATTGCCCAATTAAATTAATTCTTTAATTAATTTAATTTATGTGACAACCAAGCACAATACCAACTATAATTTATTCCGTTCATTTCAACCATAGGGTGTGACCCTGTAGGTTCTTGCAACGTTAGCAGTAATACTAGAACGATTCTATTGTCACAGACAATGAGTGGCATCTAGCAATGCATCATTGCTACCTAAGTTACAAGAAGTCATGATTCGACATAACCTTTCGTGATTAACCTTTCATGCATTAATCCTTAAGTCCTTTATCTCTGGAACGGATACAAGTCATGGGATAGTCACACTTGCATAGTCCATCCCATGTTTCTTGATATCTTGAGTAGACTATGATATACAAATTAGTATGACATCTCATATCAACTTATTTGAGCATGGCCATGCATTTCTAGTCTCACTCAATCAAGTGGCCTAAGATATTACTCCTATTATGTAGAAGGGACTTATCCTTTATTGATCAACCATATCCCTCTACATAGATTGTGGTATATCCAACATCAGCCTTTATAGAACAACCTGTTACGGTGTACGTTTGACTGTATCAAAATATACAACTCACGATGTTGGGATAATAATGATCTCAAGTCTGAGGATCATATACATATTAATCACTATGAATAATGTTGTGACAATTACATAATAATCCAAGAAACATACTCATAGCGGGTCAATCCAATATATTGTTCTCTAACACATATTCATGCATTGATTTTGACACTCCATATCAATGACAACTCTTTATCATCAATCAACTACATGTTAGTCTTAATGCATTATTATTGTCCTAGTCAACAATAATACTCGACTAAGGATCTTTTAAGAATAATCATATTATTCTCAGGACATTATTATAAAATAGTTTATCTATACACACAGAAAGAAAAACTGAAATAATAATGACAACGCTTTATATTAATAAACATGGTAAATTAAGTATGTTATTACAACCATCTCATGATTGATCTTTGGGCATACTCTTACAATCTCCCACTAGCACTAAGACCAATCACTCATATATCTAATACCAAGTGACTTAGTGTGACGATCATGCTTCTGCTGTGTCAAAGGCTTGGTCAGGGGATCAGCGATGTTATCATCTGAAGGTACCCTGCATATCTCTACATCCCCTCGATCTATAATCTCTCGAATAAGATGGTAGCGTCTAAGTATATGTTTGGATCGCTGGTGAGATCTGGGTTCTTTAGCTTGTGCAATAGCTCCATTGTTATCACATCGGAGTTCTATAGCATCTGATATGCTAGGCACAACCCCTAGTCCAGTAATGAACTTCTTGATCCAAACTGCTTCTTTTGCTGCCTCACTGGCTGCAATATACTCGGCCTCTGTTGTAGAATCGGCTACTGTACTTTGCTTTGAACTCTTCCAGCTCACAGCACCACCATTAAGGCAAAACACTAAACCTGATTGCGATCGAGAATCGTCCTTGTCGGTTTGGAAGCTGGCATCAGTGTAACCTTTTACACTTAACTCTTCCTCACCTCCATATAATAGGAACGTATCTTTAGTTCTTCTTAAGTACTTAAGGATACTCTTGACTGTGGTCCAGTGACCTTCACCGGGATCTACTTGATACCTGCTCGTCATACTTAAGGCATACGAGACATCTGGACGGGTACATAACATAGCATACATGATAGATCCAATAGCGGAAGCATATGGAATTTTACTCATACGTTCTCTCTCTTGTGGAGTTGAAGGACACATTTCCTTCGAGAGTGAAATACCATGTCTCATAGGTAGGAATCCTCTTTTAGATTCTTCCATACTGAACCTTTTCAGTACTTTATCTATGTATGTACTTTGGCTTAGACCTAGTAGTCGTCTTGATCTATCTCTATAGATCTTGACTCCTAAGATATAAGTGGCTTCGCCCAAGTCCTTCATAGAAAAACAACTTCTTAACCAAGTCTTAATAGACTGCAAGGTAGGTATGTCATTTCCCATGATAAGTATGTCATCCACATATAGTACCAAGAATGTGATAGTGCTCCCACTAACTTTCTTGTAAACACATGGTTCATCTTCATTTTTGATAAAACCAAACTCTTTGATTGCATCGTTAAAATGAATATTCCAACTTCGAGAAGCTTGCTTTAATCCATAAATGAATCTTTGTAGCTTACATATCTTTCTAGCATCCTTTGGATTTACAAAACCTTCAGGTTGTGTCATATACACATCTTCTTCAAGTTTCCCGTTAAGGAAAGCTGTTTTGACGTCCATCTGCCAGATTTCATAATCATGAAATACAGCTATGGCGAGCAAGATCCTGATGGATTTAAACATAGCTACAGGAGAAAAGGTTTCATCATAGTCAACACCATGAATTTGGCGAAAACCTTTAGCGACTAATCGCCCTTTGTATGTTTGTGCATTACCATCCATGTCTATTTTCTTTTTGAAAACCCATTTGCACCCTATAGGTTTAACCCCTTCAGGTGGATCAATCAAAGTCCATACTTGGTTTTCATACATGGAATCCATCTCAGATCTCATGGCCTCAAGCCATTTCTCAGAGTCTGGGCTCGTCACCGCTTCTTGATAAGTCCTAGGCTCATCTTGATCTATAAGAAGAACGTCACCATGCGTTGTAATGAGAAATCCATATCTCTCAGGTGCACAGCGTTCTCTTAAAGATCTGCGCGGTGGTTGTGTTTCTATAGCAGTTGTTTGTTCCTCAATTTCTTGTGGAATTCGGTTTTGTTCAATCTCTGGTTCAGTGGTATCTTGTGATTCTTGAATTTCTTCAAGTTCAATCTTTCTCCCACTTCCTTTTCTAGAAGTAAATTCTTTCTCTAGGAAGACACCAGTCCGAGCAACAAAAATTTTGTTCTCAGTGGGATTAAAAAAATAATATCCTTTGGTTTCTTTTGGATACCCCACAAAAATACACCTTTCAGATTTGGGTTCAAGCTTAGTAGACGTCTGATGTTTAACATAAGCTTCACAACCCCAAATTTTCATAAAGGACATACTAGGACGTTTCCCAGTCCACATCTCATATGGCGTCTTTTGAACCGATTTAGATGGAACACGATTTAGTGTGAAGGCAGCAGTCTCAAGTGCATGTCCCCAAAAGGAAGTCGGTAGATCAGCATGACTCATCATGGATCGAACCATGTCTAACAAAGTTCGATTTCTTCTCTTAGATACTCCATTCCATTGAGGAGTACCAGGAGGAGTAAGTTGTGAGACAATCCCACATTCTTTCAAAAGATCATCAAACTCTAGGCTCAAATACTCTCCACCTCGATCAGATCGAAGTGACTTGATAGTTTTGCCTAGTTGATTTTGTACTTCATTTTTAAATTCCTTGAACTTTTCAAGGGACTCAGACTTATGGCGCATGAGATATACTGAAATCATCAGTGAAAGTAATGAAGTAGTGAAATCCACCTCTGGCCTATGTATTTATTGGTCCACATACATCAGAATGTATTAGGCCCAATAAATCACTAGCTCGTTCACCTTTTCCAGAAAAAGGAGATTTAGTCATTTTTCCCAATAAGCAAGATTCACATACTTCAAATTGTTCAAAAACAAATGAATTCAAGAGACCATCTCTATGGAGTTTGGATATGCGTTTCTCACTTATGTGGCCCAAACGACAATGCCAAAGATAAGTTTGATTTGAGTCATTTATTTTAGATCTTTTAGTATGTTGTAAATGGGATTCGTTTGATCTAAAATATAGAGGCCATTAATCAATTGTGCCAAACCATAGAAAACATTATTGAGATAAAATGAACAACAATTATTCTTAATAATTATCTCAAAACCAATTTTGTCTAAACAAGAAATTGAAATAATGTTTTTGGTCAAACTGGGCACAAAATAACAATCCTCTAAACATAAATCAAGTCCACTAGGTAAAGATAAAGTATATGTTCCCACAGCTAATACAGCAACTTTTACTCCATTTCCAACTCGTAGGTCCACATCTCCTCTAGCCAAAGTCCTACTCCTTTGTAGTCCCTGTACAGAAGTACAAATATGAGAACCACAACCAGTATCTAATACCCAAGAAGTAGTAGTTGATACATTAATATCAATAACATAAATACCTGAAGCAGACATTCCGCTTGCTTTAGCCTTCTTGACTTCTTCAAGATAGGCAGGGCAGTTTCGTTTCCAATGTCCAGTCACACCACAATGAAAATAGTTTCCTTCCTTAGACACCCCACCTTTAGGTTTCAGTGCAGCCTTTCCTTTTCCAAATTTGGGCTTACCTTTGCCCTTGGGCTTTGTCTGAACTTTGGCCTTTCCCTTGCCCTTGTTATTACGGACCATCAGTATGGGCTTGGGTCCAACCTTTTTCAAGTTGCCTTCAGCAGTTCGTAACATACTGAGCAATTGTGGTAGAGTCTTGTCAATTTCATTCATATTGAAATTGAGGACAAACTGGCTGTAGCTATCCGACAACGATTGTAAAATAACATCAGTGGCCAACTCTTGGCTCAATGGAAACCCAAGCTTAGACAGGCTTTCAATATAGCCAATCATCTTAAGGACATGAGGTCCTACTGGGCTTCCTTCAGCCAACTTACATTGGAATAAGGCCTTAGAGATATCAAACCTCTCTTGCCGTGCTTGTCCCTGATAAAGTTCTTTCAGGTGCTCGATCATATCATAAGCAACCATGTCCTCATGTTGCTTCTGAAGTTCAGGATTCATAGTGGCAAGCATAAGACATCCAACATCTATCATGTCATCGAGATGCTTCTTGTAAGCATCTCTATCAGTCCTCGAGGCATTAGCGGGTGGTTCATTAGGAAGTGGTTGTTCAATGACATATAATTTCAGTTCTTGTTTAAGGACAATCCTCAAGTTACGGAACCAATCAAGAAAATTCAAACCATTCAATTTGTCCTTCTCAAGGACCGATCGCAATGAGAGTGTGCTAGTGTTTGCAGCCATAATATATCTACAACAATTAAATATGCATGTGAGTAAATTTACCAATTTTATATCAATCATTAAAAAGACTTTATTAAATGATATTCCCACTATTTTATTTCAAAATTAATAACCCTCGTATATTAATTTCGGACAAACTTTCTCAAAAGTATTTCTAGTAGGTTAAGGATCCATATTTCACCACCTCTTAAGTCAGCTTTGGCTTTACTCTTAAGATTATGGTTATTTAGGTAAGCAACATTTGCTAATTACATCATATGTAACTCCTAATATTTGGTGAACAACTCTTGTTCTAATCATCTTATGATTTATCCAATTTACTTGCCTCTAGGTTTCTAATCCTATTAGAGTAACCTAGTTAAGTCATTAACCAATTTTTTAACCAGCGAATATCACTTGTTTATTCTTTGCGTTTAACCAAGATAAATACTAGTACTTCACTTTGGTAGAACCTACATCGTATTGATCGAGGCCTTAACGAGGGCAAAATTGGAAGGCCATGTTGACTTAATATTTTAATAGAGGGATTTTATTAAGGTTGTTGCATCTCACCAATTATGGTCTACTTTAGCCCATTTAGTCTTCTAATCGATCTCATCAATTAATAGGGTTTATTATCATCCATAGCATCTCATACATGAATAAATAAAGCAATAAATAAATGCAATAGTTATAGCCCCTAAACTAAAGTGGTTCAACCCAAGCCAATGGGAAAACCAAAAGGAAACCTAAAGGTGTAAGCCCTTTCACAAGCTATCATTCACAATCATTGTCCCACCTTCCTTCTTGTTTGGCCCACAGCAACTGTTGCAAATTACAATATGCAGAAACTCGTTTTACATACGAGGGAATAAGATGAGAAGAAAAATACAAGAGAATAGTAGTAAGGCACGACACGCAGGCCGTATTTTAAAAAAAAATACAACCTGTTATCGAATGGGTCATTGGGCTATAACTATGCATTTCAAATACCGTGCATGTCAAAAATAGCATACATAATTCAATGCTTTTTTTGCTAAGGTGAACTATAAAATATCCTTTCAACCTTTTGTGGCCCATCAAGTTTATAAATTTCTTTTATTAACAAATTTTTTTGCGGGGGTCTGAGGATGTCGGAGGAAGCGGGCCGAAGGCCCGCGGCCGGAACCATCCTTAGATCCCTATCCCGGGGGGTGCGGGGGTGGAGTCCCCGCGGTAAGGACCAGGGGTGCGGGGGCGGAGCCCCCGCGGCACGAATCGCATACCTCAGTCAAATGAAGCCTCACGATTTGATAAATTTTTATCAACAAAATCGTGTTTTTAGGATTTTAATCCTTGAGGTTTCATATCGGAACAACCCTTGTTCCACTAGCCAGTTAACACTTACTGGAAACTATAAATACCACCGCCGCATTATTACAGATTTGTTAATAGTTAACAGTAATAACATAAAATCGAATATGCCACAACACCATGATTAACATTTAATCAATTATCGAAAGGAACAATTATCAGATTATGCTTAAACGATTTAAACAATCGAAAATATAATAAGATCAAAACATGTATCTCATACAATTGCATCACCCAAGTATTTAAACCCGAGTTCGTATCACACAAGTGGCTCTGATACCACTGTTGGTTCGCCGGTACCCCATGGCGCAGCAGAATAAAATTAGATCCGGCGATCCAAATCATGGATCCATGTGTGAGGAATGAATCGAGGTGAAATAAAGGTTTCGAAATTACCAAAACTTCAATCTGAGTAGACTGCGACGCCTTGGCAACAAGAGTTTTGATCTACTGTCGAATCAAGCCTCAACCTTTTCCGATGTCGGCCTCTACGTAATCCACCCGGTTTGACTATGAACGGAAGAAATCTCCAAAACTGTTTTGGAGGCTTATTTGCTTGACGGCTGCTAGACCTAACAAGCAATCACTTAGGGTTTTCATATTGAGTTTTGTCTCCTTTTAATACCTTTTATAATGGGTGCCTTTCTCATTGGGCCTTTTATAATAGGTATCCTCTTAATTGGGCCTTTTATAATTGGTATCTCTTGAATGTATTACAAGATTAAATAAATACAATAAAATTTTTAACCAAAAATTATAATTACATTAATTATATCTGAAAATTATAATTACATTAATTATAATAAGGATTTCGGTAAACTATATTTATTTAAATTTATATATGAATCAAATTCATATATTAATAAAATTATGTTACCATTATGTGTAGAACATCCTTGTACATATAATATGTTCAATATTTTATTGCCCAATTAAATTAATTCTTTAATTAATTTAATTTATGTGACAACCAAGCACAATACCAACTATAATTTATTCCGTTCATTTCAACCATAGGGTGTGACCCTGTAGGTTCTTGCAACGTTAGCAGTAATACTAGAACGATTCTATTGTCACAGACAATGAGTGGCATCTAGCAATGCATCATTGCTACCTAAGTTACAAGAAGTCATGATTCGACATAACCTTTCGTGATTAACCTTTCATTTATTAATCCTTAAGTCCTTTATCTCTGGAACGGATACAAGTCATGGGATAGTCACACTTGCATAGTCCATCCCATGTTTCTTGATATCTTGAGTAGACTATGATATACAAATTAGTATGACATCTCATATCAACTTATTTGAGCATGGCCATGCATTTCTAGTCTCACTCAATCAAGTGGCCTAAGATATTACTCCTATTATGTAGAAGGGACTTATCCTTTATTGATCAACCATATCCCTCTACATAGATTGTGGTATATCCAACATCAGCCTTTATAGAACAACCTGTTACAGTGTACGTTTGACTGTATCAAAATATACAACTCACGATGTTGGGATAATAATGATCTCAAGTCTGAGGATCATATACATATTAATCACTATGAGTAATGTTGTGACAATTACATAATAATCCAAGAAACATACTCATAGCGGGTCAATCCAATATATTGTTCTCTAACACACATATTCATGCATTGATTTTGACACTCCATATCAATGACAACTCTTTATCATCAATCAACTATATGTTAGTTTTAATGCATTATTATTGTCCTAGTCAACAATAATACTCGACTAAGGATCTTTTAAGAATAATCATATTATTCACAGGACATTATTATAAAATAGTTTATCTATACACACAGAAAGAAAAACTGAAATAATAATGACAACGCTTTATATTAATAAACATGGTAAATTAAGTATGTTATTACAACCATCTCATGATTGATCTTTGGGCATACTCTTACAGCTAGCTCGAGTACATTTTCTTTTCTTGCATGTATATTTCTTGTTTTTTGTTTTTCTTTTGTTTTTTGTTTAGTTTGCTTAAGGACAAGCAAAGACTTAAGTGTGGGGGTATTTGACCTATCGTCAAATGTAGTAGTAATTTCAGTCTATTTTCACACTTAAAGAGTTTGTTTTCTAGTACTTTTATTATTAATTATTACATTTTCTATATTAAGTAATTCACAGTAAAAGTTAGAAAAATAAGTATTTTTTAACAAATTTTGTGAGTGTTGTGACCTATTAGGCCGACACGGGCCTTAGGTAGTTATTGGTGTAAAAAGTGTGTAGGATGATGAATTATAGGCCCAATTGATGTAGGAGCAAGCAACAAGTGATGCACAAGTTTCTCGAGCCGTCAAAGCATGAAACGAACCAAAGGAGGTACAAAACCTATGTCATGTCGCACCATAGGCCTTGCATAACACGACATAGACCCGACGTGATGCCCAAGTATTTCGGGGATATTTTCGTTTGCACAATCAACTTTATACGAAGACCCAGGACGTGTTGAAAACCTAATTCAAGCTGCCAACACTTGTAACACCCCTTACCCGTATCCGACGCTGATACAGGGTACGAGGCGTTACCTTACTTAAATGCATACATACATACAATTCTGAGTTGTAAAAGTTTGTTCAAATTCAAAACTTTTCAAACTTCCTCTTAACGTCCTTAATAAGGGCCTAAGAGGCACAAAACATGCCTTAGGAACAATTCGGGATTATATTGAGCATTATCATAAGCATTAGAAAATTTCATTAAAAACAGGGCACACGCCCGTGTGGAAAGGCGACACGCCTGTGTGATCTCATAACACGGCCATGTTGAAGGCCCACATAGCTTACACGGCCTAGGCATTTAGGGGCACCCCGTGCCCCGTGCCCGTGTTAATTTTTTTCTAACATTGATCCTACAGGGTTTTTACACGGCCTGCCACACGCCCATGTCCATGGCCCGTGTCCCCCACACGGCCATGACAGCACGTGTCTCAGTCCGTGTGCAAAAACCTTGACATTCTGTTTCTGACGTCATCAATCATTTAGGGTCACACGGCCAAGGCACATGCCCATGTGCAAGGCTATGTCTTCCACACGGTTGAGACACAGGCCATGCCTCAGCCTGTGTGGTTACTACTGGGCATTCTATTTTGCCAACTTAGGGTGCAGGGGACACACAGTCGAACTACACGCCCATAGGGCAGACCGTGTTTCACACACGGCCTAGACACACGCCCGTGTGTCTACCCGTGTGGAAAAAAACAAGGCTATTTACCAAGCCCTTTTTCCACCCTTACTTACACCAATATAAGCCACATCAAGACATACACACATCAAGGCCACTACATTCTATTCACATGCAAACTTATCACATACTTATCAATCCAATCATACGACTTACTCATTCATGCATTAACACACCATATATTTCGCCATGCAAATTGCACATTCATGAAAAACATCATCATTTCATATATCAATAACAAGTATTAGCCATCATCCATGGCCTTATACAAAATGAATCAATCTTCAAGACAAGCCAACAAATTTGGCCAAAACAATATGACACTTGACAAAAGACCAAGTCCCTATACATGCCATACTCAAAATGATAAATCTAATTATACCAAATGTTCAGATTGATAGTGTGATTGAGCCTCCGACGTCTTTTGATCCTCGAGCTATCTTGGCGATACTATAAGAAAATGGAAAGGAAAGGGAGTAAGCTTAAAGCTGAGTAAGTTGCATGTAAATAACTAACAACAATCACCATGCATTATCATACTCATAACATATTATAAACTTGCACATAATTCTCAAATGGTTAAAGGCATAACTTACTTATTTTCATCCTTATTAATCATACAACATAAATCGAGTTCATTTCTCATGAATTTCGTGTAGGTACTTGTATCACTTACAACATAGTCGTAACTTTTCTCACTTTTGACACAAGCTTTAAATTACTCGTTGAACCAGTTGGAATATCAAAGGATACCCGACAAGCCACAAGAGGGTAAGATGCTGATGCCATGTCCCAAACATGGTCTTACACTGGCTCACATGTCGAGGCCGATGCCATGTCTCAGAAATGGTCTTATAAATATCATGTGTGGCTAAATCCCTTAGGGTTTCCCGATAGGATTAGTTGGTTTAAATTACACGTTCTTAAACCCTAGGCTTGACAACCTTAGGAAGTAATCATATGTTAAATGAGATCGGGAGATCAATTTGCCGAGTAAATGTGATTTATCCTGGTTGAGAAAGTGAGGTCGAGAGATAAGCGAGTATCAACCAATTGATTAATCAGTTAGAGGTCGGGAGGTAATAATTGGTTAATTGATAGCTAATCCACCCTAAAACCCTAATTTGGAGTTAATTACAACTCCTAAAACGAGTTAATCTTCTTGATTGGTTTAATCTGTTTAGTTGTTTGTGTATTTTATCGTTTATTTATTGTAGTTATTTAATTTCTTACATTCATCTGTTTTTATTATTTATCTCAATATAGGATTTAATTATTATTATTTAGACTTATTATTGTAAAGAGATTTTCAATAGACTTATTTCATCCTCCCTTGGGTACGATCCTTAAAATACTTATCTGTGTTCCGTTGTAACACAAATAGTATATTACAATTTGACTCATACCACCAATTTACTTTTATATAATTTTGGTGTGAGATTTTTACTATAAACGATAACACGTTCATAGGTGGCCAGCGGCACCAATGTCGTCCTTGGTGCTCCTTGGCTTGAAAATGGTGTCCTGCACACTAAATTGACTCATCAATTCTACCCTAGGCCCATATTGACCCACTAGGTCGTTACAATACCAAAATATGTGTAAAAATGTTTATTTTACTAAAATTGCATCTCATATACTAAATTGGGAAACTAATCGAAATTCTAATAAAATGGCTCGAAAACAAACTCCTTAAGTATCGAAAGGGCTCTAATTTGCCACAACGAATTGTGGCAGATCATGTACCAAATACTAACCCATAAAAGGGGTTAAAAGTTCTTTACAACTATCACTTATATATATATATATATATATATATATATGTATGTATTATCTATATTATTAATAAAATCCCTAACTGAGTTGGTATTATGAGCTAACTTTGATACCAACTTGGTTAAGAAATTATGAAAATGTCCTTCCGTATTTAAAATGAATCATATCATTTGAGGGCATTTTAATTTTTTTATTTTAACAAAAACCAAGAAAAATATGCATATAAAGAGATTTAAACTCGTGCTAATTGGATAAATAAAATTTTAAATTTACCACTCAGCTAAAGCATTATTTTGATTTTTTTTATACATTTTTTAATATGTACAATTTATTATCTCCACCAGATGTATATATCTATGTTATTTATTAAGTTGGTGTCACCCCCAATCGTATTACCAACTTGGTTAAAAATTACAAAAATGCCCTTCCATAATTAAAATAAGTTATAATATTTGTGAATATATTAATATTTTCATTTTAATAAAAACTAATTAAAATATGCATATGGTTGGATTTAAACCCGAGACAACTGTATTAGTAAAATCTTAAATTTACTACTCAACCAAAACTTCATTTTGATGTATTTATACATTTTTATTTTAATATGCACAAGTTATTATTTCTATTGGCTGTATACCTACATTATTAATAAAACCCGTGATTGAGTTGGTGTGTCACGGGTTAACCAGGTACTAACTTGGTTAGGAAATTATGAAAATGTCATTTTGTATTTAAAATGAGTCAAATCCTTGACTAAGTTGGTGTCACAGGTTAATCGGGTACTAACTCGATTAGGAAATTATAGAAATGTCCTTCCTTAATTAAAATGAGTTACATTATTTGAGAATATTTTAGTCTTTTCATTTTAACAAAAACTAAGAAAAATATGCATATGAAGAGATTTAAACTCGTGTCAATTGGACTAGTAAAACCTTAAATTTATCATTCAACCAAAACATTATTTTGAAGTTTTTTTAATACATTTTTTAATATGCACTATTTATTATCTCCACCAGTTGTATATCTATACTATTTATTAAGTGTTTTATTGATTTGACGTCACCTTCAACTAGATTACCAACTCGGTTAAAAAATTAAAAAAATGTCCTTTTGTAATTTTAATAAGTTATAATATTTGTGAATGTTTTAATATCTTCTTTTTAATATTAAAATATGCATATGGTTGTATTTAAACCCAAGCCAATTGGACTAGTAAATCTTAAATTTACCACTTAACTAAAGCTTCATTTTGATATATTTATACATATTTATTTTAACATGCACAAATTATTATCCCCATTAGTTGTATATTTATACTATTAGTAAAACCTCTGACTAAATTAGTGTCACAGGTTAACTGGGTACCAAATGGGTTAGAAAATTATGGAAAGGTCTTTTTATTTTTAAAATGAGTCAAATCCTTGAATAAGTTGGTATCACAGGTTAACCGAGTACCAACTCGGTTAGGGAATTATGGAAATGTCCTTCTGTATTTAAAGTGAGTTATATTATTCGAAAGCATTTTAGTATTTTTATTTTAAAAAAAACCAACAAAAATATGTATATGATGAGAATTAAACTCGTGCCAATTGAATTAGAAAAATCTTAAATTTATCATTAAACAAAATTATTATTTTAATATTTTTATAATTATTTTAATATTATAGTGCATTTAGTGTTTTTATCTAATGTATTTATGTGTCTAAATTTTGTTTTACTTATAATTTAATTTATTTTTTATTTTAATATCTTTATGTGTTATTATAATTAATTAGTTTGTGTATGTATTTTTTAAACCTATGTTTTAGTATTAATTATATTTATATAGATTTGCCATCTCTCCCATTCGAACTCCTCTCGCTATCCGGTTTTGGAGTGCGCACGTTAGCATATCGTGCCTCTAGCCTACGCCTCTGGAGGTAAGTCCTTATCCTACGCTTCATTTTTCTTCCCTTTTTTGTTTCCTTTTAAAAAAATAAAAGTAAAATATAGAAATTAGCATACAAAACCGAAGCCCTAATTAGAAACTAGAATAAAACTCTGGAGCCATTTCCCCCCTTCTCATTTCGTAGTTACAGTGAGATTGATCTGTTCTTTTATTCTTGTTTATATTGTGTTTCTTATAATTATTTTAATCAGGGAATATTGAGGGAGGGAAAATCTAGGGTTAGGACTTTGATACTTTGGCGGGGATCATCGGCATCCGTCAAACGGCTTAACAGCTCGGGTCGGACCCTCCCATGGCAAACTCCGGTGGCGGGAATAAGTTCGTTTCAGTGAATCTGAACAAGTATTATGCCCAACAATCATCTAAACAGCACTACCATTCACATCATTCGGGTTCCTATGGGTCAAATCGGGCACGTACCGGTGCTGGCAGTGGAGGAATGGTGGTTCTTTCACGTCCTCGTAGCTCCCAAAAGAGTGTGTCCAAGTTATCTGTTCCACCCCCCTTGAATTTACCATCATTGCGAAAGGAACATGAGCGATTTGATTCTTTGGGACCCGGTGGTGTGCCCGCCAGTGGAGGCGCTTCCGTGAGTGGGCCAAGGCCTGGTTCGTCCGGAATGGGATGGGCTAAACCCGGTTCAGTTGCTTGGCAGGAGAAAGAAGGGTTGGTTAGTGGTGATGATCATGTGAATGAGGGGGTTGATCGTTTGAATGCTGATGATGGGATGACTAAGGTAAGTAGTGGTGTTTATATGCCGCCTTCTGTTAGGTCAGGGTCAACTTCCTCCACGTCTGCTTCAGCGATAGGTTTTCTGCCTTTGGATAAAGCTACAGTTTTGAAGAGAGAAGAATTTCCTTCATTGCAAGCAGCATTACCTGTTGTATCAGGGGCTGAAAAGAAACAGACAGATGGTTTGAATCAGAAGCAGAAGCAATTGGCGATGGCAGGTCAGGAGTTGTCTGATAAGCATGGGGACGGATCGCGATCAAATTCAGTTACTGATATGCTTCCTCAATTGCGGTCGGGGAGAATTGCCGTTGACAGTGAATTGAGTGAGAAAGGTGGAGAAGCTCGTCGTACAAGTGGTTCTCGTTTATTAGAACAAGGCAGGAAGCAGGATGAGTACTTCCCGGGGCCACTTCCTTTGGTTCGTTTGAATCCAAGATCTGATTGGGCTGATGATGAGCGTGATACAGGTCATGTTTCGGACCACAGGAGGGATCAGGGCTATTCGAAAACTGAAGCGTACTGGGATAGAGATTTCGATATGCCAAGGGCTGGTGTACTTCCACATAAACCAGCTCACGGTCTTTTTGACAGGAGGAGACTGCGTGACAATGATACTGGAAGAACACTTTCCAGTGAAGTCGCTAAATTGGACCCTTACAGCATCGATGCAAGACTACCAAGTAGAGAAGTGCGGGAAGGAAATGCATGGAGAGCATCTTCTCCTCTTCCTAAAGATGGAATTGGGACTCAAGAGATTGCTAGAGACAGAAATAGTGTTGGCACAGGGCCTTCAAGTATGAACAGCGAAAAGGAAAATAAATACACTTTGTCTTTCCCGGACAATGCTCAGGGTGATAATGGAAGGAGGGATTTGGGTTATGGAAATGGAGGAAGACAAGCTTGGAACAACTCCGCAGATTCTTTTAGTAGTAGAGGGTCAGAGAGGAGTACAAGGGAGCGTTATGGCAATGAACAGTACAATAGACACAAAGGCGATGCTTTCCAGAACAGTTCTTTATCAAAACCATCTTTTCCTTTGGGTGGGAAAGCTGTTCCTCTTAATGATCCTATACTAAATTTCAGTAGAGACAAACGGCCTTTGTCCAAGAACGAAAAATCTTATCTAGAAGACCCTTTGGTGAAGGACTTTGGGGCCACGAGATTTAATGGATGGGATCCTTTTTCTGCAAACCTTGTTGGGGTCTTTAAGAAGAAGAAAGATACCGTTAAACAAACTGATTTTCATGACCCTGTCAGGGAATCATTTGAGGCTGAACTTGAGAGAGTGCAGAAAATGCAGGAACAGGAGAGGCAGCGAATTATTGAGGAACAGGAGAGAGCACTGGAGCTAGCTCGTAGAGAAGAAGAGGAGAGACAGCGGTTGGCAAGGGAACAAGAAGAGCAGCAGAGAAGGTTAGAAGAAGAGGCCAGGGAAGCTGCATGGAGAGCTGAACAAGAGAGGTTAGATGCTTTGCGAAGGGCAGAAGAACAGAGAATAGCCAGAGAAGAGGAAAAACGCAGGATAGTTATGGAGGAGGAAAGAAGAAAACAGGCTGCTAAACAAAAACTCTTAGAGTTGGAAGAAAGGATTGCCAAGAGGCAGGCTGAAGCAGTGATGGGTGTCAGTGTAGATGAGAAAATACCAGGGATGGCAAAAGAAACAGATGCATCAAAAGCAACAGGTGTGAGTGATTGGGAAGATGGTGAAAGGATGGTGGAAAGAATCACAACTTCAGCTTCTTCTGATTCTTCTGGTCTAAATAGATCCTTTGAGACGGCTTCTAGGCCAAGCTTGTCTTATGCTGCTGCTTCATTTTCAGATAGAGATAAGCCCTTTAATTCATGGAAGAGAGATGTATTTGAGTATGGAAACAACTCTGCCTTCACTGCGCAGGAGATAGAGAATGGACACCATAGCCCCAGGCAAGCTGTATCTACAGTGAGTAGACCATTTCCCAGGAAAGAGTTTCAGGGAGCATCTCCGTACATGTCATCCAGGCCTCACTTTAGAGCAGGGGTTCCGGAACCCAGTTTAGATAATTTTGGTCAGCCAAAAGGTCAGAGGTGGAATGGGTCTGGGGCTGGGGGTGATCATTATGGTAGAAATGCTGAGATTGGATCTGAATATCATGAGAATCTTGCTGATAATTATGGTGATGTGACATGGGGGCAGCATTCTCGTGGTAATATTTATCCGCCTTACCATGAAAGATTCTATCACAACCCTGAGGATGATGGGCTTTATTCCTTTGGGAGGTCACGATATTCTGTGAGGCAACCTCGTGTTTTACCTCCTCCATCTATGCCCTCAATGCAGAAATCTTCATATAGAGGTGAGAATGAGCATCCTGGTCCATCAACATTCCTAGAAAATGAGGTACAGTACAATCAGGCAACAAGACGTGGATCTAGCATGGAGATCATTTATGATGGTGGTCAGCAAGATGATCTTGGACAGCAAGGAATTATAGATACTCAGCCTGATAATACTGATAATGAGGTTCAGAAATTGGATGGCAATGCAGCAAGGTGCGACTCACAGTCATCTCTGTCTGTTTCAAGCCCCCCTGTTTCCCCTATTCATCTTTCTCATGATGACTTGGATGAGTCTGGAGGTTTTGCAATGTTATCAGCTGAAGAGAATAAGGGGGTTGACTTGTCAAGGCCGGAAATCAAACCCCTTGTGTTACAGTCTGAAGCTGGGAAAGAGAATGTGCGGACTGCATCAAGTTCTATTTCGGCCGGTGATGATGAGGAATGGACTGTTGATAACAATGAACTGTTGCAGGAGCAAGAAGAATATGATGAGGATGGAGATGGATATCTGGAATTAGATGAAGTGCATGAAGGAGATGATGGTAATATGGACCTGACTCGAGAGTTAGATGAGTTGCATCTAGAGGATAATGAGTCCCCTGATATGATGGACAACTTGGTCCTAGGCTTCAATGATGGGATTGAGGTTGGCATGCCAAATGATGAATTTGAAAGTTCACAGAAGGACTCTGCATATGTGATACCACAGATTTCTATTGGCTCTCTCGAAGAAAAGATATCTTTGGATGATATGCATAGCGATAGAAAAATCCTTCAGTCCATGGATGCTCCTTGTCCAGAGGGTTTAGATAGTTCTTCTAGAATCCTTCAAGAAACCGAAAAGGGAGTGCAGGATCTGACTATTCAGCCTAATACCTCTCCTCAAGCATCAACAGCATCTCAGCTGATAGATCATGTGGATGCTACTAGTAGTACTGGTGTATCGACAGAGCATAATCTCCCCTATTCTGTCAACATGGCTTCCCATTCATCTTCTGGTCAGATTAGCATGCCTTCCTCTACTTCTGTTACTAACCACACCGATGTACCTGTTAAGCTCCAATTTGGGCTATTTTCAGGTCCTTCTTTAATACCCTCTCCAGTTCCAGCCATACAGATTGGCTCCATACAGATGCCTCTTCATCTGCATCCTCAGGTTGGCCCCCCATCTGTCACCCAAATGCACCCATCACAACCTCCTCTCGTTCAGTTTGGTCAGTTTAGGTATACATCTCCGATTTCCCAGGGATTGCTTCCTTTAGCTCCTCAGTCAGTGTCTTCTGTCCAGCAAAATGTTCCAGCCAACTTCTCCCTGAACCCAAACCCAAACCCTGGAGCTCCTCTGCCTGTTAAGCCCAGTCAAGATACTTCTGGGTTTGATATGATGAAATGTGTAGTCTCATCTCCTTTGGATGATAACCAGTCTGGTCTTCTGAGGTCCTTGGATTTATTGCATGACAACATGTTGAATGAGGAAAGTTCCACACAAGCTGGAGAAAGCAGAAAAAGTGTTCTGACACAGCATGGTACTTTTAAGATTTCAAATATTGGTGATAATGCAACTAGGTTCGAGTCAGGTTTCTCTTCTGAATACCAGGGGCACCAGAATTCAGTTCATAGAAACTTCAAAGCATTGTCTAGTAAACAATCAGAAGGTGAACTTCAAACTGTTCTGACATCATCTCACTCAGTTTCAAAAGAGGAAGATTTAAGTGGACCAAGGGGCCAAACTTATAATAATAGGGGAAAAAAGTATGTCATTACAGCTAAAGGTTCTAACTCAAGATCAGGTTTTCTTGCTTCGGGATCCTCTCGCAAAGACTCTACTGGATACCAAAGGAGGTCTCGATGCACTCGAACAGAGTTTAGAATTAGGGAAAATTCTGGTAAGAGGCAGCCTTCTGGAATCATTTCTTCAAACCACACAAATCAAGTAGGTTTGGATGAAAATTCTGGTGCCAATGGAAGGGGTACTGGATTTTCCGTAACTAATAGGATGAGGAAAATTGTGGTGAGCAAGTCAAAACAGACAATTGAATCTGAATGCTCAAGTTCATCTCTAGGCAGTTCCCAGGAGATGGAAACAGGAAACGGGAATGAGAAGAGATTGGGAAAAGGTTCATTGATGAGGAGTCAGAATATCACATACTCTGGGAAAGGTAATCTTAAGAGGAATATCAAGGAAGATGTGGATGCTCCTTTGCAAAGTGGCATAGTGCGTGTTTATGAGCAACCTGGAATAGAAGCAGCCAGCGATGAAGATGATTTCATTGAGGTCAGATCAAAGAGGCAAGTGCTGAATGACCGGCGCGAGCAGAGAGAAAAAGAAATCAAAGCTAAGTCTCGGATTGCAAAGGTTGTAATACTTTGAACTTTAACTTTTTCCTTCACTTTACTATAACATGTTTTTTCCCCTTGTTTTTACTGGTCCAATGCAATAAGACTAAGTTGCTTAACATCATTCATTTATTTTTTGACAGCCACCGCGTAAACCTCGTTCAATCCCACAAAGCTCAAATAGAGATTCTGCTTCAGCTAATGGAGTAATGAACAATGTTCTCGCTGATTTTGTCACCTCCGAGGGACATAATCTGGCAAATACTGAACTATCAGCAGGATTTGGTGTAAATACAGTATCCCAACCTTTGGCTCCAATTGGTACTCCTGCCAGTAAAATTGATGCACAGGCTGATATAAGAACGCAGGCAGTGAAGTATACATCTCGCCTAAAAATAACTGATATACAAACTATGCATACAGATTGCTGACTCTGCTGATTTTCTACAGGTCACTCCAGCCAAGCTCCGTTCAAACCACTTCGGGCGGGGGACCAAGCCTGGTATCAGGTTTGATGTTTGAGAGCAAGAATAAGGTTTTTGACAATGTTCAGGCATCTTTTGGTTCGTGGGGTAATTCATGCATTAATCAGAAGGTATGCATAACTGCATTTACCGACATGTTAACTATTTGTTCTAGTTTAACGTTGCCATCTGTCTAGTAAATCTGTAAGACTTATGGGGTTCTAGTGCTTACAAATTTTGCATTTTTGTGCATCTTCTCTTGAGTTTTCACTGAGTCCTTTTTCCCGAAGTTTTTTATTTTATCTTACAACGCAGTTTTCTCTTGAGTTTTTATCTTTACTTTGGAATCAGATTGATTTACATCCATAAACACAGTCAGCTCTTAATTCTATTGGTTGCTTTCTTTCTCAAATTTTCTTCAACATCTTTAGCTTCAGATTGAGTTCAGTCTGTGTGGTGCTCTGATTTATCTTGTTATACATGTGTTTGCACACCTTCATGCATGTTTGTATGTGCATTTCTTACTATTATATTGTGTTTCCAGGGTGCTTATAGGCATATTTGATGGGTTCATTTATCTTTCTTTTTAGCCCGAGTGTATTCTAAACTATTGTGCTTGTAGATGCTGATTCTCATTCTTCTAATATGATTGGACCATAAATCTGTGGAAGTCTGAATCCGATTTGTTTGAATCTATAGGTGATGACATTGACACAGACCCAACTTGATGATGCTATGAAGCCTGTTCAGTTCGATACTTGTGCTCCCGTTGGAGATCGCAATAGCTCAGTTACCAACCCCAGCATGCCGCCACCATCATCCATACTATTGAAGGACAAGTCATTTTCTAATGCTACAAGTCCAATAAATTCTTTGCTAGTCGGGGAGAAAATACAATTTGGTTGGTGTATCTACTGATGTTATATAGACTCATAGAATTATTGTTGCCCTGTATCTGAAGGATATCATCACTTTATACAGGAGCAGTTACATCTCCTACAGTTATTCCTCCTAGCAGCCGTGCTGTTTCACATGGGATTGGCCCCCCAGGTTCATCTCAATCAGAAATTCAAATCCCCTGCAATCTTTCTGCAGCCGAGAAAGATTGCGCCCTTTTCTTCGAAAAAGAGGAACATGCAAGTGAATCTTGTGTCCATATGGAAGACTGTGAAGCTGAAGCAGCTGCTTCAGCTGTTGCTGTTGCTGCCATAACTAGTGATGAGATTGTAGGGAATGGAATGAGTACTTGCATCATGTCAGCTTCAGATAATAAAGGGTTTGGAGGTGCAGACATTGATGTTATTAATACAGGTAAGATCTGCAATCACTGTAGGAGACATGTATGTTTTTGCTTGTGTGGATGTTAACCCGTATTGCCTTTTTCTCATCTGTCTTGCAGGTGATGGTGGCCAGCAGTTAGCAAGTCAAGCAAAGGCTGAAGAGTCTCTCAGTGTTTCTCTTCCTGCAGATCTTTCTGTTGAGAACCCACCAATTTCTTTATGGCCTCCATTAGCCAGTCCACAGAGTTCTTCAAGCCAGATGATTTCTCATTTTCCTGGAGGCCCTCCTTCGCACTTCCCTTTCTATGACATTCCCATGATGGGGGGTCCAGTTTTTGCCTTTGGACCTCATGAGGAATCTTCATCTACCCAATCGCAGTCCCAGAAGAATAGCACACCTGCTTCAGGTCCCTTAGGGACCTGGCAACAATGCCATTCCAGAGTAGATTCATTCTGTGGTCCTCCAACAGGATTCACCGGCCATTTTATCACCCCACCTGGAGGTATCCCTGGGGTTCAAGGTCCACCACATATGGTTGTGTACAACCATTTTGCTCCAGTTGGGCAGTTTGGACTAAGTTTCATGGGTACAACCTACATCCCATCTGGAAAACAACCTGACTGGAAGCACAACCCCCCTTCCTCTGCAATTGGTGAAGGTGATGTGAACAATTTGAATATGACAGCATCACAGGGGAATTCTAGCAACATACCTGCTCAAATCCAGCATCTTCCCCCTGGCCCTGGGTCACCTCTTCTGCCCGTTGCATCCCCGCTCGCTATGTTTGATATTTCTCCTTTCCAGGTAAAACTCTGAGCAAATCTAAAGCTATTAAATTTCCAGCATCTATAATAACCAGGGTGGTCTTTTCTATTTTCTGTTTTGGAGTGGTTATCCTTCTCTACCAAATAAATTTGTTTACTCGAAAGTGAGTGGTCTAAATGGATGGTATTAGATGTAGTTGTCAATGTTATTGCTGGGTTTGATGAGTAGGTGCACTTTTAATGCTTGATTTTTTTTTTTTTTTGGGGGGGGGGGGGTTTACTGTTTGACAATTTTGCCATCACCCCCATGCACTCTTTTGTATCTCCCTTTTTCCCTTTCGTGTTTTCCTTCTGATCTAACTAATGCATATCTTGAAACTTTTTCCTTCAGTTGACCCCCGACATGTCTGTCCAAGCTCGTTGGTCTCATGTTCCGGCTTCACCTATGCAGTCTGTTGCACCTTCAATGCCCTTGCAGCAACAGGCAGAAGGTGTACTACATTCTCAGTTCAGCCATGGGCCTCCTGTTGACCAGTCATTGAGTAGCAATAGGTTCGCAGAATCCCGAACATCAGCATCCTCTGACAGCTCTAGGAAATTTCGTGTGGCAACAGATGCAACCATAACCCAGTTGCCCGATGAACTAGGGTTGGTGGAACCATCTAGCTCCACCATCCCTGCTGCTTCTGTACAACATGATACTAAAAGCCCGTCCCTCGCTAAAGTTGCTGATGCTGGCAAGAATGATGGTATTAGAAGTAGTAGGCAGAGCACAAATACTGCTCTTAAGGCTGTTCAGTCTTCTTCCCAGCAGAAGAATATAGCTTCTCCTCAGCATTATGGTAACTCTTCCTGGTATAATCATCAGAGAGGAAATGTGGTCTCACAAAAGAATGGAGCGGGTGAATGGACCCAACGTAGAACAGGTTTCCAAGGAAGGAACCAATCCATGGGTGGAGACAAGAACTTCCCCACTTCAAAGATGAAGCAGATTTATGTGGCTAAACAGACTAATAATGGTTCGTCATCTTCGTGATGATAGAAAAATAAAGCTTCTCAGACCCGATAGCCAAGCATTTCCTTAACCATACAGTTTTTTCTTTTTTTTTTTTTTGGTAGCATCGCTTGGATTAGTATGGGAATGGAACTTTATATCCGCTGGTATTTTTGATTGAAGTTTGCTGCAATAGTGGTGGTGAATAGCAGTTTTGTCATTGGTTTTTGAGTTGTCCATGTAGGAGGAGATGGGTGTATTTGGGGGTAGAAGACGCGATGTAGTGTTTAGTTTGAAGGAGCTGGTGATGGTTGTGGGTTCACTCGTTGCCTTTGCCCATCACTATCATGTCCCACTTTGGTAAGACACATAAAGTCTTGGGGTTTGATCATCATTTATTAAAAGCTCTCTATACATGACGCATCCACCTAATTTTTTTCCCCATCCAGTAATGAATTATATGGGCTTTGGGTTTCCCTAATATTTTGTTTGGACGGTAAATTTATTGTTAAATGCTTCTCATATAACCTCTAATAATACAATTTATTACCAAATTTGTAATATTCATCTAATTATGCATTTACACATTTTTACCAACATTATATAACATTTTCTAAGTGTAGTGGCTGTTTACCTCATCTTTAATTTATTCGGGCAATTGTTTTTTTTTCTTGGTCATGGTGACAAACAAGTTGTTACAATTTTTGTAATATAATGTAATTACATTATTCAGTTATACAACATTCAATTACATATTAAAACATTCGTAATATTTTGTTTAATGACACATTATTATAACCTCCACAAATTATACTAGTAATATTTTCTGTAACACTAATTACAAAAACATTACCTAATTATACATGCTATTACAACTTTTATAGTACTTTACGTAACATTAAAACTTATGAAAAAGTTCATTCTAAGGAATTTTCCTTGTAAGTTTTTGCCAATAGCCAAAAAAGTAGTGGTCAGAATTGTCATGAATTTATAAATTTGCTTTAAAAGAAAATCGTCATAAATTTGGTTTTCTTATTCATGTTTCTCACTGTAGATTGATTTTTTATGGATGGGTGATTGAGTGCGGTGCGGTGTATTTAGTATACTTTTTGTCTCACGCTACAGTATTGCTACAGTATCTAATCTCACCGCCACCGTTGTTTTTACACTAACCGCAAATAAACACACTGCCCATCCAAACTCACACTAAATTTTCCGCTTAACTTCGATTCCGAATGATTTCAATACAGAATTTAGTAATTTTTTTTTCTTTCAATTTGTTTTTCTAGATAATCTATAGTAATAATCGACTTTATAAAACCATTAGAAGTTAAGAAATTCACATAGAATTTTATATTATGAAAGAAATACTTCAAAAATAAATCCCTAAAAGATCTAGTTTAATTTATAAAATACTGTTAATATTTAGTTTTTTATTCATAAATTTATATATATTTTTTATCATTTTATTAAACTGTCTCAAAATATTCTAAAACTTTCAATTATAAACCAAAATATGTATAACAAAGTTAGATTTTGAACATAATTATATAATGATTATGCTATCTCGACACCCATAGATGTCTAGTTATATATATAAAAGATATGAAATTAATTTTTTTGGCCAATCAGTATTACAAATTGCACAACGCCTAGTTGTAAACAGTACATCTGACAAAGTCAACAAAATTAAGGCTTAGTTTGAATGGGCGGTGTGTTTACCTCTGGTGAGATTAAAAACAGCGGCGGCGGTGAGATTAGTTACTGTAGCGGTGAAATTGGATACTGTAGCAGTGAGATTAGAAACAATGATGGAGTATGTGTTTGGATTCAAACGCAGCTGTAGCAATGAGGTGAGAATATAAAATGACTATTAAGGACATCATATTAGAATTGATATATAAACTTTTACAAAATTATTAAAAATATGTTAATTTATAAATTCAATTAATACAATATTAAAATGTATCTTACGATATTTTATTATAAATTTATAAATTCATATTTTATATATATAGTTTTTATTATAAATTTATAAATTCATATTTTATATATTTTTCAAAAATAATAATAACTTAAAAAATTAGAATAATTTAAAATATGTAAAATTACTAAAAACACATATTTTATACATAACAAGTGATTGACTAGATAATTATACATTAAAGTTGATTCTTGATGTAAAAGGATTTTATATATATAGTTTTAAAGATTTTTTTTATTTATGTGTGTCATATAGCATGTTAAAAGATTATCACATTCATTGCTTAATTAATTATCAGTGTGAATGGTATTAATACATAAGTACTAAGGGAATATAAATTGAGATGAGTACCAAATAAGAATAAATAATTCAAGTCTAGGGGCAGAATATATATTAACCCAAAGTTTCATTACATCCAAAAATAAATAAATGAAAAATAAGAATACCTTATCTTATGGGTTGTGCTATCTCTCATTCTCGCATCTGATCCCCATCCTGTCTCCAAACTCTTTTCTCTTCCTTCATTTCCTTCTCTCTTTCCTTTTTCTCGCTTCTTCTTTTTGCTCCCCCCTCTTCATTTAGATCTTTAAAAGAGAAAAGAACCCTTCAAATTTCGAAGATTCTCGACAAACTCGCTGTGATCGCTCTTCAAAACAGATCTTTGATCCTTGATCTGTATAGTTGTTGTTTGGAGCAAACAATTTGGGGTTTACATGTCACCGGCGAACGGGCCTTTCCCGAGGGCAAAATTGTACAGGCATGGGTTTCTTACTTAGAGGTTCGATGTGGGTAGCAATGGTGTTAGAAGAAGAAGAAAAAGAGTGGAAATTACAAAGATGGCTTCCACCATTAACAACTGAACGAAGAATAAAAGAAGAAGGAAGCTTACCCATATCTTGAAGGTAAGCAAAATGGAAAACCAAAGAGAGCTGAGCTTGAAAATGAAACCTTATTTCAATTGTTTTGAAATAGCAGTAACAGCGAGCCTGATTTTCGTTGTTTTTTTACTACTATTGTATCCTTTCTTCGGCGGTGGCACCCCCACAATATCTACCAGAGATTTCAGTCTACAAAATTCTGAAATCTACCTCAGATTGCAGTCTCCCTAGTTCCAAAATGCAGGAGCAACCAAAAGGCAATGCAACTTCGGGTAGCGGCAAGATTACTCCTCACACAGCATGCAGCCATAGTTCCCTTTGCATATGGAAAGTATGGGTATTTTTGTCTGTTAAAAATACCTACTACCCCAATTGCCTTTAACTGCTGCTGAATTCTCTAGTCCCGTTTCAGCACACCAGTTAAATTGAAATTATTTTTCACTGCACTGGTATATTGAACCAAACAGCACTCCAGTTGAAACACCCCAAACCCAGCCCACGAGCCTTGACCGGATCTGGTATGTTCCCCGGTGTAAACCGTTTCAAATTCTTTTGTTACTTAGGAAAAACTTGTGTGTTTTGAAAGAAAAATTGTTTTGGGTTGGGCTTGAATTGAAAACAAGTTTATTATATTAAAAATCTTTTACTTTAGGTGACAAAACGTTTAGGGTTTGTTTTAAAATAAATATACTTAATCTTTTAACTGATAAAAATTCATAACAAAATAAAAAAATAAAACAGTTCAACTATGGCCTTATTACATCAAATAATTCCAAAAAATAAATTAAAATGCTTAAATAAAATAAAAGTCCAAATAATAAAATTTTCCTTGCTGTGCATGGCCACCTTTAAGCTCCTGCCGACCCGGTCCATTACTGATCATCACCTGGAAGAAAAAGTTCCCCAACGGGGTGAGTCAACAGACTCAATGTGTACACAACACTAAGTCCAAAGAGATTTAGGCATACCATACATATCAAACCATATAATAACCCATATAGCAAATAGTAATGCAACTTATTCACATGTGCTCACTTATTGGGCTTGGCCCATAACCATATCACATTCTTATAATAGGGTAGTTAACCACATAATTTCCACATACTGGGCTTAGCCCATTTCCACATTGATCCACATTCATATACTGGGCTTGGCCCTTTTCTTAATAATCCACATATCAACTGGGCTTGGCCCATTTCCACATTAAATATTCATATCAGATATAATATGCAAAGTGCACCGAACCCAACCTAGGGTCTATCCTCTACACACCCCCGTATCCAGCCTACCACACACCAGGGGATTGACAAATCACCCTCTCATTTTCACTCCAAAGGCAATCAATGTCGTCCACGTGCAATTAAGCACAATAATCCACAACGCGACCTCAGTCAGCGCCAATCCACGATGTAGCCGTAGCTAACACCAAAACCACGATGGGACACATAGTCACTCATCAACCACGATATGGCACATAGCCTATATCAACCACGATGAGGCACAGAGCTACTCATCAAACCACGCGAACTTAATCGCAAATAAATCCACAACGTGACCTCAGTCAACGTCAATCCACGATGTAGCTCAAGGCTAACATCAAACCACGTACTCGAAGTACACCCGTACCTTCTTTCATATCCCAACCCATGCACATGCAACATGTAATAGTGACATAATAATAATAACAAATGCATGCACATGTTATTAAGGCAATCAATCACATTTCCACAGGCATAGTCACATTCACATCGGCACCTTCACATTCTTATCATTATTCTCATGTTAAATATAACATGTTTCATAATCCTAGTGGGAGTAGGAAACGTACCTGAGTACTTTGTACCATAACATGGTACTTAGCCGTATTTTCACATTCTTAATATTACAATTAATTTAAACATAGCCATGATCATATCAAAACTTAGGGTAGGGTACACACCTGATTCGCTTAAGGTTTCCAATCCAAATCCCGAAAAGCTTGATCTAATGCCTTAGATCTTAAATCTCTACATTTAATCAATCATTTAATACTTAGTAAAGAACTATTCGGCCATAAATCCAAATCCTAGTAGGATTAGTACACTAAAACTTACCTTGGTGTCGAATTGACTATAGTCAAATCCCGAAAACTTTGTTGTACTCCTTCTTGCATTCGGCCAAACATTAAGTCACATCATAGGTTAGTTTCGGCTTTTTAAACAATTATGAAATAGATCTAGATATCAAAATAAGCCTTGGCCGATTGCTATAGACACTTACCTTGTGGATTTTAAATCCCGAAACTCACCGAATAACTAGGGAACACGCGGCTTATGGTGTACCTTCGGGAAAAGAACTTCTCCTTCCTTGTAGTCGACACTTAGTAAATCCCGAAAGATCTCTTCAAGGTTTCGGCAACAAGATATTAATGGGGTTAGTCCTAGATTTCAGCAAATCTTAAAAGAAAAAGGATGAAACCGAATGAGATCTTACCCTTACTTTAGATATCGACAGTTCCTTTGCTTGAAGTCTCAAACTATTCGGCTATGGCCTTGATCTTAGCAAGCTTTCGGCTTTTGGAGGGATTAGAAAGAAAAGAGAAGGAAGAATAAAGATGGAGGATTCGGCTAGAACACAAGGTATTTCGGCTTGGCAAAAGTAAAAGAAGAAGAAGAAGATTTGGTGAAGAGAATTCGACAGAGGCTTTCAAAGAACAGAAAATAATGCTGAATGACCTCTCTTTTCCTTTTATAGCCGAATTTACTAGGCTAGAGTCCCTTACTTGGCCACCACTCTTCTATTTTGATAGCTTTATCCCTTTAATTATCACTTTAATTATCAACAAAACTTAATCCAATATTTATCTCTTATCTCCTAATAAAAATAATACTAATAATAATCCTCTTTTATCTCTTCCTTATCTATCAAATAAAAGAAATAATATCCACATTTATCACCCCTTTTTGCTGAATTTTAATAAAAATAAAACCTCATATTAAACTCCTCCCAAGGACTCCCCAAGCCATCCATCTCTTCCTCTTGTTGCCGCAAAAATAAAAGCTTTCTTCTGCTTCCTAAGTGATTCGAACCCTGGCCTAATTGCACATGTAGGTGGCGTCACATGCTAAGCCTTTAAGTGGCATTTCCAGGCCACTTTTACAAGCCCAATTTCATGTCATATTTCCTCCATAAATTTTCTTAAGGCCACCTTGCCTTAATTTCCTCTTTTTAAACTTTAAAACTTATCATTTCCTTACATTTCCAAGTTTCTCGAAATGTTTACTTTCCTCTTTTGAATCATTTCTAGATCATTTCCTTACATTTCCAGGACATTTCCCTACATTTCCAAGACAAGACATTTCCTTACATTTCCAGGACATTTCCTCACATTTCCTCACATTTCCTTACATTTCCATACATTTCCTTACATTTCCATATATTTCCATACATTTCCTTACATTTCTATGCATTTCCTTACATTTCCTCATATCTTAGGGTTCCTAAAACTCCTCAGAACACATCCAACACACCCACTGAGCCCACTATCTCATAAATTACGCACGAACGCATAACCCCTAATCTAGGATGTTACAGTTCTACCCTCCTTAAAAATAATTTCGTCCTCGAAATTACTTATTAACAGTCGTACAATCCTTCTCACCGCATTATGCTTACGCTGCGCACTCTGATCTTAATAGAACCATCATACTTTCTAGGCACAATCTTTAAGTTCACATCTAAGGTTTCAAGCACTTCACTAGCAACACAAAAATGAACTATCTCTAAAGCAATAAATAATATTCCAAAACAAGGAACTTATCCGCTATCATATCCTTGGTTGTCTCGCATTCGAACCTTCAGCTCCTCTGCCGGATGTTCCATGACCTCGGCCAGAACCATTTCCTCCATGGTTCGGACCGCGAACCTTCGTTGCCTGAGGGCAATTCTTAACCAAATGAGCCTTAGACTTACATCTAAAACATTCCCGATCTTGGTTCCAGCACTCGCCAACATGATACCTTCCACACTGAGCACATGGACGGTCCGGATTTCCGGTAGGTGGTTTAAAAAAAACACGAGCAGAATTCTCAACCTTCGGTCTTTTCTGAAGACTCTCGACGATTCTGACAGTCCAAAACTCCTCTTATCCCGTCCATGACGACCACGTCCCCTAGAACTCATTTCTAACGTCGCGATTTAATCTTGATTAAGAAGTTTTATGAATTAGCTCTTGTTTCACTGATTATTCGCGAAGAAGTTTTATGGAAAGAATTTTAGGAGTGGTTCTTTCGTATTCATACATGCACACAGTCTTTACATTCATACATTCATCAATCAATTATGAACTTTCGTTCATTCAGAGAAATGTTTTAGTTTCCATTGTTGTTGTTTTTCCACTACCCAGGGGTATTATCGTAATTTTGCCCGACAGGGGTATTTTCGTAATAATAATTTTTTTTTCAAAATAAGGTTCCTTGTGGGTTGTGTCAATAAGGGTATTTTGGTAATTTTTTTTCCAAATCGGAGTATTTTGGACTTTTGCAAAATAGAGGTTTGGGATACTTTTACAAAATAAGAGAGTTTTATTGAAATCGGGGTAATATGGTAATTTTCAAATCCCAAGGGCAGTTTTGTAATTTTACAACTAGGGGTATTTTAGTAATTTTCACAAATCAAGAATATTTGAGAGAATTTTATAAAATCGTGTTTGCAATGCAAAAGGGTAATTTTTAAAAGTTTGAAAACTAGGGTTTCCATAAAAATACGGTTAGTCCCTTTCGGGTTTTAGTTAGGGGTTTAGCCTATGAATAAGTCCTTTTGGTTAGGGTGAACCGAAGCTACGCACCAGGCAGGATTCAAATGGAGAGGAGGTGAGTCACGCGGACTGCTTAAATACCAAGCTCCCACCGAATAGCAATCCTAGACATGCGCACAATGGTTGCCACACCCTAACTCGGCGACTTAGACACAGGTTTGTTTAATGGTCCTTAAGTCTTATGTACTGGTGTTTGAGTAGACTAGTCCTAGGGTTCAACAGATCCTAGTTCACTAATCAACGTTGCCATAAAAGCCCATACATTTCACATATTCAAATCACTTCAGAAGTCAGAAGTACTTACCTGGTGGACTGCGGGTCGGAGACTTAGGTGCCATGCCAGAAAACCTGCTTATTTCCAAAAATATTTTCATAAAAACTCATTTGGGCTCGATTTGAAAATGTTTTGGGCCTTAAACCACAGGCTGAGAGTTTAAAACTGGGCTCTGATACCAAATTGAAACACCCCAAACCCGGCCCACGAGCCTTGACTGGATCTGGTATGTTCCCCGGTGTAAACCGTTTCAAATTCTTTTGTTACTTAGGAAAAACTTATGTGTTTTGAAAGAAAAATTGTTTTGGGTTGGGCTTGAATTGAAAACAAGTTTATTATATTAAAAATCTTTTACTTTAGGTGACAAAATGTTTAGGGTTTGTTTTAAAATAAATATACTTAATCTTTTAACTGATAAAAATTCATAACAAAATAAAAAAATAAAACAGTTCAACTATGGCCTTATTACATCAAATAATTCCCAAAAATAAATTAAAATGCTTAAATAGAATAAAAGTCCAAATAATAAAATTTTCCTTGCTGTGCATGGCCACCTTTAAGCTCCTGCCGACCCGGTCCATTACTGATCATCACCTGGAAGAAAAAGTTCCCCAACGGGGTGAGTCAACATACTCAATGTGTACACAACACTAAGTCCAAATAGATTTAGGCATACCATACATATCAAACCATATAATAACCCATATAGCAAATAGTAATGCAACTTATTCACATGTGCTCACTTATTGGGCTTGGCCCATAACCATATCACATTCTTATAATAGGGTAGTTAACCACATAATTTCCACATACTGGGCTTAGCCCATTTCCACACTGATCCACATTCATATACTGGGCTTGGCCCTTTTCTTAATAATCCACATATCAACTGGGCTTGGCCCATTTCTACATTAAATATTCATATCAGATATAATATGCAAAGTGCACCCAACCCAACCTAGGGTCCATCCTCTACACACCCCCGTATCCAGCCTACCACACACCAGGGGATTGACAAATCACCCTCTCATTTTCACTCCAAAGGCAATCAATGTCGTCCACGTGCAATTAAGCACAATAATCCACAACGCGACCTCAGTCAGCGCCAATCCACGATGTAGCCGTAGCTAACACCAAAACCATGATGGGACACATAGTCACTCATCAACCACGATATGGCACATAGCCTATATCAACCACGATGAGGCACAGAGCTACTCATCAAACCACGCGAACTTAATCGCAAATAAATCCACAACGTGACCTCAGTCAACGTCAATCCACGATGTAGCTCAAGGCTAACATCAAACCACGTACTCGAAGTACACCCGTACCTTCTTTCATATCCCAACCCATGCACATGCAACATGTAATAGTGACATAATAATAATAAATGCATGCACATGTTATTAAGGCAATCAATCACATTTCCACAGGCATAGTCACATTCACATCGGCACCTTCACATTCTTATCATTATTCTCATGTTAAATATAACATGTTTCATAATCCTAGTGGGAGTAGGAAACGTACCTGAGTACTTTGTACCATAACATGGTACTTAGCCATATTTTCACATTCTTAATATTACAATTAATTTAAACATAGCCATGATCATATCAAAACTTAGGGTAGGGTACACACCTGATTCGCTTAAGGTTTCCAATCCAAATCCCGAAAAGCTTGATCTAATGCCTTAGATCTTAAATCTCTACATTTAATCAATCATTTAATACTTAGTAAAGAACTATTCGGCCATAAATCCAAATCATAGTAGGATTAGTACACTAAAACTTACCTTGGTGTCGAATTGGCTATAGTCAAATCCCGAAAACTTTGTTGTACTCCTTCTTGCATTCGGCCAAACATTAAGTCACATCATAGGTTAGTTTCGGCTTTTTAAACAATTACGAAATAGATCTAGATATCAAAATAAGCCTTGGCCGATTGCTATAGACACTTACCTTGTGGATTTTAAATCCCGAAACTCACTGAATAACTAGGGAACACGCGGCTTATGGTGTACCTTCGGGAAAAGAACTTCTCCTTCCTTGTAGTCGACACTTAGTAAATCCCGAAAGATCTCTTCAAGGTTTCGGCAACAAGATATTAATGGGGTTAGTCCTAGATTTCGGCAAATCTTAAAAGAAAAAGGATGAAACCGAATGAGATCTTACCTTTACTTTAGATATTGACAGTTCCTTTGCTTGAAGTCTCAAACTATTCGGCTATGGCCTTGATCTTAGCAAGCTTTCGGCTTTTGGAGGGATTAGAAAGAAAAGAGATGGGAGAATAAAGATGGAGGATTCGGCTAGAACACAAGGTATTTCGGCTTGGCAAAAATAAAAGAAGAAGAAGAAGATTTGGTGAAGAGAATTCGACAGAAGCTTTCAAAGAACAAAAAATAATGCTGAATGGCCTCTCTTTTCCTTTTATAGCCGAATTTACTAGGCTAGAGTCCCTTACTTGGCCATCACTCTTCTATTTTGATAGCTTTATTCCTTTAATTATCACTTTAATTATCAACAAAACTTAATCCAATATTTATCTCTAATCTCCTAATAAAAATAATACTAATAATAATCCTCTTTTATCTCTTACTTATCTATCAAATAAAAGAAATAATATCCACATTTATCACCCCTTTTTGCTGAATTTTAATAAGAATAAAACCTCATCTTAAACTCCTCCCAAAGAGTCCCCAAGCCGTCCATCTCTTCCTCTTGTTGCCGCAAAAATAAAAGCTTTCTTCTGCTTCCTAAGTGATTCGAACCCTGGCCCAATTGCACATCTAGGTGGCGTCACATGCTAAGCCTTTAAGTGGCATTTCCTGGCCACTTTTACAAGCCCAATTTCATGTCATATTTCCTCCATAAATTTTCTTAAGGCCACCTTGCCTTAATTTCCTCTTTTTAAACTTTAAAACTTATCATTTCCTTACATTTCCAAGTTTCCCGAAATGTTTACTTTCCTCTTTTGAATCATTTCTAGATCATTTTCTTACATTTCCAGGACATTTCCCTACATTTCCAAGACAAGACATTTCCTCACATTTCCTCACATTTCCTTACATTTCCTTACATTTCCATACATTTCCTTACATTTCCATACATTTCCATACATTTCCTTACATTTCCATACATTTCCTTACATTTCCTCATATCTTAGGGTTCCTAAAACTCCTCAGAACACATCCAACACACCCACTGAGCCCACTATCTCATAAATTACGCACGAACGCATAACCCCTAATCTAGGATGTTACACCAGTGAAGTTGGCACCTCAACTGCACCACACTGACGTTTTAAGCTAATCCAAAGGAGCCCTAAATGGTGAAGCTTTAGAATCAAGAAGACTCATATTTCACCATTACATTCATAGTCGAATAAATTATTTTCTAAGTCTTTGTTTTTTTTTTTTAATATTTGGAATTTAATTTCTCTACTTTTATTTAAAAAAATTTAGTCTCGTCACTTTTAAAATTTAAAAATATAAATCTAGTTAGTATCATTAATTTTTTTATTAAATTCATCTTCGCTACAAACATTAATTTCTTTTTGAATATTTATAGGTCAAAATTAAAGGCTTTGAAATGATAGCTCCAATGCAAGTAGCCCTCCCAAGAGGAAGAACCCCTTTTTAAACTTAAATATATGATACTCAATGTGTTTGTACAGCTCATGGCCCTTGAATTTACAGTGATTCAATTGAACCAGTAATGGTTTTGCTATTATAAATCTTTCAACGAAAATGTGCATCATCTTGTATAGTCTTCTTATGATGAAATTATTGGCTAACTTTATATCGATGGGAGGGTGGCATGAGTATGAAGAATAAAGTTGAATGAATTTGAACAAAGAAAAGATCTTCTAAAGATTTAAAAGATTCTGATAACAATAGCGACAAAAATAAAGGTAGCATAGCCACCCATGGCTATTAGATTATTCTGTTTGCCACTAAAATCAATCTTTTCATTTTTCAAGCATCTCATGGTAGATTGGCACCATATAAAGCACATACAGTTCTTTCATTAGAATTATCGGAGGCATGGCGATCATGCGGTGTATCGATGTCCAACCAAGCAACGAAATGACGGTGGATGAATTCAAAGCATGGCTCCGGCGTTTCGATGCGGATCACGATGGGCGGATCAACCAGGAAGAGCTGAAAGAGGCACTGCATAGCCTGAGAGTTCGGTTTGGATGGTGGAAAGCACGTCAAGGGATGAAAGAAGCGGATTGCAACCATGATGGCCAAATTGAGAACGCCAAGGAGATTGAGAAGCTGGTGAATTATGCTCAGAAACGCTTGCATATGAAAATTTATCAAAGCGATTGGTGATTTGATTTTGCAAACCACTAAATGCAAGTATAACTATTTCACAAATATGTGTCTATGTATTATTAATAATGAATCTTAAGATTGTGTACGCTTGCTTTGTGGATTTTCCTACTTATTTCAATCCAGGTTCTGTAATAATTTGTTTATCTTTTATTTCTCCAATATCATTTGATAAAATCATATTATTTGCTTGCCTTCTAGCTCTACAAGTTGATATTCTTGTTCCTCCGTCTGAAACACAAACTCATAAACCGACATTGTTTTCCTCTATGAGACCACATGACTGCACTGGAAATGGACAGAGTGAGACGACAATGTTGTTTCGAAAATTGTTTTGCTGTTGATTTTATTCTATGGGGACCCTAAAGCTAGATTAAGGGACATCTCATGGAACACTCTCAGTAGCTTGGATAATCAATTTGTTTGTGGAGATTTCAATGAAACCGACCATGATGGCGATAAAAGCGGAGGTGCCCTGTGAAACATCCACCAAATGAACAAAAAAAAATTCCAACATGATATCCAATCTGAACAACTTGGGGTTTGAAAGAATGTGGTTCACTTGGTCAAATAATAGAGATGGAAATGATCTTATAAGAGAACAAATTAACCGTATGATGGCAACCACGGATTTGTGTAACAAATACCCACATTTTAAGGCAGGACATATAGCTTGAACCGAACCAGATCATTGCCCTCTAGTCTTTAACACAGGAGATCCACTCTAGTAGTAGATGGAAAAAGTAATTCCTTTTTAAAACTTCATGGACCAAAAATGATGAATGCAAACGAGTATTATGGAGGACCTTGTAAGACTCAATTAACCTGAACTTTTGAAGTAGGCTGAAAAGAGTGGGGAATGATCTAAGTAGATGGCATTCAATCAACACTGGGGAGCTCAGTAGCAAGATAGGCTTATTTAGAACCAACTCCGAAACTTGAGAATGTCCCAACCGAATGCCTCCATACTAGCCGAAGAAAAATCTCTTGAAAGCCAACTTAATAATGCACTTGAAGAAGAATGGTATTGGTTAGAAAGGTCGAGGGTTTGGTGGCTTAGAGAAGGGGATAGAAACACAACTTTCTTTCATGCTCAAGCCCCCGCTATGAAAAGAAGAAGAAGAAATTCTATTAAAAAAATACTTGACAATGATGGGGTATCAGAAGAGGGTGACATGGCCATATATATGGTGGCCATCAACTACTTCACTGAGTTGTCCGATACACAACATAGAATGATTGAAATACTTGATGTAGTTGAACCATGCATTATTGATACATGTATGGATAGGGTGAAATTTATTAAAGACAATTCAACTAAGCTGCCAATTTTAAGCTCAAAAGATTAGTCACTTGCGACAAATTTTTGGATGGGATCCAAAAAATTATGGGCTGATATGTCTGAATAGCGTTTGAAGAACTATATCTTATCTTCGAAATGCGCTTGGAATCACTCGATTCGAGTTTAGGAGCTCAAGTTATGCCCATTTAAGTAAAGTTGCATGTGCAGAATTTTTGAATGAGATTATTATGGAAAATTACGAGTTTTAGGCTTTAATTCGAGTTTAAATCATATTAGGTTCAATTTTTAAGCTCAATTTTTATGGTATATGAGCCCAATATTGTATATATTAGGTTTTATTATTTTTTCTATTTATTTATTTCGAATTTTAGGATATTTTAAAGTATTTAAAATTATTTAGGAGTTTTATGTTTCTTAGTCAAATAAGAAAGTTTAGTTTGAAATTACTTTTTATTTAGATTAATTAGAGTTTCAATATACTTTTAAAGTTTTATTTGGATGTACTTAGTTAGCCTATATAAAGGTATCTTAACTATTAATTAGAGAGGGATCTTAATTAATAAATTTCAACTCTTTGAGTTATTTCTCTTTGTGAGATTTCTCTTTTGTTTATTTTGGAAGTAGGTTTTCTTTTTGGTTTTGAAGCCGTAGGAGAACTCGTTACCCTCCAATTTACTAAGGGTCGGCCTTAGGGGGTTGGTTATAGTCATTTGTGGAGTTTATTGAATATCATTCTTCAAAGGGTTTCATAGAACATTGACTTTTTATCACAATTGGTTGCTTTATTGAAGCTTTATTCTCAAGGGAACATGAGAGTACCAAACTATCCGCCAGATATTTTTGGTCCAATGCATTCCCATCATGAAGTACTAGAAGAGCAAGAGAGCGAGGAAAGCGACGATAATAAAGATGAGGAAGCCGAAGAGGAGGGGGATGTGATGGATTCTTAGGAGGAAGATGAGGATTGACTGAACTTGTAATTTTAATTTTGGGTTGTAATTAATTTGGATAATTTTTATTGCTTTAGGAGTAGGAGTAACAGTAAATTTCTATTTATATATTTTCTGTTTCAAATTTTCTATGAAGGAACCTCACATGAAGGAAGCACGACAATTATGAGCTTTCAACGAACAAGGAAGGAAGCACCCACCATTAGACTACAGCAATGTCACGATCAACCGGGTAATTTCTTTTTTTATCTATTCGGGGTTGCACATTAGGGATAATGTGCTATCTAAAGTGTGTGTGTGGGGGGAGGGGTTGTAACACCCCTTACCCGAAGCCCTCGCCGGAATCGAGTACGTGGTGTTACTAGACGTGACCATTAACTCGGGGAGGAAAATTTTTAAAGCTGTCCAACTGTATCACGCTGACTAAATCGGCCATAACTCGGGTTACAGAACTCGAAATTTGGATCCGTGAATTTTCCTTGAAACTAGACTCATATAAATATTCACCATAATTTTTCCAGAATTTTTCATGTGGCCAATTAGTACAGTTTATTCTTCAAAGTTACCCCTATTACACTGCTGGGCAATCCTGACCGGACCCTATAAAACGGCAGTTATCTGATTGCACAAATTTCCTATGATGCTCTTGTTTATACCAATGAAAAATAGACTCATTTAGGATTCTACACATGTAAACCATGATTCCTAATTATTTTTGTACAATTTTTGACAATTTTTCCAAAACAGAACAGTAGCTCACGAATTCATTTAGAGCAGGTCTCGGTAAAACTTGATTATCTCATAATTTACAAATCCTTTACCTACACTGTTTCTTCCATGCAAAAATAGACACACTAAGGTTCAATTTCATAACTCACCCACCTCCAAATTCAATATACCCTATTTTTGGAGATTTTTCTAATTCACGCCACTGCTACTACTACAAGCTGTTTTATTGCATTCTTAAAAATAACTAGCTTCTACCCGAACCTCCTTACTTCTTAAATACAAAGATTCAATTCATATTCAAACATTTCCTTAATAAAACGATTAACTTGTTTAGGAATGCATGGACATTGCCACCATGAGCCAACTTACATCAAATCACACCAACGTACTTAACAAAAATTTAGCCATTTTCGCATGGCTATTTTTCTTAGGGTTTACACGTGAACCGTAAAAATTTCCTCAAACAAAACCAATCCTATCCTATACATGCCTTCGTTTAAAACAACCCAAAGTGAAGGAGTACCCAAAATGTAGGTTGATAGTGTGAGCGACTTTCCAACGATTCCGGTGAGCTTGTGGCTTGCTCCTAATCTATAAAACAAAGGAAACATCTCACATGATTAAGCTTACTAGCTTAGTAAGTCCCAACTCATAGAAATTAGAACATTTAATTATTTACGAAAATAAAACAATCCACATATGGCATTCCACATAAACAACTAAGCAACTAGTTTACACAAGGCCAAATATTAATAATTCAATAACCTACTTTCTTAGCAGTTATACATGCAAATCAATGGTCCCATAATAGCATGTTCTAAGCTCGACTTCCGTCAATTTACATATATCAAAATCAATTTGACACAAGTAATATTTAACATAACATACCTCGTATACTTACCCGAACCGTATTCTCGACAATTTAGCTCTAAATTGTCTTGACAAGGATTAAATTCCTTTTAGGTAAGTTACATCACCGGCATCAAGCCTGCTAGGCGTAAAAGCCCGAATAGTAACACCGGCGCAAGGCCTGCTAGGCGTAAAGCCCGAAAATTAACACCGGCACAAGGCCTGCTAGGCATAAAGCCTGATTATGTCACCGGCACGAGGCCTGCTAGGCTCGAGGCCCGAATGTCTGCATATTTTTACATACTTTTCACATTTTCACTATACACATCGAATCATATGCATTTATTCCCTAGATATGTAAATGATCCTTAAATATAAAGTAGCTCAAGAACTTTCTTATTTACCTTGCATTAGCCAAAATAACTTCCGTCACATTCTCAACATAAATCATCAACTCATATGTCAATATACAATCGGCCATGATGAAATTGGACATTAACATACATAAATTTTTAATAGTCAAGATAACCATAATTAATTCTTTGACAGGATTTAACGAAAGGACTTACCTCAGTTGTCGATAAGCCGTGCAAATCGGCTACTCGATAATCTTTGTTTTTCCTCGATCTTGATCTATCTCTTTTTGTTCCCGATCTAATTTGGTTCAATTTTAACCAATTAAAGAACACTTCCATTCAATTTAAAAGCAAAATCATAAAATACATAATTTCAAGACATAACCATGTGCATTCGGCATACATCCCCTACTTTGTTCAAGTGCATTCAAATTATTAGGAAACACTTTGGTAATAATTTCCTCGATGTGTTTTAACTTACACTTACCTTCTTATCTAGCCGTACCTTAACTTTATATAATTACACCTATATAATCAAATACATTAGCTCAAATTCATTTTCTCTTATGACCGAATATACTAATTCCATACCCATGTATTTTCTTCAACATACAACCAAGAAACAAGCTAATAACCACACCTAATTCAAGCATTTAACTAATCCAATTTAACCTATTGAACACCACAATAAAATTTCAACCCATTTGGGGTCTCTTCTCCATGGCCGAATGGCCCTTAGGTGCCTAGGATTCCCTATAACTCTTCCATCCATCAAATTTACCCCCTTGCACTAGTTTACTTCAAGTAATCAAGTTCTAAACTTAGTTCACCCAATAACTTAAACATCACATATAACAATCTTATATGGTAATTTCATCATAAGGGAATGGCCGAACATCAAGACACAAGAAGAGATGTTTTCATGAATATCCATCCTATTATTCGGCCAACTATGAGGGTACCTTCAAGCCAAAACAACAAATCTTCTTCAAGTCCATGCCATTTCTTTTCATACCATCTAACTCATTATCAATACAAACTACAACATTAACATCCATGGCCGAATCTCATCATACCCACACTAGCAAATTTTGCTTGTTTCAAAAGAAAAGAAAATGATCAAGAACTTAAGCCATATCAAGTTTAATTCTTACCTAATCTAGTGCATGCAAGGCCGAATGGGGAAGATGAAGTTCTTCTCTTCTCTTCAAGGTAGAAATCGGCAAGAAGGGATGAAGGATGAGAGAATTATTTCTTTGTTTTCATTTTTTTTTCAACATAAATTATAGCATGCTTTTTCTTTTAATTTTACTAAAAATCAAAATATATAATTAAAAAGTATATATATATTCATAGCATGCTTTAATATAATAATGCCTAAATGTCATACAAAAAAATAAAAAAGAGAGCATATATGCATGCTTGCCGTCCACCTTGTTTAAAGGTGGGAGATTTGACATGCAAATCCTTATGTTTTATGGACAATTCACTTAGCTCCCTTTTTATTAATGCCCACTACCTTGTCCTTCTTGCAATTTAGACCTTTTTAACAAATTAAACACTCAGATAGCTAAAATTTTCCACGAAACTTTCACACTCACAAAAACACACATAACAAACACAATACATAATATTATAATATCTCTTAGGCTCGGATTCGTGGTCCCGAAACCACCGTTCCGATTAGGGTCAAAATTGGTCTGTTACAACTCTCCCCCCCTTTAAGGATTTTCGTCCCCGAAAATCTTACCGTTAAATAAGTTCGGATATTGTTGCCTCATTGACCCTTCAGGCTCCCACGTAGCCTCTTCAACTCCATGACGATTCCATAAAACCTTTACTAATGGAATTCTTTTATTTCTCAACTCTTTTATTTCCCGAGCTAAGATGCGGATCGGTTCCTCATCATATGTCAAATCGGATCTAATTTCAATCTCTGACGGTGTAATCACATGGGACGGATCCGATCTATATTTGCGAAGCATCGAAACATGAAATACATTGTGTATCTTTTCTAAGTCAAGGGGCAATTTCAATCTATAAGCAACAGGCCCTATACGCTCTATGATTTCATACGGTCCGATAAATCTCGGACTCAACTTGCCTTTCTGACCGAATCGGAGTATTTTCTTCCACGGAGAAACTTTTAAGAACACCCGATCTCCGACCTGAAATTCAATGTCCTTACGTTTTAAATCGGCATAGGACTTTTGACGATCCGAAGCAGCTTTCAAATTACTCCGAATAACGACCACCTTCTGTTCTGTCTCTTTAATCCAATCAACCCCGTGTATCTTATTCTCACTGAGCTCATTCCAATACAATGGTGTGCGACATTTTCGACCATATAAGGCTTCATAAGGTGCCATTTTTATGCTAGATTGATAGCTATTATTGTAAGCAAACTCAATCAAAGGTAGGTATCGTTCCCACGTACCTTCGAACTCGAGAACGCAGCACCTCAACATGTCCTCAAGTATCAAAATAGTTCGCTCAGACTGACCGTCTGTTTGCGGATGGAAGGCAGTGCTAAAATGAAGTTTAGTACCTAATGCATCTTGCAATTTCTTCCAGAATCGCGAGGTAAATCTTGGGTCTCTATCTGAAACAATGGAACTCGGTACACCGTGCAATCTTACAATCTGCGACACATACAATTCGGCGAGTTTGTCAAGTGAATAGTCGGTACGTACCGGCACAAAATGAGCTGATTTAGTCAGTCTATCAACGATAACCCAAACGGCATCTTTCTTACTAGGTGTCATAGGGAGACCAGATACAAAATCCATGGTGATTCTATCCCATTTCCATTCGGGTATCATGATTGGCTGAAGCAATCCGGATGGAACCTGGTGCTCAGCTTTCACCTGTTGACAGATTAAGCACTTGGAGACAAATTCGGATATATCTCGTTTCATGCCAGGCCACCAATAGAACTGTTTCAAATCATTATACATTTTCGTGCTACCCGGGTGTACCGACATTCGGCCATTATGGGCCTCACTCAGAATCATCTGGATCAAATCTGAGTTCATTGGAACACACAATCGACTTTTATACTTCAGACAGTCATTTGCATCTATCTGGAAATCTGATTCTGTAGCGTTTTCACACTGAATCCGAATAGCAACTAGCTTTTCGTCAACTTTCTGTGCATCGCAAATTTGCCGAATAAACATGGGTCTTGCTCGTAGCTCGGCTATGATCGAACCATCCTTAGACATCGTCATCCATGCGTTTAATGCACGAAGAGCAAATAATGATTTTCGACTCAACGCATCCGCAACAACATTAGCTTTCCCAGGATGGTAGTCAATCACTAATTCATAGTCTTTCAGCAATTCTAACCATCGGCGTTGTCTCAAATTTAGATCTTTCTGAGTCATTAAATATTTTAGACTTTTGTGATCTGAATAAACATGACATTTTTCACCGAATAAATGGTGACGCCAAATTTTTAATGCGAACACAATGGCTGCTAACTCCAGATCATGAGTGGGATAATTTCTTTCATGTGGCTTCAATTGTCTGGAAGCATAGGCAATCACCTTGCCTTCTTGCATTAGAACACAACCCAACCCATTTAAAGATGCATCACTAAAAATAGTAAATTCTTTACCCGATTCAGGCTGAGCTAACACTGGAGCCTCGGTTAAAAGGGCTTTCAACTGCTCAAAACTCTTCTGACATTTTTCTGACCACTCATATTTGACATCTTTCTGTAGTAGCCTCGTCAAGGGTGCAGCTATTACGGAAAAACCTTTTACAAATCGTCTATAATATCCCGCGAGGCCTAGGAAACTTCGGATCTCGGAAACATTCTTTGGTGGCTTCCAATCAAGTATGGCTGCTATTTTGTTTGGATCCACCCGAATTCCTGACACCGAAACCACATGACCCAAGAAGCTGACTTCGTTCATCCAAAACTCACACTTACTGAATTTTGCATATAAACGATGATCTCTCAAGGTTTGTAGTACTACTCTCAAGTGCTCAACGTGTTCCGCTTCATTTTTGGAGTAGACCAATATATCATCGATAAACACTACTACAAACCGATCCAAGAACTGTCAGAAGACTCGGTTCATTAGATCCATAAAAACAGCAGGTGCATTAGTGAGTCCGAAAGGCATAACCAAAAACTCATAATGTCCGTACCTCGTTCGGAATGCAGTTTTTGGCACATCTGAATCTCTGACTCGCAACTGATAATAACCTGATCTCAAATCTATCTTCGAAAACACTGAAGCTCCCTTCAACTGATCAAATAAATCATCAATCCGAGGTAACGGGTACTTATTCTTTATAGTTACCTTATTTAGTTGCCAGTATTCGATACACATTCGCATTGTCCCATCTTTCTTTTTCACAAATAGGACTGGTGCACCCCACGGGGAAAAACTCGGCCGTGCGAAACCCCTCTCTGTCAATTCTTGCAACTGCGCTTTCAATTCTTTTAATTCAGTAGGCGCCATTCGGTACGGGGCTATCGAAATTGGGGTCGCATCCGGCACTAATTCAATGCCGAACTCAATCTCTCGTACTGGGGGTAAACCCGGTAGCTCTTCAGGAAACACATCGGTGTATTCACATACAACTGGTACCGATTTCATTAGTCTCTCGGACATTTTATTATCCAGCACATAAGCCAAATAGGCCTCACACCCTTTTCTCACATACTTTTGGGCTACCATTGAGGATATTACTGTAGGCAACTCATTTACATCACAGGATTTTATTCTGATTGTCTCACCGTTTCGGCATTTCAAATCAATAAGCTTTCTTTTGCAATCCACCACTGCCTCGTGTGAAGTTAACCAATCCATACCCAAAATTATATCAAATTCATCGAAGGGCAACAACATCAGGTCAGCTGGAAAGCAATAGTCTCGTACCATCAACGGGCAACCTCTACATACTTTATTAACAAGCACGCATCTACCCAAAGGGTTGGACACACGAATTACGAACTCGGTAGACTCAACTAACAGAGTCTTACCAAATTTTAAAGTTTCACAAATATAAGAATGAGTCGAACCAGGATCAATTAGTGCAATCACAGTAGTATCAAAAAGAGTGAAAGTACCGGTAATGACGTCGGGGGAGGAAGCATCCTCTCTAGCTCGCGCAGCATATGCTCTAGCCGGAGCTCTAGCCTCAGATCGCTCTGTAGCATTCGTCGTTCCTTTCTGGCTACCACCTACATTTCCTGAATGTCTGGGTGGTCTACCTCGCATTGGCACGTTGCTCGGTGTAGTGTTCTGAACTGCATTTTGCTCAGCTAACTTCGGACACTCTCTGATAAAATGACCTGACGATCCACACTTATAGCAAGACCGATCATGGAATCTACAACTCCCTGAGTGCCATTTCCCACAGTACTTGCATTCAACTCTATTTTGTGGAATGTTACCAACACTGGCTATCGAGGTAGCCCGGGAGCTCCTGGGAGGTCGATCCCGTCTAGGCGGATCTGTAGTAGTTTTCTGTCGGCTGTAGTCATCTCTGGGTTTCTTGCTCGTGGAATGGAAGACTTTGCCCGAAGACCTCTTTCGAATATCTCTGGCTTCGGTATCAGCCTTTCTTTTCTCCTTCCCGAGCTCTTCAGCTTTGCAAGCTCTCTCAACTAAGGTTACAAATTCTTGGATTTCAAGAACGCCAACAAACATCTTTATATCTTCATTTAAGCCGTCTTCGAATCTTTTACACATAATGGCTTCAGTAGAGACACACTCTCTAGCATACCGGCTGAGCCTGACAAATTTTCGTTCATACTCCGTTACAGTCATTCGTCCTTGTTTCAGCTCAAGGAACTCTTTTCGTTTCTGATCAATAAATCTTTGGCTAATATACTTCTTGCGAAATTCAGTTTGGAAAAAATCCCATGTCACTTTTTCTTTCAGAACCACTGATACTAGTGTATTCCACCAGTGATATGCAGTGTCCCGTAGTAAGGATATAGTACACTTCAAGCATTCCTCCGGAGTACAAGACAGCTCACCAAGTACCCGAATAGTGTTATCAAGCCACATTTCGGCTCTCTCAGCATCATCATCGTCATTGGCTTTAAATTCTTCGGCCCCATATTTTCGAATTTTGTCAACTGGGGGCCTACTAGATCTCATTGGATCTATCACTGGGGGGAGCTAGAGGATCCGGAGTCGGATTATTCGGGGGCGGAGGTTGTGGTACAGCCGGGTTATTTTGAATAAATTGGGCAAACCATTCGTTCATCATCCGATAAAAGGCTTGTTTAGTTTCTCCTTCGTGGGTACCCGAAACAGGTCGAGAGTCTATCGGCGCTGATCCGTGGGTACGGTCAGGCGCCACGCTCTCCACATCATCAGCCACAGCTCTTTCTGGTTCAGAGTCCATTTACTATACAAAACAAAAATTCAGGCTGTCAGAAGTCACCACACTATCAACATATAACCACAGGCATGTATAGCTAGACTCACACGCGCCACGGTAGTCCTAGAATCGACTAAACCGTAAGCTCTGATACCAATCAATTGTAACACCCCTTACCCGAAGCCCTCGCCGGAATCGAGTACGTGGTGTTACTAGACGTGACCATTAACTCGGGGAGGAAAATTTTTAAAGCTGTCCAACTGTATCACGCTGACTAAATCGGCCATAACTCGGGTTACAGAACTCGAAATTTGGATCCGTGAATTTTCCTTGAAACTAGACTCATATAACTATTCACCATAATTTTTCCAGAATTTTTCATGTGGCCAATTAGTACAGTTTATTCTTCAAAGTTACCCCTATTACACTGCTGGGCAATCCTGACCGGACCCTATAAAACGGCAGTTATCTGATTGCACAAATTTCCTATGATGCTCTTGTTTATACCAATGAAAAATAGACTCATTTAGGATTCTACACATGTAAACCATGATTCCTAATTATTTTTGTACAATTTTTGACAATTTTTCCAAAACAGAACAGTAGCTCACGAATTCATTTAGAGCAGGTCTCGGTAAAACTTGATTATCTCATAATTTACAAATCCTTTACCTACTCTGTTTCTTCCATGCAAAAATAGACACACTAAGGTTCAATTTCATAACTCACCCACCTCCAAATTCAATATACCCTATTTTTGGAGATTTTTCTAATTCACGCCACTGCTACTACTACAAGCTGTTTTATTGCATTCTTAAAATAACTAGCTTCTACCCGAACCTCCTTACTTCTTAAATACAAAGATTCAATTCATATTCAAACATTTCCTTAATAAAACGATTAACTTGTTTAGGAATGCATGGACATTGCCACCATGAGCCAACTTACATCAAATCACACCAACGTACTTAACAAAAATTTAGCCATTTTCGCATGGCTATTTTTCTTAGGGTTTACACGTGAACCGTAAAAATTTCCTCAAACAAAACCAAGCCTATCCTATACATGCCTTCGTTTAAAACAACCCAAAATGAAGGAGTACCCAAAATGTAGGTTGATAGTGTGAGCGACTTTCCAACGATCCCGGTGAGCTTGTGGCTTGCTCCTAATCTATAAAACAAAGGAAACATCTCACACGATTAAGCTTACTAGCTTAGTAAGTCCCAACTCATAGAAATTAGAACATTTAATTATTTACGAAAATAAAACAATCCACATATGGCATTCCACATAAACAACTAAGCAACTAGTTTACACAAGGCCAAATATTAATAATTCAATAACCTACTTTCTTAGCAGTTATACATGCAAATCAATGGTCCCATAATAGCATGTTCTAAGCTCGACTTCCGTCAATTTACATATATCAAAATCAATTTGACACAAGTAATATTTAACATAACATACCTCGTATACTTACCCGAACCGTATTCTCGACAATTTAGCTCTAAATTTTCTTGACAAGGATTAAATTCCTTTTAGGTAAGTTACATCACCGGCATCAAGCCTGCTAGGCGTAAAAGCCCGAATAGTAACACCGGCGCAAGGCCTGCTAGGCGTAAAGCCCGAAAATTAACACCGGCACAAGGCCTGCTAGGCATAAAGCCTGATTATGTCACCGGCACGAGGCCTGCTAGGCTCGAGGCCCGAATGTCTGCATATTTTTACATACTTTTCACATTTTCACTATACACATCGAATCATATGCATTTATTCCCTAGATATGTAAATGATCCTTAAATATAAAGTAGCTCAAGAACTTTCTTATTTACCTTGCATTAGCCAAAATAACTTCCGTCACATTCTCAACATAAATCATCAACTCATATGTCAATATACAATCGGCCATGATGAAATTGGACATTAACATACATAAATTTTTAATAGTCAAGATAACCATAATTAATTCTTTGACAGGATTTAACGAAAGGACTTACCTCAGTTGTCGATAAGCCGTGCAAATCGGCTACTCGATAATCTTTGTTTTTCCTCGATCTTGATCTATCTCTTTTTGTTCCCGATCTAATTTGGTTCAATTTTAACCAATTAAAGAACACTTCCATTCAATTTAAAAGCAAAATCATAAAATACATAATTTCAAGACATAACCATGTGCATTCGGCATACATCCCCTACTTTGTTCAAGTGCATTCAAATTATTAGGAAACACTTTGGTAATAATTTCCTCGATGTGTTTTAACTTACACTTACCTTCTTATCTAGCCGTACCTTAACTTTATATAATTACACCTATATAATCAAATACATTAGCTCAAATTCATTTTCTCTTATGACCGAATATACTAATTCCATACCCATGTATTTTCTTCAACATACAACCAAGAAACAAGCTAATAACCACACCTAATTCAAGCATTTAACTAATCCAATTTAACCTATTGAACACCATAATAAAATTTCAACCCATTTGGGGTCTCTTCTCCATGGCCGAATGGCCCTTAGGTGCCTAGGATTCCCTATAACTCTTCCATCCATCAAATTTACCCCCTTGCACTAGTTTACTTCAAATAATCAAGTTCTAAACTTAGTTCACCCTTAGTTCACCCAATAACTTAAACATCACATATAACAATCTTATATGGTAATTTCATCATAAGGGAATGGCCGAACATCAAGACACAAGAAGAGATGTTTTCATGAATATCCATCCTATTATTCGGCCAACTATGAGGGTACCTTCAAGCCAAAACAACAAATCTTCTTCAAGTCCATGCCATTTCTTTTCATACCATCTAACTCATTATCAATACAAACTACAACATTAACATCCATGGCCGAATCTCATCATACCCACACTAGCAAATTTTGCTTGTTTCAAAAGAAAAGAAAATGATCAAGAACTTAAGCCATATCAAGTTTAATTCTTACCTAATCTAGTGCATGCAAGGCCGAATGGGGAAGATGAAGTTCTTCTCTTCTCTTCAAGGTAGAAATCGGCAAGAAGGGATGAAGGATGAGAGAATTATTTCTTTGTTTTCATTTTTTTTTTCAACATAAATTATAGCATGCTTTTTCTTTTAATTTTACTAAAAATCAAAATATATAATTAAAAAGTATATATATATTCATAGCATGCTTTAATATAATAATGCCTAAATGTCATACAAAAAAATAAAAAAGAGAGCATATATGCATGCTTGTCGTCCACCTTGTTTAAAGGTGGGAGATTTGACATGCAAATCCTTATGTTTTATGGACAATTCACTTAGCTCCCTTTTTATTAATGCCCACTACCTTGTCCTTCTTGCAATTTAGACCTTTTTAACAAATTAAACACTCAGATAGCTAAAATTTTCCACGAAACTTTCACACTCACAAAAACACACATAACAAACACAATACATAATATTATAATATCTCTTAGGCTCGGATTCGTGGTCCCGAAACCACCGTTCCGATTAGGGTCAAAATTGGTCTGTTACAGGGGTAACATAGGAAATTTTGTTTTTATGTTTTTTATTTTATTTTTCTTGTCAAAGTGTACTTGAGCTTGTAGAAATACAAATGATTGCTTAGGAGCATGTATATAGGTTGATTGTGTTTACTGTAAATTTGGCATGATAGTGAATGATTTCAAATTTTCAATTTTTAGACTATTAAGTTTTATATATTATACTGTAAATAAGCATTAAGTAATTAATATACCAAATGACATAGAGAATATAGGGAAACGAGCATGCTAGTATGAATGATAAATAGTTAAATTTGTGATTACTTGATTGATTAAATTTATGAATATTGAGATACATAGGGATGACGTAAGACATTGTTTAGTATAACTTATAGCCAAAAAGCTAACCCTATTTATCAATCCTTAGTACCTATTTTGAGCCAGAAAACACTTCTTGATGAACCTTCATACAAAACCCGAGCCAAAATAATTTATGCTTACCTTTTTTCTTTAGTCTTGTCATTGCACGAATTTAGGCGTCTATCCATACGTATTAAGGGTTAAGTAGATACATCATAGTGGATTTTGTAAAAATCAAAGTGAAATAGGAAGAAGCAGTGTGATATAGTGATTATAGGTTAGCCAATATGTGTGAAACAAAAGAAAAATTCTGGAAAAGTTAAAAGAAGTAGAAAAAGTACTTGAAAAAAGAAAAAGAAAAAGAAAACATTGTGAGTGAGATGTGTTGAAAAAGTCAAATGTAACAGTCATAAAAGTATAAAAATCAACCATTAGTGCACAAAAACTCGTGAGCTAGCCATAATTACTTTATTATCCTGTAGCTTCCTACGTGGAGAAATAAGGAAGGTGAGAGAAGGAGAAATAAAGCGGTGAACGAGCAAGGGTTATTAAGGAGGAGAATAGGGAACAATACGATGTGTCAAACTACTTTCATGCTTGAAACTGTTTTGACGCTTCCCGTTCTTGAATTCCATACTTGTCCTAAGCTTCAGAACGTTACAAGTGGAAAAGCCTTATGTGATCTAGGTAAATTTGTTCATGAATTAACATCATATTAAGTAATTACAATATCAACTGTTTGTATTTTGCTAGGATAATCAAATTACATGTATGATTTATTGATGGATCTATATATTTGAAGACCTTATTGTTTGTATATTTTGTAATATACTAAACTTGTGTGTTTGAGATTGAAAATAGTAAATCATTTACATATCATGCCAAAATTATGTGTATATATGATTTCTCCTAGCTATATGTTCCAAAACCAGTCTTTGTATCATACTTGTTCAGGGGATGTCATTTATCTTTCTTTTTTATTTCTTTGCTTGATGACAAGTAATGACTTTAAGTGTAGGGGAGTTTGATTCGTTGTAATTCGGTGTAATAGCTAAACTAGTTTTCAAATTTAAGGAACTTGAATTTAAGCAATCTTGCTATGCTTTATTTAGTTTTTTCATTTTAGTTTTAATTCAATAAAAAGTGTTATTTGAGTCATTTTATACCTTAGGGGCCGACAGAGGCCTAATGGAGGACTAATGTACTTACTGAGTGTGTAGGACACCATTCAAAGGCATAAGAGCTCGAGGCAGGTCGCAATGTTGCAACACAGGAGTCTAATGTCGCAACATAGTGGACAGAGTGCCAAAATTCCAAGACTGCCTTTGGTTTCGCGACATAGCCAGTGGATGCCGCGACATATTCCTGAAGCTGGACCTAAAGCCAAGCAAACTGCCTTCAATGTCGCAACATAAGCACTATATGTTGCAACACTGATCCTGTAAGTGAAAGCATTACTGAGTTGAGGGCATTTTGGTCCTTACATTGAAAATTAACGTAAAAATGTCAGCTGACCTAGGGCTAAGGATGGCGACCAACCCTACCACTATAAATTCACTCATAAGACACTTGAGAGAGACAACTTTTAATATTCTATGTTTTTCTATGTAATTTTAGTTTCAATTTTCCTTTCTTTTAGGCTTTAGGTTTATTTTCAGTTCTTTTTTGTTCATGTTCTTCGAAGAACTTGCTTTGTAAACATGACCAATCGAATACAAACATGATTCTCTAAACTCTATTCTTGATTTATTCTTTATGCATATTTTTACTATCAAGTTTATTATGTTTATGAATTCTATGAGGAACTAATCATCTTATGGGGGATTGGCGAGTGGAGGTGTGATTCACTAATTGTTATGTAGAATTTTCTTAGCGGATCAACTGTTTGGGAGAGGAAGAACTTAAAACCTAGGCTTGATGACCTTAGGAAGTCATTTAGGTGGGAATTAACCCAAAATTGGTATGGCATATCCGTGAACACCTTAACCCCAAATCGGTTTGGACTGTAAGGTCGTGAAATAAATAGGTCTTACTGACTTGTTAATTTAGTGGAAGATCGAGGGATCCTGCTAGGGTAACAACTAATTGATTGAATAGAAGCCTGAAATAGGAATTAATTATGATCACCAAAGAGAGCTAATCACCAATGTCTACATTTGATTATGTTTAGAAATTAGTTTTTTAAAATATTTTTTATTTATTCAATTTTTATTTTTATTTATAAAAACTCAAAAAAAATCTTCTTTATATTTTGTCGTAATATAATTTATTTAGACTACTAACTAATTCTACTTGTGTTTAGGTTAACTTTCATTTAGTACTCACCTCCCTTAGGTACGATCCTCGGAGTACTCACCTACTTCGTTGTAACCATATTACAACTTTACTCGTATACTTGTGGACAACACCTAAATTCCATATATTTAGTTGTAGTATTCACACTATGGATGTTAGTACGTCCGGAGGCGGTTAGCTACCTAAACACATCAAACTTTCATCTATAGTACTCTAGTTCAATTCCAACTAGATTCTAACGATGCTCATTGAGCCATTGTTTTCTCGCTAAAGTATGAAAAACAATTCTATCACTCTACGAACTAACAAGTTCGCCCAAAGTATCAGGGGTTGGCAGATTGTCTCACAAAAGAGTCTGTCGAACCCTTAAAGTTCACTAAATGGCAAATTCTAGCGAGGCATTCTTCACTAAAGAATCTTCGTAACACGCTACCCAAACATATAACGGACCAGTCACTAGTCTAATCCTTTTACTATCCTTGGCTTATACAACTATACACCAATCAATATCATACGGTCTACACTGGGCTACTGTTACACTGTTGAGTTGTAGAGAAGAAGAGATTGGTAAAAATAATGAGGATTTTTAGGTGAATTGGGTTATCGCCAAAAGTATTGTTCGCTTAGTTTATTGGGCTATCAAGTTAGTTACGTACTAACGAGGTAGTTAGGATGGAACGAAGGGTTAGACCAGAAATATAAAATATTGAATTTCCATTTACAGTTGTAAACCATTTTATTAAGGCAGTCTTGAAAGTTTAAGACATGTGTTAAGTTCCAATAAGGGCTTAGGTTATTTATATAAATACTTAGGTTGCAAAAGAGAGAGTTTTTCTTCTTCCTTGCTCAAGAAGTATTGTTACCTGAATCTTAAAGGACTTACAATGTTTCTTTCTCCCTCAAGATAGAGCTGTAGATTTGGGTCTTTATCAGAAGTTACTCTATGTCAAGGTAAGTTTTATGGCTTTACATGTTATGCACATGAAAGATTAAGACCGTAAGGGTTTGAGCAGTAAGATGAGGACGTAAGGCTTTATATAAAGGATTATCTGGGTTTGTGTTGATGGAAAAAGGGCTAAGAATGAGTTCTAATGGTGTTCTTCCATTTCTTGAGCAATGGTAGCTGCAGTTTCTTTTTGGATCTAGAGTTCAAGCTGCTATTTGTGGATGTCAGGTGAGTCCCTAAACTGACTCCTACATGTATACCGTGTATGTTAGATATTTCTATGAAAATAAAATGAACTATGAAACTTACATCAGAAAAGTATAATATGAGGGTTATACTATTGCATGAATGTTTTTTGGATCTTGCATGTGTAGCCTATATAGAATTTGATAAGTTAAACATGTGATAAGTATTTTGATGATGAAATATGATTGTATGAGCACAAATGGAATGTATGTGATGAGGTGTGAGTTAGTTGGGTGTTGTTAATAGATCAAAGTGTGAAGTCTTAAATGGTATCAATACATGAAGAGTCGGTCAAGTGTGTCAGTGTCTATTCACTGCGATCGAGTCTATAGGGGTGATTTGTCATAATTTGGTGTAGTAAATTAAACTAGTTTTCCTATTTAAGGAGCCTAAATACAAGTTTTTTCATTATATTTTAGTTAATTTTTGTTAGCTTTACTTACATTCAATAAAATGTGCAAATTGAGTCTTTTATTGACCTTAAGGGCCGAATGAGGCCTAAGGGAGAGCTAACGTACCTTGTGAGTGTGCAGGAGACCATTAGAAGGCATTTTAGACTGATATTGGATGCTATGTCGTAACACGGGAGGCCCGATGTCACAACATAGAGAACAAAATGGAGAAAGTATGAAACTGCCTTCGATGTCGCGACACAGACTAAGGGTGTCGCGATATACCCCTAAAGACGTCTCAAAGAGGAGTACACTGTCACCTCTGTTGCGTCACAGGTCCTGCTGTGTCATGACATCAACCGAGACAGAAATTAAACACGAATGTGAGGCGTTTTGGTCTGCACAATTAAACTTAAAGCTCGAGAATGTTAGCTGACCTAGGGTTAAGGACAACGACCACCTGATGGCTATAAATAGGCTCCTTTGGCACATGTTATGGACCCCATTCCATTAGCTTAGATTCTCTCTTTAAATTTATTTTTGTTTTCTTACTTTTTTAGGTTTTTTTAGGGTTTAGTTTATTTGTTCATTGTTTTTTCAAGAGATCTGATTTGTGAAGGAGATTAACTTCTGTGGATTCACGCTTATTATTAATATCAATCAGGCTTTTCTTAAACTCTCTATTTCAATTCATTCACTATGATTAATTCTTCCATCTACTCCATTTTGTTTATGAAATCCATGAGGAACTAATCCCTCTATGGGGGATTAGCAAGTGGAGGTATGATCTATTAATTGTTTTATAGGGTTACTCAACGGATTAACTATTTAAGAAAGGAAGAACGTGAAACAAACCCTGGGCTTGACAACTATAGGAAGTCATCAATGTGAGAATTAACCAAAAATTGGTATTGTCCATTCATGAACACCTTCACCCCAAGCCAGTTTGGACTGTGAGGTCGGAAGATAAGTAGTTCTTATTGACTAGTTATGTTAGTGGAAAATCGGAAGATCCTATTAGGGCAACGACTAGTTGATTGACAAGGAACTTGAAGCAACAGTTGATAGGGATTACTGAAGCGAGCTAATCACCCATAATCGAGATTTGATTTATTCTCCTATTCTATCTCTTCAATTTTATTTATTTTATTTTATTACTGTAAAAACTTTAAAAACCTTTCTTTTATGTTCTCGTACTATAATTTATTTAAAGTACTAATTAGATCTTTTAATGTTTAGGTAAGAATTTATCTAGCACTCGCCTCCCTTAGGTACAATCCTAGGAGTATTCACTTACTTCATTGTAAAAAAATATTAGAACTCGATCCGTATACTTGCGGATATCACCTTGTCGTTCTATATTTTATTGCAGTATTCACACTCTGGACGTTAGTACGTTCAGAGGTGGTTAAGTTGTTAGTGCCATTGCCAGGAAGGCAACGTCATTAGATTGATTATAATTTTTGCACTTTAAAAGAATAATTAGGAAATTTTTAGGTAATAGTTACAACTTCCAATTTATTTTGTCAATTAACACTTCTAACATTTGGTTTTTGGAATACTAAACACCGTTAACCAAATAATCAGTTAACACAAAATCATGGGTGACTTTTATTATATATGGTATGGTGAAGACTTTGACTATGACGAAGATATTTACGAAGGAGTATAAGAAGATTGGGAGATCTAGGAGAATTAACGATTACTAATGCTTGAATTAAGTCAACTCCGAGGAGAAATCCCAATTCTTCCCCAAGATGATAATGACCACGATGATATGCCATAAAAAAGGTACCAAGAAATGCTAAGTCTGGGATTGAGCAGAGAAGAGAATGTTGCTATTGATGCTTGTGAAAAAGGAGAAACCCTATTATCTATCTCAATAGATAGAAGAACATTTAAAAAAATTAAATGCAATGGTTAAAGAAAAAGATATAGAGCTAGTAAGGGAAAATGTAAGTGAATTTCAAAATAAGATCAGCATGGAACTCATTGTCTAAGAAATTTTGGGTACCACCCATAAGTCTGAAATACAAGAGCAGTATAACATAGACTGATCATAGAAACAATGGTAATAGTTGATCTAGTGGAAGAGTGCCTGTCGATTTAGGAATCCCCAGAGTAAAATAAAGAGATTCAGTAGTTCTAGCTAATGAGCCTGAATTGACTATCATTTGCTTGACCTTAGTCCTAAACCAAGTACCTCAAAGATTTGACGGCTTAGGAATTTTCCAAATGCTGAACAAAATTGAAAAAAATATACATAGAGAGGACCTATGATAATATAGCAAGACTTGATCAAGTCGGACAACTAATGAGCATAGGCCTTGAGCTGCAGGCATCGTAGAAAGTTTTGTCATTGCAAAAGCCATGCAAGAAAGCTATCTATAGACAAATAGAGAAACCTAAAATATTTCAAATGGATGAATTTAGAAGTCTGTAGAGCTGGAATCTAAGAGACTCAGTGCAAAATCCCTTGCTATTTCCTTTGCCACCCTTTGTAACACCCCTTACCCATATTCAATGCCGGAATAGGGTACGAGGCATTACTAGTCTTACACGCAATCAATCAAACAATTTCGAGACTTGACTTTCCTTTCCAATTTAAAACTTTTATTAATACCTCTTAAACAAGCCTACTAGGCCCAAATCATACATTAGGAGTGGTTCGGGATCAAATCGAACTCCTTTGAAGCTTTCTGAAAGACCTTAGAAAATTTTCTCTAAAAAGTCCACACACCAGTGTGGAAGAAGGGACACACCCATGTGACATATCACATGCCCGTGTTCCACACTCGTGGTCGACACTGACTTGCATCACATGGCCAGTCACACGCCCGTGTCTTTCAACCGTGTGGCAAATTAAATTCCAAATTCAGGTGCAGACTTCGCACAGCCTGGGCACATGCCCATGTCCATGGCCGTGCCATTCACACGCCTAAGACACACAGCCATGTCTCTGCCCGTGTGTTTACTAATGAGCATACTGACTTGTAAAACTCATGTGCAGGGGACACATGACTTAACCACACACCCATGGGGCTGACCATGTGTCACACACGGCCTAGAAACACGCCCGTGTGTCTACCCGTGTGGACAAGAACAATGCTATCTGCCAAGCTCTTTTATCACCCTAACTCATTCAACATAAATCACATTCAACCATTAACCAAGCAACCTAATCATGCACCATACACATTCATGAATAACCTCATCTTTTCATATATTAATAATAATGAGCCATCAACTATAGCTATATACAAAAGAATTTATCTTTAAAAGAGCCAACACACTTGGCCAAAACAACAAGACATTTCACTAAGTCTAGCCCCTATACATGCCATACTCAAAATGCTAAGTCTAAATATACCGAGATGAGCTGATAGTGTCTTCCAATTATCTTTGTATTCCGAGCTGGCTCTTTGATATTATAAAACAAAGGAAAAGAAAGGGAGTAAGCTTTAATCTTAGTAAGTCTACATGTAAACAATAAGCATCATACCACCTGCTATTCAACCAATAACATTACATTTTATGTAGAAACAAATCATATTAACATGGTCATGCTTACTCATCTCAACTCTTACCATATCCCAAACACATATCATATATATATATATTGCTCACATTCATTTGTACATATTTGCTGCACTTATCATCACAAAGCCACATGTAAATTCACTTAAACAAGTTTCTCTATGAACCCTTCAGAAAGATACAAGTACCCGGTGGTTTCACACATAGCCCACCATTAATCAATAATAGGGTGGTATCGCACACAGTCTACCCACAAGAATAATTACGGTGGTTTCGCACATAGCCCACCAAATGATAATATAAACAATGGTATCGCACACAACCCATCTTGAATAAATAATAAGGTGGTATCGCACACAGCCCACCAAAAATGATAATTACGGTGGTATTTATCCGTACTTACATTTCTATTCCGAGGTTCATACGAGAATTACTCATTATCTATAATTTTCAATCAATCTCACCAATAAGTAATTTCATCCATATAATGCATCAATATGTAACAACATATGTATTAAAGATGTATCGTTTACACATAAACTTACTGTAATAACCATATTTTGCCCGGGCCCTTGACTAAAACCCAAACCCCGGCCTAATAAAAATAGTCCAAAAACAGAGATCCATTTACAAAGCAAATTTGGAGCCAGGTCACAAAGGCCAAATATCAAGCCCAAATTTGAGCCCAATTCCAAACGGCCCAAATACTAAACCTAAACCCTAGCTTTTCCCCTAACCCTAGCGCCGCAAGCCACCAGCACCATGCTCCTGCGCTGCAACCCCCCACTTGCCTCTGTCTGCCATCGCCGCTATCTCCACTTGCTTCACTACGCTCTCAGCACCTGAAAACACGCAAGAAATGGAAGCCAACGCAACAACAACAGAAAAGAAAGATATTGTATTTTATTTCTCAGCTCTATAAAAGACCGAATCTGAAACAATGTAGGGGGCTTTTTTTTCTTTTTACGAAATTTTCAGAAGTACCAGCAATCAAAAGCCAAAGAACATCGAAGGTTGTTTTTCGAATTGTGATTTGCTATTTACTGCTACTTTCAGTTATCCTTTTTTTGGTTTTTTATTGTTTTAAGATTTTCACCAACAATAACAAAACAAAAAGAAAAAGAAAAAGGGCTCACCGGGGTTACCCCACGACCGTGTCGTCGCCTCGTAGTCCACTATCGGAGGCTTCTCTCCGTGGTCGGAATCGGGTGCGAAGGGGAGGACGAAAGTGACCCTTTTGTTTTCGGTTTGCGGGCTTTAAGAGTCCTGCCTTCGGACTCATTCGGAAAGGGGTCGCGAAAACCCTTGATCCGCAAGGTCGGCCACCGTTTGTGGCGAGCGGACGGACGGATGACGCCCCTTTGGCCGGAGGAAGGGTGAAGAGGAGAGAAGGAAAGCTGAGGGCTGCTGTTTTTTTAGATTTTTAGGGTAGAAACTTATTTTTTTCAGCAAATTTGGGTATAAATACCCTTAGAAACGGCGTCATTTTATGGGTTCCCCACCAGGCACCAAAACGGTGCCGTTTTGGGGGGATTCGTGAGACCCAACCCATGAAGCAGGGGATCCGCGTTTTTTTTTTGGACGATGGGCTATTGGCACGATGAGTCCCTCCCTCTTGCGGCGCCGCTCAATTGAGTCCCCTATGCCTTTCTCGCTTTTTTTTAAATTTAGCCCCATTATTTTACTCCATTTTCAATTTAGTCCATACCTGGTTATTTGAAACGTCACACAATCAGGGCTGGGTTATTTACTCACTTAGCCCCCGCATGTTCGCGCGCGTTGCAGCTTGGTCCTCATCCTTCCTTTTATTGCAAATTTGCCCCACGATTCTGTTGTTGATCCGATTTAGTCCCTTTTTGTTTATTTTGCTATTTTACCATTAAATTAATTATTTTTAATGCTTTTATTACTTTTTATATTATTATTATTATTACTATTACTATATTGTATATATTCCGTATTACTATCATTGTTATTTTATTTCATTATTATACTATTATTACTATTACTATTATTATTATTATTATTATTATTATTATTATTATTATTATTATATTTGCTATACTATTACTATTATTGCTATTATTGCTATTATTCTTATTATATCTATTATTATCTCTATCGTTACTAACATCTTTTTGTTTTTATTTATTATTATTGTTTTAATGTTATCTTTTTATTTTTGTTTTTATTATTGCATCTTTTATTATCATGTGTTGTTAATTTCTCGTTTTCGTCATTTCATGTAGATCAACAATTTTGAAATCGCAATTCAACATTTTACTTTGTTTATTTTTTAATTCATAAAAAAGGGGTTTCACAAAGGTAATATTCATGCGTTTGGAAATTCAAAGAAATTGTGCCCAATCGCGCTGGGTATGATCTTCTTATTTGACCAAATAAATGGATATCCTATCAAATTTTGCTCATATTTTTAAATAAGGTGATATTCGCGAGTTTGGAAATTCAAAGAGATCGTGCCCAATCGTGCTGGGTGTGATTTTGTGTTTGACCAAATGAACGAATATCCTTTCAAAATTTCAATACAGGTGCTTGGAGAATTTTGGAGGTGATCTCGAATTCGGGGACTCAGATTGTCATATCCAATCGTGCTGGATGTGAGACTCTATTCCTTCGAAACAAGGGAAACTCAATATTCAATCAAGTTGTTTAAAAACAATAAAAAGAATAAAATTTCAAAATCATTTCAAACTTTTCGACATTAGGACATTGATTAATCAATTTGGTACCAATTTTGGGCGTTGCGAGGCTGTTAATCTTTCCTTGCACGTAACCGACTCCCGAACCCATTTTCTCGAATATTCGTGAACCAAAAACACTGTTTTAGTAACTCAAAAGGTTTTATTAAAACAAAGGTGATCCGATCACACCTAATAAAAGATAGGTGGCGACTCTCGTTTTATTTTTATTTTCAAAACCAGGTCGATTCCTGTTTTGTCAAAAAAATGGTTTCGACAGCTTGGCGACTCCGCTGGGGACCCTTCGAGAGTCAGGCCATAAAATTGATTATTCTTCGTACTTTTGTCGAAAATTCAGAAAATTGTTTTGAAAAATCATGTTTCTTTTGATGCATCTGTTGGTGCTATGATCGCAATAATGATGAGGCACATAGGATATCTCTGCATTCATATTTACATGACCGTTGTGGTCACACCTTTAAGTGGGAGCGATAAACTATGCCTCCGTGAGGTTTTCACCTCCGCATGGGCTAGGGGACTACTTCCGGGATACATCCGTACCTATGGTTCCGTGAGGTTTTCACCTCCGTATGGCCATAGGGAAATGTATTCCCCTGAACTGAACTCGATCCGTATGAGCCTATAATGGGTAAGGATTGAGGAATCTGCTGGTTCGGGTACCCTTCTTTTAGAACTAAGCCACATATAGTGAACCTTAAGGGCCCACCCTAAGTAAAGCTATGCTAAACCTTAGTGGTTACCTATATAGTGGTTTGACGTCCTTTTACTCGTCTCGGTTGCTATTATTCAATACTAACTTGCTTATTTTGGCCATGTTTGCATGTCAGTTCACATTAAAAGGTGTCGATCTCTGTTTGATTACTAAGATAGAAGCTTGTTATGGGGGACAAATTCCTTGATAAAGTAGAGGATAACGCGGCCGTGCGTATATGGTCAGAGAAGATACAACTTGAGAAAGGGGATAGTTTAGCCGAGGAATATACATTGGAGTTAAGGGACTTCACTCGCATCAGTATAATACAGAATGAGCTCCAAGAATTAAGAGACATATGGGCTCGTTGGGATGAGGGGACTAAGCAGCTTTTCTACCTTAATTATGGCGATCTACCCTACTTGCTTGACATCAGAGTGGACAAACACTTGTTTCGGGCCATAACTCAATATTGGAATCCCGCATACAACTGTTTCACATTCAGGGAAGTGGACTTGGTACCCACCATAGAAGAATACACGGCTTTACTTCGTAATCAAAGGGCTCGGGCTGATAAAGTTTACTTCAGGGCCGGCAATACACCAACTTTTGTAAAGAAACTGATGAGCATCATTGGAATGAGTGAACAGTGGGTCATGGCACATATTCAGCAAAAAGGCGAAGGGAAATGCATTCCGTGGGTAAGCTTAAGGGACTTGATGGTGGCACATCCAGATGCTAAGAGGAAGGTTGACATTTTCGCCTTAAGTATCTATGGCCTGGTAATTTTCCCAAGGGCTTTGAGACATGTAGATGAAGCAGTCGTTGACTTATTTGATCATCTTGACAAAGGAGTCACGCCAATACCAGCAATTCTTGCCGAAATGTTTAGATCTTTGAATGCGTGCCGAAGAGCAGGTAAGGGTAGATTCATGGGATGTGCACAACTATTGCTAGTTTGGTTCCATAGCCATTTTTGGAAGATAGATAGAGCTTCTTGTCGAGTTCACTATGAAAATTATTCCCCATTAAAGGAGTTGGCAGATATGCCCAAGAGAAATGACATATCAGAAGAAAATTGGATCGCACTCCTTCAAAATCTCCAAGAAAAAGACATTGAATGGAGAGCTCATTGGTTTATTCCTGATGAAATTCTCTACCGGTGTGGGAGCTATGATTGGGTTCCCCTGCTAGGAATTTGGGGAGCCATTGGGTACGCTCCTTTGCTTGTGCTAAGGCAATACAAATCAAGACAGTTTATGCCGACAACTTACGGCCTAGCTCAGTTCAAATTTTCGTACAAAGGGAATAATTCTAAGAAGAAGGTTCGGGAGATTGTTGATGCTTGGAAACAAATTTACCGAATGAAAAGAATTGCTGTAGGTCCGATGGTAACCCTCGAGTATAATGCCTGGCGGAGTAGGAGAATAAATGATAATGTCCCTAAACCGACACAAGATAGTACTCAACCAATAGAGAAATACTTACAAGTAGTCCCTTCCGAGGTGGAGATTATGAAGCAAGACTTTGAAAGTAAAAATTTAGAGTTAGAAAAGAGGATAGAATGACTAGAAGAGGAAAAGATGCATTTGATGTTGGATATTGATGTCCAAAACTCAGAGGCTGAGAAATTGAAGAAAGGAAAAAGGAAGGCCGAAGAAGATTTGGAGAGCTTGAAGACCGATTATAGAAAGCTGCGTCTATCAATGAGGACTGCCGGGTTGGGTAAAACTTCAGAATAATGGCATCAAGAAATTCGAGAAGAGAAAGCCAAGGTTGATCAGTGGAGGAAAAAGTTCCAAGAGGTTCAAACACAAAAGGATGCTCTGAGGAAGACTGCAAGTGAGAGCCAAAGAGAGAACGAGATGCTGAAAGCTCGAATAACAGAACAAGAGAAGACATTTGGCCGGAGACGCGACTCTACGGCGAAGCTAGAATCAAGCCTAAACCAGATTGAAGAGTTAAAAGGGAAGATGGTAGAGCTCAAAATGACACTGCAAAATAGTGAGTTCTGGTTTCAACTATCTCAGAATCAGGTCAGAGAAAGGGATTATGTCATGGGCGAAGTTGTAACACAGATACGAGAAGTGGCTGAACATCTACAATCCTTAGCGGTCCAAGCTGATGCAGTAAGTGTAGTGTATGAATCAAAGTCAGACCGGGGTCAAGAGTTAGCCTCGCTTCTCGAGAAAGTTAAAACTCTGGGCATAAGGGCTAGGTCGCATATGTGACTCTGTTTTATGTAAAGGATTTTGTTTTTTAAATAAGCTTTCTATAAGAAAGTGAACGAGAATCGACGCCTTTTTGCACTCATACCATGCATTTGCATTGCATTGCATGCAGTAGCATCATATCATTAGAATCATTCACTGAGGCTAAAATCGTATAATCCACAGTTGCGACACTACGAACCTGGAATCATGTCATCCTTATAGGACATGTCTAAGAGCTAGAGCTATGGATGCCGAACTCAATGAAAGAATCGAAAGAATGGAAAGAATCCAGAGAGAGTTGCAAGACCAGTTGACCAAGTCACAGCAAGAAGCAAGGGATTTGATGGTAAGATCCCGAGAGGAATCGCTCGAGCAAAAGGATCAAATGGCCAAAATGATGGAGATGATGGCAGCTGTGGTCAAAGGAAAAGGACCCGTGTAAAATCCTGATATTACAGAACCCCATTCAAGGGTTAATCAGAGTCCATTCCATCCCTCAGGATTCACTCCACCTCACGCCCATGCAATGTACGAAGGTTGGCCTTAAAAGGAATCTACGGGCCTAGAACAACGACCTACACCACCTGCCCATCTCGGGCAAGGTATATTCACATCGAACCCCGGAGCTAATCCTGCCGACCCGATTATTTCAGATTTGGATGATCCAGCAGAAATGGCCAGTCTGAGAATGAACGATCAGAGTGCCCAGGATAAGTACAGGAGCTTGGAAGAAAGGCTCAAGGCAATAGAAGGTACTGATGTCTTCTCTGCACTTGGTGCCAAAGAGCTTAGTTTGGTGCCCGATCTGGTTCTGCCTCAGAAGTTTAAAGCGCCAGACTTTGAGAAATATGATGGGACGAGATGTCCAAAGGCACATCTTATCATGTTTTGTTGGAAGATGGCGGGTTATGTGAATGAAGATAAACTGCTAATACACTATTTTCAAGATAGCTTGGTCGGGTCCGCCCTTTGATGGTATAATCAACTTAGTAGAGAAAGGATCCGATCATGGATGGACCTGGCATCAGCCTTCTGTGAACAGTACAAGCATGTCTCCGACATGGTGCTTGATCGACTAACTCTGCAAATGATGGAGAAGAAGCCGACGGAGACCTTTAGGCAATATGCGCAAAGATGGAGAGATATCTCGGTCCAAGTAGATCCCCCATTAACTAAGACTGAGATAACGGTCCTCTTTATCAATACTCTGAAAGCGTCATTTTATGATAGGTTGGTAGGAAACGTCACAAAGGACTTCGCCGACATCGTATTATCTGGGGAAATTATAGAAAATGCCATCAAGAGCGGAAGGATGGAAGGTCCTGAAAGTTCGAAAAGGGCAGTGCCTAATAGGAAAAAAGAGGCAGAAACCCATATGGTGGGGACTGAGAGCCACTATGCCTCTAATCCGTACCCAACCCAATCATGACCCCGATATCGCCCACCTCCAAATTTCTACTTTCCTCTCCAAAACCCTTATTACCAAGCACCTCCTTCTTACCCCGCCTATGCCACCAATAACCAAAAACCATTCACCATGTTCCCACCAAATACCATACCTGCTCCAAGCCAACCCAAGAACGAACAAAGACCGATAGGACCCAATCCTGAAAAACCTCAATTCACCCCTATTCCCGTGTCGTACGAAGAACTGTGCCCGAAATTATTGGAAAAATAATTAATATCCCCACATTATATGGCACCATTGAAGCCTCCATACTCGAAATGGTACGATCCCAATGCTAGTTGCATGTATCATGTTGGAAACCAGGGGCATTCTACAGAAAATTGTATAGCCTTCAAAAGGAGGGTTCAGGGTTTTATTGATGCAGGGATTTTACGATTTGACGGTACTGGTAACGTGGCTGGAAATCCGCTCCCAAACCATGCTGAAGGGAACGTGAGTGCAGTGACAAAGGAAGACGTGCGGCAAGCTAAAAGTTCTGTGTCTGAAATAGAAACACCTTTGCGAAAAGTTTGGAAGGCAATGATTAAAAATGGGTCGTTTTGTCATCCCAACAAGACTTTCAAAGGAGGAAATACAAAAAGTCTGTGTTTTGTGATTTTCATGGCGTCGAAGGACATGACATCCAGTCTTGTAAAGAATTCAGAAAATTA